>CM055099.1:63068141-63644625 GCA_029204225.1 Diphasiastrum complanatum | reverse complement strand
CCCTCATAAAACAACAAGGATGAAGAGTATTCCTTATGTCTTGTCATGTGAGATGAGGCTCCATTATCAATCCCCAAGGATCATTGCCATATATATGTGCAAGAAAACTTGAATTCATAACAAGAGTTTCACAAATGCTATGTTCTTCTTCATCTATTGCTAGTATATTTCCTTGCCTCTCACCTTGCTCTCTTTTCTTCTTACAACATTCATTAGCAAAATGACCTTTTATCCACAATAAAAGCACTTGAAGTTTGACTTATCTTTCTTTCTAAAAGAAGTAGAAGAGGAGGAGGAAGAGTGATCATCATGATCCAAGTTATCACCTTTGGACCATTTGCCTTTGCCTTTACCTTTGCCTTTGGATTTTCCTTTTGTGAAACAAACCTCTTCACCTCCACCTTGCAAGGATGCACCATCAAGCTTTGATTGCACCTATGTTCTTCAGCCAATAAGATCTCTTGCAAGTCAACCACACTTGGCAAGACTCTTTGAATGGCAAAACTTTGCACAAGGTTAGCATGTTCATCTAGCAAACCATTCAACATAATCCTGGACTATTTCACCATCTTTTTATGCTTTCATTAATGCATGCTAGATCATCACTTAAGGACTTAACCCTCAAGACAAATGCATGAGCACTTTCTCCCTCTCTTTGTATACTAGAAAATATTTGCCTCCTTAGGGTCAATAGCCTAGATGTGGACTTTGATTCAAAGAGCTTCTTCAAGACATTTCATGCTTCGCTTGCACTTTGACTTTTACCAACTTCCTTGAGAAGTTCATTGGTAACATTCGTTTTAATGATATGAAGAGCCCTTTTAGCCTTCTTATCAAACTTTTGTTGCTCTTGAACTATGGGTGGTCTCTCTTCAGTTCCTACAACTATGTTCACGAGTTCATTCAACTCAAGTAAAGACTCCATCCTCACTTTCCAGGTAGAGTAGTTGATGAACTCAACCTATCATTAGTTTCTAACATGATCCCACCATTGGAAGCCATCAATATAATGATTCTTCAACTTTTAAGCTCTGTCTTAAAGCACCTAGCACTCACCTTTCTCTCAACAAATGATAGATTAGGATATCTCAAAGATCTAGGACCCTAAAACACTTCTATCTTGAACTTGGTTGGTCAAGCATAGAAAGAAGATTGAAACACATGCAACACTTTGCACACACTAAGAATGGATTACAAACTCAAATCCACCTAAACACACTCTTGATTAAGCTCTCAAAATTTCCAGAAAGTGACCAAATCAAGTGATAGTGTGAAGAGTTACTTGCATTCTTAGAAAATGCACATGACTAGGCTGCCAAGAATACCTAGAATTGAACAAACTTGATCAACATATGTTCAACACACTAAGATATTTATTCAACCTTAAAACCACATGTAAACACACTTCTAAAAGTTTACAAACTCCATCAAGTGATAAATACAAGCTTTAGAGTATTAGATAGGACTGACCTTCCTACCAAGCAGCCTAGGAAGCAGCCAGCCTCCAAGAGAGCCTCGAAGAAAGTTAGGAGGGCGATTATTACAAATTCTCCTCAACCTAACCTTGTTGACAATGTAGATACTGCTACACTAGATACGGTTGTAAACATAGCTACATCCATTTTTGATAATACTATTACTCTTGTAGATACTGCTTGTCCACCTCCTCCTCCTCCAAATATATATATATATTATATATATATAGATATATAATATATATATATATATATAATATATATATATATATATATATATATATATATATATATATATTTGAATGATTATCTTAAATTTGAGAGTGACATATCTGATGCTGTAGATAGAGTTGGAGTTCCATTTTGTTTTAGATTAGAGGAACTTGAGTTCAGTATAGATTATAGAGTTATTGATTGTTTGGATCTAAAACATAAATGGGCTTCTATCAGTGGTCCTGTGATAGAGTCTGAGATCACACTCTTGCAATATGATATTACAAGGGATTCATACAATGAATTGTTGGTACTCAATAATTTTTTGCTTCAAGCCATCAAGGAGAATGACGACACTTTGTCACAGTGTTCTTACTAGTGGATTCACAACAGCAACAAAATACATGCTCGTGCCTTATCATGCCAAGTAAGATTTGTTAAATGTTTCTTGTAGTTTATAGCTTTATCGTTGGCATTATCCATGGAAATAGTTCTTAGAATTGTAGCTAATGGACTCTCTATCTTATTTTGTAGTGAGCACTGGAGTTTAAACCTAATCTCTATTAAGAAATCTGTAGATAATAGTTGTTAAAATATTTTGTGTAAAGATGAACTAGGCTCTCAATACGCATAAGGATGTAGAATTAGTCTTGCCATATATATGTAAATATATTCCAGATTATGTTGGCATATCGTCAGTTTGGAAGTAAATTCTGTCTTTCTTAACAACATTTTGAAATCAGTATTCTAATGTATGTGTTTCATTCTAATTTATTCAATCTCTTAATTGATGTCTTGTGTACTAAATTTTTTGCAGTTACCCCAACAAAATGATTCATTCAGTTGTGGGTGGTACATTTTATATAATGCAAAGTTATTTTTTGAGTGGTTCATCCTTTAGCAGGATGTTGATATTTCAAAGGTAGTTTATTCTGTTTATTCTTGGTTTTGGAATCGTGATTAGTTTTTTTTTATTCTGTAAATTTTTTTAACTGTTACTAATATATGAATATTCTATTTTGCAGTTTATACTTCCTGAATACACATCAAGCTAGGTGTATAGATTTAGGCAAGGTGAATGAAAGAGCACACTTAGTGAATCACAAGACTAGCTTCACTAGCTTGTCAACACATGAGAATGTTCCTCAACCTATTAAGTACCTGAAAACACATTTGCATAATGGCTAGAACCTTCCAACAAATGCTCCAGTCAAATTACATAATGAGAGTTACTTACATGCTCAACAAAGTGCACCAAAATTTGTGCAAAAGATTGTTGACAATCTGTTCACCCAAAAGGGGATCTTTCATCCAAGTGGGAGATTTGCTCAGCCTTTTGGAGAATTAAAAAATCACTCAAAGAGTATTTGTCATCCACTTAAGGAGAAGGTTCATTCACTTAAGGATAGTGTTCATCCACAAAGGAGAGTGTTCATCCACAAAAGTGGAGATTGTCAACCATAGATTGAACGGAACATTGTTAGTATTGAATATGCACAAGCCTCACAATCAACAAATGATTTGGTGTTATGATCTGATCCAAAATAGCTTCTTCTTAGCCTCCGATCTTCAATAGACCTGAAATATGCTTTTGATCCACAAGTTCAACTCAACAAACAAAGGTTAGTAAGATTTGATCAACAATGCAATGCATAATCATGCTAGAACTTGATCAAACATCCAAATATCATCGTAAATGGAAACCTTACTAAAAATAACAGCCAACTAGCTCTGATACCATGTGAAAAAAGTGGATCTTGAATGGATCCAGACTCCCAAAATACCTGGCTAAGATCTTTGCACAAGAAGCTACAAAAGCTAGAAATGGCAAAGCATCCTAATCTTACCTTTAATACACATGAACTTGACAAAGCATTCAAGAGACAAAAGAAACTAATAAAAGGTACTGATGGCAGCCAAAAATAGCAGCAAATAGTAGCCTACCACTTTTGGAAACCTCTTAAGATCATACACAAAAGCTTGAAGACAATACACAAGACAATGCTCTCAATGGAGGAAGAAACAATGACAATGATCTATTGATCTTAATGAATTATACAATAGGTTTCTCCAACCTGTTCTCCACGAATTTCAGCCTAATATAGGTGAGAGAGATGACTCTCTCTCCTCTCTCTAGAACTTAGGACCCAATTTTAGGGCACCAGTAGCCTAAAATAGCCAATTTTGGCCTATATGTCCAAATAACATGATTTTGGTGTCATTTTGAAGGTCTTGAAGTTTGAGACTTCTTCAATATGAAATATATACTAAAATAAAAGTATATAGGCCTCTTTCACACGTGTGAAAGGTTAGATCCAAAACTATGTACAAAAGTTGCCAATTTAGACCTCAAACTAGCTAGGAAATGTTGACAATTTTCACATAAAACATGGGACATTCTCATTGATTAGTATGCAAAATAATATGTGACTTCACAACTTCTTTTGAAAATAGATGAATTTTTCATATCTGATGAATTAATATTGCCATTATCAATTCATTGTTGATTTGTGATTGGTTCAGTTTGCTTCACTAGCATTCTCTATACTTGTATACATACAAAAGTATTTGCTTCACTAGCATTTTGTACTTGTATACATACAAAAGTATTTGTTTGACAAATAATGAAGATTAGAAGGCTGCCAGATTAGAGAGACGATAGTTGATGTACCATATACCTTCCCAGACCTACTATACTTTGTCTAGACAACATAACATAGCTAACCATATTAATTCTATTGTCAGTGTGCCAAATCTCCACCTATAAAATTTTTTGTTGTATTTATGTAGTTTGTCTTCTATGAGAAATTTTCAGTTCATTTCTATAGATAGGACTTTCAAATTTTATTCGAGTAAATTACAAAGTTTCATAATGTCAATGCTCTAACATTGATCGCCTATAGAATGTGTCATTTAACTAATTATGTTGGTTGATTGTTGATTGATTGTTGAATGATAGTCAATAATTCAAAAATTAGCGACAATATTTCTATAGGTTGACTGTTGGTTGTTGATTAACTATCAAACAATGGTGAATAGTTTGAATATTGTCAATGATTTGTCAAATGAGCTCGAATTAGTACTCAAGAGAGAAAGTACTCCAAAACTTGTGGTAGCAGTGGTAGTCAATATTTTCATTTAATGGGCTGCTAGGCACTTAGATGCAAAGATGTTGAGTTGCTACCTTACTATCACTAGAAATGCTTTGTAATATTGTAGATTGATAGAAAATAATGTGCATGTGCATACTTGATAGGTCCTCATTAGAATGAAATTAAGTAGAAATTTTAACACTCTCTCGTAACGAGGATTCTTGTAACTGTCCAGATACAAGCTTCATGTGGGCCGTTGGATTGCTATAAGCCATTAGATGTTGAAGAAAACGTCTTGAAGGGTCTTGAAGTGCATTCTGGCCTTCAAGTTCATTAAAAATTTTCATACTGAAATTGGAGTTGGGTCCCTTCACAAGTGAAGAGTGAAGTTTCTTCAAGGTGAAGAAACAGTTCAAAAACAAGGAGAATCCCTATTTTTGGGTCCTTTGCCCGTTTTGACCCAAATGAAAGGCTATAACCTCCAAACGAAGGGCACCCGGACTGTACCTGCAAGTACGGTACAACAAAACAAAGTGATTGCAGCGGAGAAAGTGTTTGGAGTGCACCAAAAGTGATTTCACCATTTCACTGGGCATGTAGTTGGGAGTTGACGTCTGAGTGCATTTCGGGAGGCGACACCGATTTGGCTTTCAAATTGGTAGAAAAGCGGTGAGTGGCCTGGTAAGGGAAAAAGTGCAGGTCATGATTTTCAGCTTCTGACATCACAGTTGGCCTCGACATACTGCTTTTAGCCTACGGCAAAAGTTTCAAGCAGTTTTGTGATGGCAAATATGGGAGAGTCCATTTTGAGTGAAAGTAGCAAATTGGACAGGATTTCCAACTATGCAGTGTGGAAATTCAAAATGAAAAACATACTGATGGAGAAAGACGTGTGAGAAGTTGTCACAGGTGATGAGAGAAGATCGTCAAATGAAGCTGACATCAAAGTGTTCGACAAAAAGATGAGGAAATCTTTGACCTTCATTAACTTGTCAGTGAAAGATCACATCATTACCCACATTTGTGATGTTGTTACACCCAGACAGGCATGGGATGTGCTAAAGGAGCAGTTTGAGACGTCAAATCCGTCAAGATTCATGTTTCTGAAGTCAAAGCTGAATAGTGCCCGAATGGAACAAGGAGAGCACATTTAGACGTACATGACCAGAATCAAAACAATGAGAGATGAACTACATTCTATTGGTGAGCGCATACGTGATGTGGAGTTGGTGCACAATGCATTGTGCGGCATTGCAGAACCCTATCAGATGTTTGTGAGTGGAATAGCATCAAGAGAAAGATTGCCAACCTTTGACGAGCTCATAGGAATCTTGATGCGGGAAGAGCAACGGCGAGAAATGGTGAAAGCTAGACATCAAAATACTGACGATCATGCACTTGCGACACACCAAAAACAAGGCAAGGGCAAGGGCAAGAAGAAGTCTAAGCAGCAATTTGCCAAGACTTAGGAGGATGAGGGATCTTCCAGTAAGACCAAGAAGAAAGACAAGTGCTTCCATTGTGGTAGAAAGGGCCATTGGAAGAGTGAATGTCGTAAATTTCTGGCAGAACAAGACAAGGGGAAAACCAAAGCAAGCAGGTAACCTTGTCGATGAGGGTGAGATTGAAGACTTTAGCATCTTCATATATGCATTGTCATCTAATCAAGATGATCAAGCGTGGTATATTGACTCGGGAGCCACAAGACACATGACAAGTAACAAGAATGGGTTCAGTAGCTTGCAAGTGTTGGATAATGGAATGTCCATTTCACAAGCAAATGGTGAGGTGTGCAAGATAAAGGGGATAGGCACCGTTTCAATCCAACTACTTGATGGCAAAAGCAGGACGATTAGGGAGGTACTTTACGTACCAGGTTTGAAGAAAAATCTACTTTCTGTTGTAGTCATTACTGATCAAAAGTTGAAAGTAGAATTTGCCCATGATCGTTGCTTTGTGAAGAATGTGAACCAAAAGTTCAAAGTTATTGCGGATGGAGTAAGGGAGACCAATACAAAATTGTACAGGTTGAATGCTACAATCAAGGGGCAACATGGACTTGTATCATCCATTCCATCGCAAACTAAGTTGTGGCATAAGAGACTTGGTCACTTGAACTTGGTAAGCCTCAGTTTGATGAGGAAATTGGAGATGGTAACATGATTTCCTACTATAGAAGACCACTTGAAATCGATGTGCAAATCATATGTATATGGGAAGTAGCATCGAGAGAAGTTCAATAAAGGTGGTGTTGCAAGAGCAAAGAACATCCTGGATTTAATCCACACAAATTTATGCGGGCCTATGAGGACCATGTCCTTAGGTAAAGCCTTCTATTTCATGACCTTTCTTGATGATATGTCACGTAAGACATGGATCTACTTCTTGAAGAAGAAATCAGATGCATTTGATAATTTCAAGAGCTTCAAAGCATTGTCGAAAATCAGACATGTAGGAAGATCAAAGTCCTAAGATCAGATAGTGGAGGTGAGTATAAGTCTAATGACTTCAATGATCTTTGTGATCAATGTGGGATTAAAAGACAATTTATGCAAGCTCATACTCTTGCTCTCAATGGTGTAGCTGAGTGCAAGAATCGTACGATTGTGGAAAGTGCCAGATCTATGCTAGCCGAGATGAAACTACCAAAAGATTTTTGGTCAGAAGCATGCAGTACGGTAGTCTATCTTCAAAATAGAAGTCCTAACATTGCCATACCAAAGATAACACCCAAGGAAGCATTCATGAAGAAGAAGCCAAAGGTGAACCACTTGCGAATCTTTGGATGTAAGGCCTTTGTACACATTCCTAAGGAAGAGAGACGTAAACTTGATGTGAAAGCTATCAAGTGTATATTCCTAGGATATGATGAATGTGTGAAGGGCTATAGATGTTTTGATTCAGTGGAAAACAAAATCCACGTAAGCCGTGATGTTATCTTTGATGAATCCAAGATGTATGAAGACGAGGATGCTGAGAAGATAGACACATCCAGTGGGAAAGATGGTATAGTGATGATACCTTCTGATGATGATCCATTCATTGACCTTCCAAGTGATGAACATGAGGATACATCTCAAGATACTACTACTCAACCTCAAGAGACAGATTGAAGAGGTAGAGACAAACTTTTGGTGCAAGAAGGATTGAAGTTGCAGGTGACAAACGCAAGGAGAAGGATGTACCGTGGGATACATTTTCACCAAGAAGCCGATCACCTGACAGGAAGCTCCCTAAGTGGTTTGAGAGATTGTTGGAGAGCCGCGACATGGATGACTTTCTAGGATCATCTAGCCAAGGAGAGATACGAAGATCAACAAGAGAGAAGACACAACTTGAAAGGTATGAAGCAAATTATGCTCTCTTATCTAGCATTATTCAAAGCAAAGAACCTTCGACTTATGGTGAAGCGAAGAATGATGACATTTGGGTCAAGGCCATGGGAGAGGAGATGGAGTCAATTGCTAAACATAGCACATGGAACTTAGTAGAACCACCAGTTGGCAAGAAACCCATTGGTTGCAAATGGGTATACAGGACTAAGTACCATGCAGATGGAAGTATAGCAAAGCACAAGGCAAGATTGGTGATCAAAGGGTATGCACAAAGTAAAGGCATCGACTATGAGGAGACCTTTGCGCCGGTATGTAAGTGGAATAGTCTACGCCTACTTGTTGCTTTAGCTTCACATTTTGGTTGGCCTTTGCATCAGATGGATGTGAAATCTGCTTTTCTAAATGGTGAGTTAGAAGAAGAGGTGTTCATGGATCATCTTGAAGGCTTTGTAGCGAAAGGACAAGAAAATAAAGTATGTCACTTGAAGAAAGCGCTTTATGGTCTTAAACAGGCACGACGTGCGTGATATAGCAGGATTGATGCCTACTTTTGTTCAAAGGGGATGGTGAGAACACATTTTAATCCAAATCTATATGTCTTATGCTTTGATGGTGTGGTTGCTTTGATTGCTCTTTATGTTGATGACTTGAATATTACAGAAAATAATCAAGAGATGATAGATATGATTAAAAAAGACCTCATGGAACAATTCGAGATGACAGATCTCAGCTTGATGCATTATTGCCTTGGAGTAGAGGTGTGGCAAAAAGGACACGAAGTGGGTTTAACATAGGTGAAGTATGTCAAAGAGTTGTTGCACAGGTTTAGGTTGAAGGATTGCAAACCAGTGAATACTCCTATTGAACCAGGTAAAAAGCTTTCTAAGCTTGATGAGTCACAGTGATTTGATGCTACACTGTATAGGCAGTTAGTAGGGAGCTTGATTTACCTTACCACGACTAGACCAGATATATGCTATGCTATTGGCATTGTAAGTCAGTTTATGGCAGCACCTACAGAAATGCATTGGAAGGCAGCTAAACACATTTTGCGTTATGTGAAAGGCACTTCAGATTATGGCTTGATTTACAAGAAGCATGATGGTTTACCTGAGTTGTGGCTATGTGGATGCGGATTGGGGAGGTGACTATGATGATCGTAGATCCACCACAAAGTATGTATTCCAATTTTGTGGTAGTTGCTTTTCCTGGTCTAGTAAGAAGCAAAGTACAATTGCTCTTTCTACCATAGAAGCAAAGTATAAGGCAATGTGTAGTGCAGCACATGAAGCTATATGGTTGAGACAAATCTTGGAAGAAGTTGGCATGAAACAGAAAAATCCCACGACATTACATAGTGACAGTTAGAGTGGCATTCAGCTAGCAAAGAATCCAGTGTTCCATGCGAGAACTAAACACATGAGATTCAGTATCACTTAATACGTGAGAGGCTGCTGAGTCGTGAAATTCATGTTGTTCATTGTAGCACAGAAGAACAACTAGCTGATATTTTCATTAAGCCAGTTGTTGGAGAAAAGTTTGATAAGTTTAGATCAAAGCTTTCTGTACTTAAAGTTTGTTGACTTTAAAGCTATGTATATGACTGTATAAAAAGGAGACTCTACTTTAAGGGAGAGAGTTAGAATCAAAGTAGAATCACTGTGCTATTGTACTGTGGGTCCTATCAGTTGATAAGGATCAGTTGGCCTCGCCACGAGGCAAGTCGACGGGACACGCGTCCCGCCAACGGCAACCTGGGTCATGCATGGGTTGCCTGAGTGAACAACTATATTTACAATGTAATTTCATTTTGAGAAATACAGTTGTTATGTGAGCTTGCTGTGGAGAGTGTTTTCTGTCTGTGTTACTGTGTAGCATGATCTGTGTTCCTGTTCGAAACAAATTCTAAGTGATATATGTATTCGTCAAGCAACTATTAATTTCTCTCACTTGGTAGGAACACCTACACTTTCTCTCCTTTTTAAGTCAAATTATATCATTTGCGCTTCTTTTAATGAGCTTCTCAATTATTTTTTTGCAATACAACACTAATCTAAAAAGGTTCAACAAAGCTATTGATTACAATAGTTGAATTAGCAAGACAACTACATACGGTAATAAATTCAAGTTGGCAGAATGATTTCTTTAAGAATAGATTTTCCATTCTTTTGTGCAAGAAGATCAACTTGAGAAAGCTATTTTTTTTGCCATTTATTATGCACTCATAAAGGTAGTTATGCTCCTCAATTTGAAAGAATGGTGCATGCACCTTAAAGAGAGATGTATTTGGATGTTTATAGATTTTGCCAAAGGACAAGAGGACCTTGTGAATGTATGGCAAACAAGTTACCATGGCTCCAAAAAAAAAAAATCATTAATGGTTCATGTCACCTTATGTGCTTAGTTCCTCTACGCCACACCATTTCAACTTGCATGTCTTTAAAGGCGAGCCGCTTCCAAAAGACAATAAGAAGAGTTGCATCTACCCATCTCTCGCAGAAGCACCATGGCTTCCTTGAGCACCACTACCTCTCTTTCCGATAGCATTTCTCTCCATCGCCATCGCCATACCCATCAGCTTCCTCCTCATGTGCTTCTTATTCCCTTCCCTGCGCAAGGCCACACTATCCCCTTACTTAACCTTGCCAAATTGCTGGCTTCCAAAGGTATGGCCGTCACCTATGTCTGTGTGCAGCATCGCATCTCTAGATTGCAGCGTGATCATGCTGCTGCGAGCCTTGATCCTCTCATTCGTCTGGTGGGGTTGCCAGAAAGGGTGCCGGTTGGGGAGCTGGGCATCGACGAGGGTGCCGGTATCACTCCTTGGTTCATGGAGGTGGCAGCTTACATGGAAGATGACTTTGTGCAGCTGGTACATAAATTACGAGCAGTAGCAGCAGGAGAAGAGTCTTTAGGAGCTCCAATCTTCATTGTTTCCGATACATTCCTGTGGTGGATGCACGACGTAGCCGTCAGCTTGAAAATTGATTACTGTTTATTTTTCACTTCCCCTGCATCTCTACTCTCAGTCATGCTTCACCTACCGGTTTTGATTTCCCAGGGTTACGTTCCTCTGAGGTTGTCCGCTGAACCTAGGCTTATTACTCTGCCGGGGCTTGCTCCTGCTTGGGATATGGAACTTCTATATGTCATCCGTGATTCCCTCCCTAAGGCTACTCTGCAGCGCCTTACAGATGCCGCATATAAATTATCTGAAACAGCTCCAACCATCCTCATCAATACTTGTTATGAGCTAGAGGCAAATACAATCGATGTCCTGCAAAAGTATGAGAGTATTAATCAAACGAAGATCAATGTTCAGGCTCTGGGTCCTGTGCTTCCACTACAACTGTTACATGATAATTATGTAGATCTCTACCAGCCCGATAACAGAAAAGAAGAAGAGAAGGAATGCTTGAGATGGCTCAACTCTCGATCTCCAGCATCCGTTTTATACGTGTCCTTTGGTAGCGTTTTCATTCCTTCCCTTGAGAACATAACGGAGCTAGCTCTCGGGCTAGAAGCCAGTTCCCATGCTTTTCTTTGGGTGCTGAGACCACCCCCAGGTGTCGCCTCTGGAGATCAGAGTCTTTCTCTCTCTGTGTTGCTTCCGGAAGGCTTTGAATCTCGCACAAAGGATAGAGGCTTTGTTATGTCTCCCTGGGCTCCCCAGCTATCAATTCTTTCCCATCCTTCCACAGGCGGATTTCTTACCCATTGTGGATGGAATTCAACCATCGAAAGCATATTCATGGGAGTTCCGTTGATTGCGTATCCTCAATTCGCAGAACAAAAAACGAACTGCAGGATGATTGTTGAGCAGTGGAAAGCTGGTATACAACTTCAAAACGACGAGAATAAGAAGTTACGCAAAGAAGAGATCGAGAAAATCGTAAAGATTCTCATGGAAGGAGAGGAAGGGAAGCAAATGAAGAAGAATGTAAGACAGCTCAGAGATGTAATAAGAAGCTCTTGGAAGAAAGGCGGATCTTCTTACACAAACCTTCAGGCATTTGTACAGAAGCTTTTCAAAATATTCGCAGGTTCAACACACGAAGCTGACATTCATATTGATATGGAGATAAGCCTTCCAGCTGCTCCTCAGTGACCTATGTATTCAGCTCAGGAGTTGCAGGAAACGCACATGATCACGATGAGATAATTTACATATTGAATAATCTAGTTCGCTGGTTATAACACAAATAGTATGCCGCTACAGATTCATAAGAGCAAGTAATGTTCATCATTGTTCATGGAATCCTGCTACACTCTTTAGATTCCTCATTTGGCAAAGGAGTATTTAAGATGGTAATAGCATCAGAATAGTTCTGGTAACTTTTCCAATGGAAATGGAGAACATATGCTAAATCATATTCGAAATTATGACAGTAGATCATCACGAGGGTTATGCATGTAATCGGTCTAACATCAGTTATAATATTTTACTATGTATGTCTTTGATTTGTGCAATGTACCTTTTGCTCACGCAACGCCAACATTAAGAAAAAGACTTTAAGGTGCATGAAATAACCACCATTGCTTAAATCTTTTAATGTGTATTGGAATGCCAAAGTATCCATTGACCTTTTCATTGGGCTATAGACTGATAGGATGTCCAAACTAGTGCAAAAGCAACCAGAAAATTCTTTCAAAAACGTGAAGACCTAGGTGAGATTTGCTTTTATGCACTACTTAAAAAGCTAGAAAGCACAAAATCCATGTAGAAATGCTACATCATCAAGCAAAGATTGATCTTTGCTCTGGGTTATCATCAAATCAAAGTAAGCAAGGAGGATCAACAAAAGACTAGTTTTCAAAAAGATGCGGGGCATTAGCAATTCAAAGTTATGCCTTTTGGTTAAACCAATGCACCCGCTACTTTCCAAGCATTGATGAATAGGCCATACTTGTACAAATTAACTTGGTGTTCTTCGATAACATTTTGGTTTATAGTTGAAACTTAAAAGAACATGCAAATCATTTGGAAGTGGTTTTAAAATTGTTATGGGACTATAAGGTTTTTTGCTAGGATGTCAAAATGTGAGTTTTCGCAACAAGAGATTGAGTATTTGGAGCATATGGTAACTAAAGATCGCAAGGTGGATGCAAGGTCGAGGTGGTTAAACATTGGAAAAGCCTAAAACTTTTTGGCAATCAAGAGGGTTTCTAGGATGTGCATCCTACTATTGGCGATTCATTTTCAACTTTTCAAAGGTAGTAGCACCACTCACACATTTATTAAGGAACGGAAAATTTGAATGGAGTGAAAATGCTCAAAGGAGCTTTGTTCAATTGAAGGAAGCTTTGGTGAATGCCCCAATTTTGGTACAACCAAACTTTGGTTTACCATTCAAAGTGATTGTTGATGCAAGTGGAACTGGACTAGGAGCCATACTAAGTCAAAAAGATGATGTGATTGCATATTAAAGTCCAAAGTTGACCGACAAGGAGATGTCATATCCAACACATGACCAGGAGATGTTGGTTATAGTTCCAAATGGGTGGGAGAACTAGCATATGAATTGGAACTACCAATCATAATGAAAATGATGTGTTTCATGTCATCTTCTTGAAGAAGCATATTCATAAGAACATTCAAACAATGGTTAAACTACCACCAATAAATGAAAAAGGAAATTTGGTAGTGGAACTAGAGGCAGTGGTTGGGTACCGTGAAAAAGACTTAAGGAAAGGAACATGAATAAAACAGTACCTTATCACATGGAAAGGGCTGCCTTGTGAAGACAACACATGGGAAGATCATTCTTTTCTAAAGAGATGGCATATATATGGTTACCTCATGACACTTGACATAGACCTACATGGCATGGTCTTCATTTTTTAGGACAAAAATGCTTAAGCTGGGGAAGTGTCATGTACTATGTATAACTAGCCCATGTGTGACAACCAAAGAGTTTGCTAAATGTAGCCATGGTGCTAAATTAGAGAAGGCTTATGTCATTAAGTTCGTCAATAAAGCGACCTAATCAACTATTCCATCTTTGTATTGAAGGGAATTGTAATAATGGTTGTAAGGCCCAAATTAAGGTAATAAGGCACCAAATTCAAATTAGAGGCACTAAGGACCACTATAAATAGAAGAGGTCATGCTAATTTGGAGGCTATTCTACATTTGTGATTTTTGAGCTTTTGATGCTATCTTTTATTTTCTTGATTTCATGCAAGTTCCATGCTTATTTTATGTTCAAGAATGGATTAGATGTTTCAATACTAAGATTGGCACATGACAATATCAGCGCAATATTTCTTCATATCTATATTCACCATCATCCCTATTATGATCAATTAGCATCACCATCACTTCCCATATTTTACTCATACTATCAAAATTATCACCATTAATCTCTCTCTCTCTCTCTCTCTCTCTCTCTCTCTCTCTCTCTCTCTCTCTCTCTCAACAACAAATAACTGTTGTTTGCCATACTCATAGCCACACAAACAACACATGATGCATCGCGGATCAATTTGGTTTCGCGTGGCAAATTGTGTGGTTATGGCATGGCAACGAGCGTGGCAATGAACATGTTCACAGCCACGCAGGTTAAGCCACACACGTGCAAAATACGGCACTGGCATTCCTTCCCGGCGGTAGATGGTTCAAAATTCAAATGTGTGGCACAACCACTCATGGTACAACCACACCATGTCCACCCGAGAAATTGTTGTCGGATTTCATTGGCCATGGCACTACCACGCCTGGCAGTGCCACGAAAATCCCTGGAATTTTGCCACGCGTAGCAATATTCCAGGGATAGTCATTTTTTATTGCGACGCGTGGCAATAAAAAAGCAAAAAGCGTGGCAGTGCCACACCTGTCCATTTTTGTTGCCATGCATGGCAATAAAAAATGTCTGTCCTTGGACTATTGCCACGCGTGGCCAAAAAAAATGGACGGGTGTGGCACTGCCACACACTTATTTTTTTGCCAAAATAAAGTCGCAAGAACAGACCCACACCCCTTTTTTTTGGTAGAAAACAAGAGTGGAAGCTAAACATTTCTCATTTTTGTTTAGAGAATGAAAGTGCAAGATTTTTTGATGAGAAGATTGAGAGAGATGAAAGTGAAGAGATTGAATGTGAGAATGAATGAGAGGAAGTGGAGAGTGAATGAGATTGAAAAATAGAAGGAAAGAAAGATAGAAAGAGAGAGATTGATTAAATGTGAGTTGATGTTTTTTGTATGTAAAAGAGTGTATGATAAAGAATGTTACATTTGTATTTGTGATTACAATTTTCTTATGGATTGTAAATGTTTTAAAGTTATGTGCATTTCATCTTGGAGATCAAAGCGAGTTAAAAAATCCAATTGGCTAGATTTGGTTTGATAGTTGATTTTTAAGTTTTGTATTCTAGATCTTGGTAGATCTTTCTAGATTTTGTTAGTGCAAACTTAGAGTGGAAAGTGACACAAATCTTGTTTGGAATCAATTCATCTTTTGGTTTACATGTCCATCATGGTATCAATAGTATCTATCCTATTGGAATTAGGTGAGAGATTGATTCGATCCAACAATCATTCAATAATCACATCTCTCACAACAATCAATCAATAAGGGTGGTTCTTGTTGGGGATAATCTTACTCCTACTCACTCATAGGAATACACAATAATTACATAGGTGAAAAACTCGACTATTTCAGATTCAGATATTTAGCATTCTTCAAATGTCTTCATTTCGCGACTTGCAGAAATGAACCAACTCAATGACAAGTGAATAAATTGACTCTACAAAAATACAAGGAGTACTCACAAAGTAGGCAATTCAGGATTTGGGATATAGAATTTGGTGTATGATGTTTAGGGTTTAGGATTTAGAATCTAAGGATTAGGGCTTAAGAACATGAATGGATAAATGAGTAGGAATAGGAATAGGAATAGGACCAATAATAGGATAGGGATGAATTCTTTTGAAAATATGAATGAGATAGACGTATGAATATAGGTAGAATATGAATGAATGATTTAATGTTGAAGGAATATGAAAATCAATGATGAATAAGAATAGTAATATGAAGCATAGAATTGAATAGAATGAGAAATGTAGAATGGATTCAAGGTTGTGCATTTGGGATGTAGGGTTTGGAATACATGTTTTAGGATTCAAGGTACAAGATTTGGCTTTTAGGGTATAGGATGTAGGATTGTCGTGCTATACCAATCTAAAGTTGCTAGATATATGTAGTATTTATGTCATTCCCCAAGGAGATAGCATTTAAAAGTTTGACTTATTTCGAATGAAATGGAGTCAGATGTTATTCTGGTTGTCAACAGACATTTTATAAGTAGCCAGTATTACTTGTATTGTGGTGTGTGTTGATAAATGAATTCCAAACAACAGTCTTCCTCTATTGAATCGAATGAAAAGCGTTCTACAAATGAAATGTTATCAGAGTAGCTCAAATGAATTACACTATGACTGATAAGCTGTCAACAAGGATATGTGTTATGTTCGATGCAGATGTGTACGAACAGACAAATAGTTAGTCTTATTCATGAACTCATGTGTTCTAGACAAAAGTCCTCAACAACTAATTTTCAGTCATGGTTAAGGAACTCAAATAGTTTGCGAATATGTTAGAAACAATTATCTTCGTTACAACATGAATACAGATCAATAACTTAATTCTTCAGGCAGAGAATAACAATTCACATGCATACATACATCTTTATCAGTGACTGTGGAAAACTACACCAAGGGATACTTTACTCCGATGACGAACACAAAGTATTGGTGCAGACAGTTAAGTTAGTTAGAGACAGTTCTGTAGATCAACTTTATGGAAACACAACAAATGACTCTAATGAACTATTGTACTGTCTGACCAAGGAATGATTTAAGTAATGCATATGAGATTGCTAGTAGATTCAAAATCACTCACATTTAGCAATGCAGAGGACAGAAATCAGAAAGGATAGCCTTCGTCGCTCTATTCAGTTCTCCAATCTCATAATACAGAAACTCTCTCTTTCTCGGTGGTGTGAAGCATGTCTTCTTTTATATTATCTAAGGAGCAAGCAAACACACCTCTTAAGATTCCTGGTGCATCACTCCATTTACTAACTCTAATTAATAAATAGATTACAAATAAATGTATATTAAATCATTGAAGATAATTTTCAATAAGTGTTTAATTTATTCTAGTTTACAGCGACGATACGAATCTTGTTGGTTCATGTTCCAGACATCGTTTCATTTCAGGACATCTTGTCCTTTAGTAGAAGACAGGTCCTTAGCAATTATATCCCGAAAAATGACATAGGCCTCTTCATAATATATATTTGTCTAGTGCATGTCCTCATTTCCAAGTATATTTGCCATTTTGGAGTAGATATACATTCTTTAACAAATATGTGGTATCACATATCTCCCTCCTCAAATGTGAAATGTCCTCGTGAATAAATAATCTTCATTTTGAGATATATTTATTCTTTAGAAAAAAATAGTTTTGTATCGTTGAATACTTCACCTTTTAAATCTTTGTTAGGTCAAATGCGAAGATATTTCTTCAGTTTAAATATATGACCTGTACTTGGCAATTTAGCATCAAATATTTCAACAAATAACATATAAAAGCTCAACATCACATAATTTGTAACACCATATACAAGAAAAATCTTTCATGTATTAAGATCCTCGTGCAATTGTTGTGCTAATTCCAAATCTCTCTGGCATTTGAGCAATAAAATATCTTCCCTGGCTCTGGTATATCTCCCGATGGATAAGTTGCCATATGGCGAAAACCTTATAGGAAGAAGAGTTCCATCAAAAAGTTCTTGAACTAATTGTAAATCTTCTTCAGAGGTTTTCCAAAGTGTAATCTGTTCAAATAAACTAGATGAAAACTGAATAAATTTATACTTAATAGATAAATTTTGAGCAAAAAATAATACTTTGGCTACAAAAGTGCCAAACTGCCAAAAATTATATGTACAGAAAGATTTGTATTCTTGGGATTTCGCTCTATCTTGCAGATTGTGCTTGATTTTCGCAAAATAGATTGAAAAGTTGCACTCCCAATCGGTGTAAATATTGTACAGCTCCGGATATGCCATGTTGATATTTAGCAGCACACCTGCTGAAGAGAATTTTAGAGATAGTTTCAATTTTTGTGATTTCTTTTGAAAACATTTGTTGTTGTTCAAAGGAGTGCTTTGTGCATTGAAATGGGTTGAAAAAGAAGATCAGGTCGTTTCTACATGGCAACATCAAGTGGAGTCATGTTGGAAGCCATTGATCGGTTTACCGCAAGTAACTATTCATTGTAGAAATTGAAGATGGAATCACTTCTTGAGATGAATGATGTTTTGGATATTGTTGTAGGTTTGGAGGAGAGGCTAGAAACACAACAAGATCAAGTGAGGTATGATAAGAGGGCCAAAAGGGCTCTACACATGATCAAGATGAATGTTGCCAATGAGCTTTTTAAGAAAATTGGTAAGTGTACTTCATCATGGAAAGCTTTGAAGAAGCTTTATGAGTCCAAGTCTACTTCGCAAGATTAAGGGGAGGCTTCTTCAAATGGAAAAATAAAGGATAGATCAAAGCTCAAGTGCTTCTATCGTGGCATCAAAGGACACTTTGCTAGTGAGTGCTACAAGCAGAAGAAAGATCAAGGAGACAAGCAAGGTAATCTTACTCTTGATGAGGATGGTTTGGATGTTCAAGATGCAAATGATGATGCTTTTGTGATTTCTTCATGTATGATTGCTAATGATGGAGATCTAGATCCTTGGTGGATTAATAATGGATCAAGTTCACACATGTCTTTTCACAAAGAGTACTTCACTTCTTTGTTGGCATATGGAGATGACAAGAGGGTGATCTACATGACCAATGATGTGAGTGTGCAATCAAAGGGATTGGCACAATTCATATTTCTCTCTCAATAGATGTCTTGTTTATTCCATCTATTACCAAGAATTTGCTTAGTGTGAGTCAATTGCTAGGTAAAGGCCTCATAGTCGAGATGCTTGTATGATCAAAAGGAAGGATATCTTAATAGTGGAGCTAAGATGTATGTAACTTCCACTAATGATTTTAGTAGATTTTGTTGGATCTATCTACTAAAGAGCAAAGATGAAGTGTATGATCTCTTTGTTAAGTTCAAGAATGCAAGGGAAAACCAATTTTCCACAAGGATCAAGTGCTTAAGAAGTGACAATGGTGGTGAGTACATATCTACCAAGTTCAAGGCCTTTTGTAATGAGCATGGGATCAAGAGGGAGTATACAACAAAAGATCCCACAACAAAATGGAGCTGGCTAAAAGGAAGAATAGGACTTTATGTGAAAGTGCTAAAGCCATGAGGTTAAGTTCTAATCTTGATAAACCATTTTGGGATCAGGCTTTGTTGTGTGCCAATTTCTTCTGCAATAGGTGGCCGAGTGCTATTTTGGATGGAAGGACACTTTTGAGATGATATTCAAGAAGAGGCCGAGTGTCAAATTTCTAAGAACTTTTGGATTCACATGCTATGTCAACATTACTCTTGATGATAGGACCAAGGAGGATCCATCTTCAAGTAAAGCTATTTTTATTGGATATAGTGATGTGAGTAAAGCCTACAAGGTTTACATTCCTTCTACTAACAAAGTGATTGTTGGTAGAGATATCATTTTTGATGAGGGGAACATTCCAAAAGTGTCTTCAAGTACTATTGATGATTATGTGCATGGATCTAACATTCTTGATGTTGATGTAAAGGGTCCTACTTTAGATGGTGATGATGATGGACCTTCATCAAGTCAAAACCCAAGGAGAACATCAAGGAAAAGACAAATGCCTTCAAGGCTCACTTATGATGAGAAGGGTAAGCAAGTGGAAGTAACTCATTTTGCTTCTCTCACATCTTATGGTGAATCTTCTTGTGTAGATGATGCTATGCAAGTGGATGGATGTTATCATGTGCTATAAAATCAAGTAATGGATCTGGAAAAAAAAAGTTTCTTCAATGACTTTGATGATCAAGAAGTTGCTCAAAGGGCTTCAACAAGTTAAATGGGAAGTTGTGTGAAAGAATTCAGATCATAATTGATCCAAATCTACAAAGGATCTTTGGTTACAAAAGAAACTACTCTACCAATCTTGCCAATGTAGAAAAATTAGCATCTACATACAAAATGAGATGCAAACTCTAATAGAACTTGATCAAACATGTATCAAAACATAAAGTACTACTATTGTTTGGACAAAACCAGCAAGCTAATGTATTTCACATGTGTGGATCCAAGAATAGCAAATATAGATCATTATACACATAGAATTGCAAGCAATCACAAGTATAGTGCACTCAGTATATAGTAGAACCCAAGAGAACCATGTATAAGTTACATTCATGAGTTACATCCTTTTATAACAGGTCCAAACCCTATTTGGCCACTTGGCTTTCCAAAGTAAACCCTACTATTTCTGGGTCTAGATTCAATGTACCCAACATTTAAATTGAAATCCACTCAAACTCGACTTCTAACTTTTGCACACATTCAAAAAGTGTTTATTCAGATGAAATTTAGACTAATGAACTTTGAAAAGTCAAACTCTAAGTCAAAAATAAATTTGGCCTCAATTTGCCAAACATAGAAATTTAGCAAATATGATCAAACTAGTTGAATCTTCACACTTCCTCTTCAACTAGTTTTAGAATGACTTTGAAAACACTCCAAGTGATATCCTATGCTTCATGAACAAGCTCTTTCCCAATTCTTTGATGAAGATATTAGCTACACATTATTTTGAGGATGCATGTTGAAGCTCCACCTCCTTTGCAACGATTTGCTCCCTCACAAAATGATATTGCACCTCAATATGACATGAAGAATCACATAGAATGTAAATGAGATGATTCCTCCATGCTATCAACTTTGAACTCTCTAGAAAATACAGCAAACAAAAAATAAATGAGAGTGATCAACATTTGCTTGCATGTCTCCTCCTTCTTTGTCCTTTGTTGCCATGTATCCACCATGGCACTCCATGAATGAGCCTCCATCTCCATCTTGCCACAAGAGACCATCATCACTTGATGACTTGACCATGAATGAGTGAGATAATAAACCTCAAATAGCTTCATTTCCATCTACAAAACCAACCAAGAATGCCAGTACAACTCCAACATCAAAATGATGCTCACCAATGTAGCTAGTTTTACCATATCTTGACAATTTGCACACATCCACATGAAAATGCTCAAACATGAGATAGAACAAGTAAACTAGATTTGAAAACACTTGCTTGATATTCCTTTGACCTTACTTGAGTCTTCAATAACCTTCAAAAATAGATCCATAACATCTTTGCCAATTCACTCTCCTTTGATGCTCTTGACTAGCTCCAAATTGCCAACTTCTCTTTTGCCTTGTTGAAGCCCTTTGAGATTAACCTCTTGATCATCAACTTGATCATCAAAGTCATTGAACAAAATTTGTTTTTCAGATACATTACTTTATTTTACAGCATGAAGACATCCAATAGCTTTCTTGTCCTTTGGTAACTCTACCAATCTCCATGTTCCATTCTTCATAAGAGCTTGATACTCAAGATCCATTGCTTGGATCCACTCCTCTTCTTTCCTTGCTTCATCTACACTTGTAGGTTCATCAAAAGAGGTTAGAAAAGCAACATAATTTCTAGAAACCACTTGCTTACCCTTTTCATCATATGTGAGCCTTGAAGGTACTTGTCTTTCACTTGATGTTCTCCTTGGCTTTTGACTTCATAAAGGTCCATCATCGTCACCGTCTAAAGTAGGATCCTTTACACCAACATCAAGAATGTTAGATCCATCCACATCACCATCAATAATACTTGAAGACACTTTTGGAATGTTTCCCTCAATAAAAATGACATCTCTACCAACAATCACTTTGTTAGTAGAAGGAATGTAAACCTTGTAGGCTTTACTCACCTCACTATATCAAACAAAAATACCTCTGTTTGAAGATGGATCCTCCTTGGTCCTATCAGCAAGAGTAATGTTGACATAACATGTGCATCCAAAAGTTCTTAGAAAGTTGACACTCGGCCTCCTCTTGAATAGCATCTCAAAAGGTGTCCTTCCATCCAAAATAGCCATTAGAAGAGTTCCAAAATAAAAAAAGACCCTTTAAAAATACTTTTATTTCTCTAAATGCACAAATTCAAAATCTATGTAACGTAGCTCAAATAAACTGAGAAATAAAAATACATTATAACAAACTTTGAAATTTGTGTTTGGACAGCATGGACATATCCCATTGGTTTGCTCTTCCTGGCTGATCTGCCCGACGTCAATTTCTCAAGTTAAATTTACTTAACTATGCTGGTTAGTATAATGAAATTTGCTAACCATACTAGTTACAGTATATAGAAATATAGTATGCACAGTTACCTAAAAAATATAGTATGCACAGTAACTATGACTACTGTGGCATTCACATTAGATTAAATGTGATACAAAAAATTGAAATTAAGTATCATATCAGAGAGATTTTTGGCGCCCAAGCTTTGAAAATAGCAGTGGCAAGTAGACCAAGATCTAAAATTGAGTCTGCGATTCTTTACAATGAGAAAGATGAAGCTGATAACTGGAAGCCAACAAAATATATGAAGAATTCATGGGTGTTGTTGCATCCATCATCAAAGGGCAATTTTTGACAAAAGAAAAGGGCAAAATTGACATGCAAATCTTATTGGAAAGCAAAAATTTTGGAGTTTAAGACTACTCCGAGAGGTCACTCGATATCAGAAGTTTTAGTACAACATGTATATATGCATTCAAAATAAAAGTACAAGATATCAATCCTCATGATCATCGAAAATGTAACTGAAAGCATATCAAGACATATGCACTCTACTGCAATCATAGGTGTTTTTTTTATTGATGCTCATCAGATTACGATTTAAATTATTCAACATTTTTTTTCTTTCAATTTATATCCATCATGCATAAGTGAATGAGAGCCAGCACAATCACTAGGAGAATATTGGATGTGATTCACTCTGATGTTGGAAAGTTGCAATACAGAGAAAGAAGTCCAAAGGAACTTGCAAATAGTGGTATATATTTTTATGAATCTTTCTATTTGCCACAAACAGATAGAGGTTTTGGCAAGCTCGAAGCAATCTATTGCCTAGTTTCAAGAGTGGCCTACTCTTGACAATATTGTTTCTGAATCTTTTAGATGCAAGCTACTCATTGATGTTAGAAATGTTATGAAGATAAGTACGGGCTCAAAAATTGTTCACCTAAGTTGGTTTATCTCATTGCATATATTTGTTGATTTTTTCTCAAGTGCTAGTATTCGAAGGACACCAAATTTATTTATTTGCAAGGATTTATCAGATGAGACTTTGTCAGATCTCATGGATCAAGGCTGGGATAGCAAAACAAATAATGATATAGAATGCATGATTAAAAGTCGTCAATGATCTTTCGTTATCATATCAAAAAAAAAATGCGCAGTCTCACGTTTAGCTATCAGAGATATAAGAAAATTGAAGGTACATGGCTACCACTAGATCAAGACTTCAAACTAAATGGTCACACAAACCGAATGGAGATAAGCATTATCTACAATGAAGAATATTTGACTATGGTTGAGTTGGAAGAGCATTGGACGCTTGATTTTATTGGAACAGAGCTCATGCTATTACAAACCAATCTGCCAACTTATTTCATATTTATTATCAACAGAAGACTCATAAGTACTCTATGTTTATTGCCATTTCAAAATAGTATAAAATAATGGAAAATGACATAATTTGCAATTGCACATTCACTAATATTTGTCATGTCACAGCAGCGAAAAAGACAGGAGCTGAAATTGTGCTGCAAAGATCTACCTACAACAATCACCATTGTGGAAGAACAATAGCTTCAAATAAAGTTCAGTAAAAATCTATGTATAGAATCTTTCATTCAATAAATGAAAGCCCAAGTTGGGCAATAGTACATGTATTTTGGGCTCCCAAATTCATAAAATAGAACAACATTTGATATACCAATGTATATTTTTCTATCAATTCTATACATGTGCAATCTATATCTATTCTATGCTATCTATATTTTTCTAATCTTTATTTAGTATAATAACATCATCCTTAGCACCATCATCAACAACGGGAGGCTGAAGCCTTGCCCTCACCAGTATGCTCAAGATAATTGGTCTGGGAGTAACCGGTCGAGACATGTGTAATTTGGAGTATCTATCTCGCATCCTATAGAGTAGTTGAAAATCTTTAGGCATAATAGTTACTCTCTTAGCATGTATAGAGAGCAAAAATGAATCTTAAAAAAAAAGGCTCTGATAGTCCTCAGTAGCCTCCTGAAGGCATTGAAGTGCCGCGGGTGTGAATTTGAAAAAACTACTGAGATCCTCTCTAGTGATGTGGCGGACAACACAGTATAATGGAGCTTTCTGGATTAGCAGATTGGTTGATCTCTGATATTTATGAATATCATAGAGCCACCTACTGCGGTTGCGCCGTCTAGTTCGAGTCAGCTTTATGGCAATGGAAGGGGCTGAGGAAGCATCAGCAAAGAAAAAATCTCTCTCGGTATGTTTTCTCCTCTCCATTGAGGTAGTCTGAGGGGTATCAAACTTGTGTGCGATGAGCGAGATAGAAAGAAGAAGGGTGGACTGCTCTCGCAGACAAGCAATATGTACGGAAATAATGTACGAGTATATCGGACCAGTGCGCGGGAAGTATAAGTGGTATCAGAGAATATAGTAGAGGGGCGTACAAGTGCGATATGCAGAGACTGTATGCGGGGATATCGGATCTATGTCGCATGGAAGGTAGTAGGTAGAATAGCGAATGAGAGAGTGGTGCACAAGTGCGATATGCAGAGCTAAAAAAAATAGTGAAAAAATTTCTCGTAGATTGTGAGTTTTATATCGTGGTTTGCACGTGTGAAAGATCGTCTTGTCACACGTGCGAACTGTCACTTAGTCTAGTAATGACACATGTCTCCAATCCAACCAATGACCTAGTGACATGTGTCACATCGTCATTTCACACGTGTGTGAACGTACAAATGAATGGGCAAGCAACATGTGTCGCCAATCCAAGCAATGACCACGTGACATGTGTCTTGATGTCATTTCATAGGTGTCCAACTGTCAGTTCACATGTGCATAATCGTACAAACAAATGGCGACCCAACACGTGTCCGTTGACCGTTTGACCGCACGTGTGAAAAAATGCCCTATAAAATGCATGCAACCCGATTAATTTTTTGTTTTTTTTTCTTGGATTTCGTGAGATCTCTTGTGCGTGCACTTTGTGTTGTCTGTTGTAGCTTGCCATATACCTATGCACAAGTGCGATATACCATTGCTATCTACCGTACGTATCCCTCTTGTGTGCGTTCTTTACAATTTATTTTGTTCGGATTGCTTACGTGGTGCACAGGACCGATATTTGTCCGACTACCATGGCCTCATCCTCCGGATCTACCCGTGACACGAGCCTAAGTGCATTTTTTTACTGAATTTGGAATAACTGACAACTTAGACTACTTCCACAACCTATTTCGACCATATTTACATGTTTTCAAGACTGCGCAACCTAATTCAGAAGTACTTTATGACCATTATGTTAGATTCAGGGATATACTCAATATACCTATTATCTCCTTAGGTTCACTCTCCTTCATGTATTATATTGATCTTGTCCATTTCTTCCCACAGTTCAAGCAGAGACTAGATATAATGTTTACTAAAGCATTTCGATGTGTCCCTATCGCAATAGAAAATATTGTTTTGTTGAATACAGACTGGATTTGTACTTTTTCTATTAGTTCAGATCTCAGATGATGAGGAAGTTGTTCCTTCTGATACTCAAATTGCATCATCCTTAGTTCAATCATCCTTTAAAGATATTAGTCACTTTCTTATCAACACCCCTGATAAGGATAGTGATTTTCTTGATGTAAATACTGATGTGCTTTGGGATTCTTTCATTGGCCATAATATTAATGTTGATGATTCAATGTCTATAGATGAATCTAAATGTCTTTTCAATTGCTCTGTATTATATAAATGACGATGTATATATTACTGTAGTTGATTTGTATCAATTTTTTGACTATCGTGAGGATGAGGTGCTATATTTATTATTTGGCACAATTTCTGAATTCTACGACTTTGTAGATTTTGAAACAGATGACCTTGTGGTTGGAATTGATTATGATGATGAGGATGGACTAATGACCGATGAAGAATGCTTGACGAAAGCTTTGTCAAATTTTGTTGAGCATGGACGAAGCATACCATCTGATGAAGAATTCACGACATTTCAATCCCAGATGAGCTTCCCTCGTCCATCATTAATGCATTTCACAAATGATTTTTCTTCAGTATGTGGTCATAATATTGATCATCCAGATCTGGTTGCTGATGATGATGAAGAATGTGTAAGTGTTTTGACTTCCTTGCCAATGAATGTTGTTTACTTTTCAATGTTTTTTCTTAGCATATTTTTTATTGCAGGATGCCCTTATAATTGATGACTGCTTTGAGATGAGGTGGTTACAGACAACATGCTTCTTCGTTCTAGAGCGATAGTGGACTTGGCCACTCTCTTAGACATTTTCTAAAGAATGAGATTTGTACTGCTCATTCGAAGCTGATCCCAGTTGGGGAGACTCTGATAATGGCAGTTAAAGCTTTATATTTATATCTAGGAGGACATAAATTTGTTAAGACAAATAAGATCATTTTTGTCAAAAGATCTTATGTTTTGAACATTCTAGGTTTTACTGATGGGAATGTTCCTTTCAGAAGCTCCCATTATTCATTGTACTCTACTTATATTGAACTTAGTGGAAACAAGGATAATGCACATCTATTAGATGCATACTCAAGCAGATAATTTCTTCATGACAATACAGCCATAGAAGCTGATACAAAAGCTGATGATGAAGAGTGAACACTTTGTATTATGTTATTATACAATCAATACATTTACATTGAGTATTGTTCCTCTCTCTTGTTTCATGAATTTGCAAGCAATTATGAACTTGTCATGATTTGATGACAATGATGACTGAATGTCTTTGTTATCTTCTATTCAACAATCATCTAATTTCTCTCTTTCTGTATGAACTTGCATGCTTTTCTAAACTTGTTGTATTGTGTGGACTTTGTTATTTGTCCAATTGAACTCTGCGGTAGAGCCACTAAAACAATTGACAAATGTAGTTTCGTTTTTCATTGGTTCCTCCATGTTGTGTATTTGTTGCCTGTGCTTGCCAATGTGACTTATCCAGACACTCAGGCTTCCATATGTGTTTGAAAAAAATGTTGTATGATTTCTTAGTATGTGCTGTAGATCTGAAAATCATAATGTCAGTTTTATGTTTGGATCTAAATATATAAAAAAATTAAAAGCAACTTGAATAATTTATACTAACCATGTAATGAGTGATGTGATCTTCTCCCCATGCTTTTGATACTGCATCAACAAACTCGACACAAGTCCTTTGTACCTTATCAATTCAGAGAATTTATCTTTTCTTAGAATTTCAATTATTTTATCAAGCTTCTTCCATACATCAACTTTTAGTACTCTAGTTTTGCTGCTCTTCTCGAGGTCCTAAGTGGCAACAAGTGTTGAATATCAGAAGTCTTACCAGTATGGTTTGATAGGAATCGACGTGCTTTTGCTCCTCCTATGCTTGGCTTAGTTGGCATATTTCCTGTCTTTCTTGAAAGCTTTTCATCTTTCTGAATTTTGACATGTCCCTTATGAAGTCCTGCTTTCGATAACACTTCTTTTAATCGAGATATAGTTAAGCCTTCCTTTGCGGATGATGTTGGCTTACTATTCCAAGCAAAAACTATATGATGATAAATGATCTTTTATATTTATCTAACTTCTGCATGAGAAGTGCAAACATGCACATTTTTCAAGGGAATAGGCACCACAAGCTTCCAGTGTGGATGTGCATATTCTCTAGTAATTCTTGTACTCCTAGTAAGATCTTTTGCCATTTTCATGCAATACAAACAAGGGTGTTTAGATGTAGCACCGTGAGAGATATTATACATGCATTTCAATATTTTCAAATTACCTGCTAAGTGCCATTCAACATTGAAGTCTCCAACTCCTGGAACATTGAGAAATCCTCCATCCATATGCTCCTTGATGATCCTAGGATAAGATGTCCTTGAGAATATCCATGATAATATATCATGATCCTCCTCCAGCACCTGTCCAAAGAACTAATCAAACTTAGTTTACTATGAAATAATACTATTCACTGAATCTAATGTAATAATGAGGCTAGTTACCTAGAACGCTGCCAACTACCATATATCATTTTCAGACTGGACACTGAATCTAAAATCCTCTTGGTCCTCTGTTTGTGACAGTGCACCATTCATGAGAGTTATACTAACCCTCTCCATCTTCTTCCCTTTCACAATTTCTAACTCATCTAACTTAAGTACTATGATTATTTTGTCATTCACCTTTTCAAAGGTTATATCATAGAATGTGATGATGTATATCAGCAAGTAATTTAGATCAACAAATAAGTTGTTTGATGAATTATAGGATATTGATCTTCCATCAGTTTCATACACCTCCTCAATATGAAATGGAGTACTAGTGATTTTATGCATACCCATGTTTAATGTATCTCTCTCTTTCTTCAAGTGATATGACCTTGGAATTGGGACTTTTCTAATTCGAACTTGCTTAAAAGCTTCTCTAATAAATTTAAATATTGTTGCATATTCTTCTCTGCTAATGCCTGCAAAATCACAAGCACCCTAAACTATAGTCTTATCTAAAAAATTTTGAATGTCCACCACAAAAGACTCTATTATTTTGCACTTTACATTTGAACTCCTATTGTTCATTATGATACACTCTGTGGATTTGCATGTCAATATTGAGGCCAACGACATTCCTAGTGAAGCATTGTCCTTAATATTCTGAGGAACTACTAATGCAGACCTGCAAAAATATAGCTAGTTAGCATAATATCACCATAGCTAAAATTAAATCCAAATGTCATTGATCAAGTTACAAAAATCAGAATATGCTTACTTGAATGCACGAATCCTTTTATTTCGATAACCTCCTTTGAAAGTATTTGAATATCCTTGTAACTTTGTCGCTTTCACTTCTTATTTTATGCCTTCTTCTTAGCCAATTCCACATCCTTAAGTAATCGAATAGATTGTAAGATTGATGGCATCTGCTCTAGTT
Organism: Diphasiastrum complanatum; assembly: GCA_029204225.1. Classification (NCBI taxonomy): domain Eukaryota; kingdom Viridiplantae; phylum Streptophyta; class Lycopodiopsida; order Lycopodiales; family Lycopodiaceae; genus Diphasiastrum; species Diphasiastrum complanatum. The sequence goes on along the minus strand of CM055099.1, from coordinate 63,615,290 downwards.
CTGATTTGATATTGATTGTTATCTTCTGTAATGATTCATTATTTTTTTTAAGTTGTTCATTTTTCTCTAATGTCTTTTGGAGAAGACAATCTCTATTTTGACAATAAGAGGATATCCATATTAACTCACATTCTAAAAAGTGAATTTTATCCATGGTTCTGCAATCTCTCACAATATCCTATGTAACTAAATAAGTTATTGAAGAGAATGTGGGATGTGTCAAAGTGCTTGGATCTTGAGAATATAATTTTTCATCTGTCCACAAATCCAAGTTCTTCTTTCCTCATGCCCTATAATGAGAACGATCCTCAACATATATTTGAATTCCTTTGCCTCCTCTTCTTTGCAAAGGTGCCAAATCAGTAGGGATATCCAAATGTAGATGATACAATGTCATCATAAGCTAATGTGATGGTTGAAAGTGTGAACATGGCAAGGGAGGAGCTCACTCAAGTGGAATTATGGCACAAAAGGTTAGGCCATCTTAACTACAAAGCTATGGAGACCATGGTGACAAAGGAGTTAGCAAGAGGACTTCCCAAAACCATATCCAAGTGTGGAAAGCTTTGTGAAGCTTGTGGACTCTCCAAATCTCATAAGCTTCCTTTAAAGAGATCTTTGATAAGAACTAACTCTCCTCTGACCTTATACACTCGGATGTTCATTCATTTTCACATGAATCGAATGGTGGAGCTCTTATGTATGTCACTTTTATTGATGATAAATCAAGATACTCTTGGGTTTATCTCTTGTCTAAGAAAAATGAAGTTTTTGAGTCCTTTGTAAAGTTCAAAACTCTTGTGGAAAAGCAACTTAATACTAGCTTGAAAGTATTAAGAAGTGATAATGGAGGGGGGTACATCTCCAATAGGATGACAGAGTTTTGTGAAATTAATGGCATAAAGAGAGAGTTTACTTGTACATATACTCCACAACAAAATGGAGTAGCTGAAAGAAAGAACATGACACTATGTGAGTATGCTAAAGCTATGAGATTAGATGCATCTCTTCCTATTTCATTTTGGGGAGAAGCTATTTTATGTGCAAACTTTCTTTGTAATAGAATGACTAATAGTGCGATTAAAGGACTTACACCTAATGAAGTATTGTTTGGCAAAAAGCCAAATCTTAGTGATTTGAAAGTTTTTGGATGTACTTGTTATGTACATATTCCTTTAGAAACAAGGAAAAAGGAAGATGCCACTTCTTTCAAAGGCATCTTTGTTGGTTATAGTGAAAGTAAGAAAGCTTATAGGATATATGATCCTATTACAAAAAAGGTTGTTGCTAGTAGAAATGTACTTTTTGATGAATCTCTCCAAGCCAAAGGAAAGGTGACTTCCAACAACACTCAAATTGTCAAAGATCATGCTATGGCCGAGGAGGAGCTTCATGAAGATGAAGACCAAGTGGAATCTACTCCAAGTCCAAGGGTGCCAAGAAGATCAACAAGGACAAGGATTGAGCCATCAACGCTCACTTATAGTGATAAAGGGGAGCAAAGGGAAGATTCTCAACTAGTCAACTCTTATACTTTCTTGACTACTATGTGCAAGTAGAGTTTGATGCAGTAATGGAAAATCAAACTTGGAAACTTGTTGATTTACCTTATGGAAAGAAGCCTCTTACTTGTAAATGGATATATAGATTGAAAAATAATCAAGATGATTCCATTCATAAGTACAAAGCTAGACTCGTAGCAAAAGGTTTTTTGCAAGTCAAAGGCATAGATTATGATGAAACCTTTGCACCTGTTGCAAAGCTTGTGACCATTAGATTAATCATATCTCTTGCAACTTCTTTCAAATGGGAGCTCTTCCAACTTGATGTGACAAATGCTTTCTTGAATGGATTCTTGGAAGAGGAAATCAACATGTGCCAACCCAAGGGCTTCATAAAAAATGGAGAAGAAGACAAGGTGTGTCTCTTGAAGAAGAGTCTTTATGGACTCAAGCAAGCACCAAGAGCATGGTACTCTAGGTTGCATTCCTATCTTATTTCCATTGGATTTGTTGTAAGTTCTTATGAACCATCATTATACTACAAATGTAATGATGGAAAGATCATTATCTTAGTTTTATATGTTGATGACATTATACTCACAGGAAATGATCTAGATGACATCAAGAATGTAAAAGTTTCCTTGTCTAGTGAATTTAAGATGGTAGATCTAGGACTTCTTATAGTTATACTTGGAGTAGAAGTCACTAGAAGTAATGATTTTACCTTCATATGTCAATCTAAGTATGTTAGATCAATCTTAGCAAGATTTGGCATGATTGATTGTAAAGGAGTTGAAACTCCTATGGAACTAAGTGTAAAAGTTTTCAAGAAAAGTGATGAAGCATCCTTTGAGGACATCACTACCTATAGAATGCTTATTGGTTCCTTGATATACTTAACTATCATAGACCATATCTTAGTTTTTGTGTTGGCAAGTTGAGTCAATACATGCAAAGTCCATTAATATGCCATTGGAAAGAAGCAAAAAGGGCGTTAAGGTACATCTCGGCTACAAAAGAATTTGGCATAGTTTATGAAAGGACTAATATTTGTTTGAGAGCATATTTGGACTCAAGTTTTGCAGGTGACAAGATGGATAGAAGATTCGTAAGTGCATTTGCTACATTCTTATGTGGAGGAGTTATATCTTGGCTTTCCAAAAAGCAAGATACCATCTCTCTTTCATCAACAGAATCCGAATATAAAGCTATGACAACAACAACAAAGGAGGTTCTTTGGCTTAAAAGACTTTTGGAGGAGCTACATGTGATCAAGGATGAATATATTCCTTGCATATATTGTGATAATCAAGCAGCTCAACAACTTGCAAACAATCCAGTCTTCCATGCTCGAACAAAGCACATCGAGATTGCACATCATTTCGTGAGGGAGGAAGTGCAAGCAAAGGAGATCAAGCTTATTCATGTTTCATCATCAGATTGCATTGCTAATATACTCACCAAGGCATTGCCCAAAGGTCCATTTATAAAATTAAGATTGGCTCTTGGAGTTATAGATAGATCTATGCTAGATTTGCCAAGCTAGATTTTTGAGGAGTGTGAAAAATGCAAAAATAAGCTTGGTAGAGGCCAAAAATCTTGTATATAGGATAGACACAATGTGTGGAGCCTATTCCCACGTGTGAAACTAGTGTACTTTTCATGTACCATAATCATATATGTTGTACATATGTTCTAATTCAAGTTCTAGTGACTAAAATGGCCAAAAACTAGTTCTCTAGAGATATGACACATGGCACCAATCTAATGATTGCATGAGCCAAATATTTTGAATAGGTGTCACATCCCATGTGTAGAGGACAGCTCACATGTGTGGAAATAGCTGAAGTAGGCAAGTTTTTTCTTCTAGAAGATTTCCATGAAGTGATTGAAGAAGATCAACAGGCATTTGATAGGAGAAAACAGAAAGCCCAAAATGTCATCAACTTATCAATTAGAGATGCAATTATTCCCTATATTTTAGATTCAGAAAGACCAGAAGAAACGTGGGATACATTGAAGGCATTGTTTGAAACGACAAATACATCTCGAATATTGTTTCTGAAGACGAAGTTGCATACATTGCGGATGGATGATGGTGCAACTATTGCCGATCACATACTGAAGATCAAAGAGATCCGTGACCAATTAGCAGTAGTTGGAGAGTGAGTACAAGATTGTGAGATCATGCAATTGACATTGAATAGTCTGAGTGAGTCACATCAGATGTTTGTGAGGAATATAGCCACAAGAGAAAATTTTCCAACCTATGAAGAACTAGGTGGTTTGCTTTTGCAAGAAGAGCAACGTCAAGAGAACTTGAATCATTGTAACAGGAGCTATGATCAAGCTCTTGCAGTTAGAGGACGAGGTGGAAGATTTGGTCGTGGAAGGTATCAATCGAGAAGAGGAAACTCAAACCGGGGATCATTTCAACAATTTTATGAGCAAGTCAATGATAGTACGAATCTAGGCAATTGGAATCAAGGCCGAGATCAAGGATGAGGCTATTCAAGAAAAAATAAACCTGGAAATTGTAGGTACTGCAACAAACCTGGCCACTGGGAGCGTGAATGCTTCAAGAAACAGAAGGAGATCGAACAAAGAAAAGACAAATGGCAAGCGGGAAATTATGCTGATCAACATCAATTTGATGACTATTATTATGAAGACAATTATACTGATCAACATCAATACGATGATGATCAATATGAAGATGATACTGGTGAGAGTTCAAAATTGTTCATTACAGCATTAATGACAAGTGATGAAGCCAAGGATACATGGTACATTGATAGTGGTGCATCCAAGCACATGAAAGGAAAGAGTGGTTTTCATAACTCAAGGAAACTGACAATGGTGATGAAGTTGGACAAGATGATGGAAAATTGCTATCTGTTAAAGGAGTTGGAGTGGTACCAGTGAAGTTAGCCAGCGGGAAGATAAAGCAGATAAGCAATGTGCAATATGTACCTGACTTAGCTAACTACTATCTGTTGGGACGATGGCTGATAAACAACTCAAGGTTGAGTTTGACAGTGACAAATGTCTTGTCAAAGACATCAAGAATCACTACATAGTGATTCCTACAGGATCTAGAGTCAACGAAAATCGACTCTATAAATTGAATGCGAGATCTTTTACTCAAGCTATGGTAAGCACTGTTGATAGTCAAAGTGATCTTTGGCATCAAAGGTTTGGTCATATCAATGCTCAAAGCTTGCAAATTCTTAAAAGAGGTAATATAGTTGTTGGATTGCCTGATATCTCTTTTGAAGGAAAAATTTGTGAGGGTTGCATTTTGGGAAAACAACATAGAGAGAGATTTCCCAAAGATGGAGCAAGAAGAGCCAACGACATTCTTGATCTTGTTCATAGTGATTTTTGTGGACCAATAAAAACTAGGTCCATTAGTTGTTGTTACTATTTCATCACATTCATTGATGACTATAGTAGACATATCTGGATTTATTTCATAAGCAAGAAATTTGATGCTTTTGCCAAGTTTAGAGAGTTCAAGGCTCTAGTTGAAAAACAAACAGATTGTTATATGAAGACCCTCAGATCAGATGGTGGTGGTGATTATTTTTCAATAGAGTTTATAAACTTTTGCAAGGATCAGGGGATCAAGAGACAAACCACTACACCCTATTCACCACAACAGAACGGAGTTGCATAATGGAAAAACACATCCATTGTGGAGATGGCTAGGGCAATGCTTAAGAGCAAGGGTTTTCCAAATACTTATTGGGCATAAGCATGCAACACAGCTACTCATATCTTGAATCGGTGTCCTACGAAGTCCGTGGAGGGTAAGACACCTTACAAAGCTTTTACTGGAAAGAAACCTAATGTTTCTCATTTACGAGTATTTGGTTGTGATGCTTACGCTCATGTACGTGATGAAAAATGAAAGAAGCTGGATGCAAAAGCTGTTAAGTGTATTTTCCTTGGATACGATGAAAGTGCCAAGGAATACAGGATGTATGACATAGATGCACAAAAGATCGTGATTTCTAGAGATGCTACTTCTGATGAGATGGGTCAAAATGACCAAATAAAATTGACAATTGATCCCTTTGATGATAAAGCTAAAGTGCAAGTGAAGGAAGAAGTTGGTGTCGATATGGAAGAGCTAATGGAAAAAGACAGGGTCAATAATGAGATTCCTAGGAGAGTGCCTAAGTGGTACTTGTCAGTAAGAAGTGATGCTAATAAGGGAGATACTGCCGAATCAAGTGAGCAGGGAGAGCTTAGAAGATCAAGTAGAAATCGAAAACCTCCTGCAAGATTAGAGATGAATCTAGCCCTAATGGGTTCTGTGCTCAAGGCTCAAGAACCAAAAACTTTTGATAAAGCAAAGGAGCACAAGGAGTGGCATGAAGCTATGGAAACAGAAATGGAAGCTATAACAAAAAATAGGACGTGGAACTTGGTTGAGCTACCTGATGGTAAGACGCCTATCACTTGCAAATGGATATACAAGATCAAATATGGAATTGATGGGCAACTCAACAAGTACAAAGCACGGTTGGTTGCGAGAGGATTTGAGCAGCAGGAACGTATTGATTTTGAGGAAACCTTCGCACCTGTAGCTAAGATGGTAACTATATGTTCTATCATTGCTATTTCTGTTTTCTATGGTTGATCCAACAAATGGACGTTATATCTGCTTTTCTTAATGGAGTGCTGGATGAAGAGGTGTACTTAGTAAAACCTCAAGGATTTGTTGAGCCAGTGAGAGGGCATCTCGTTTGTAAGCTCAACAAAGCCATTTATGGATTGCAGCAAGCACCACGGGTGTGGTACTCTTGCATTGATGGACACTTCAAGCGAAGGGGAATGGTAAAGAGTGATGATGATCCTAATCTTTACATTCTAAGGCAAGGCTCAGATATAGTGTTCATTGTGTTGTACGTGGATGATTTGATTATTAGAGGAAGTAATGAGAGCTTAATTGATGAAATAAAATCAGATCTTTCCAATGCTTCTGACATGAGTGATCTAGGATTGATGCACTATTGTCTTGGCATTGAAGTATGGCAAAAGGAAGACATGGTCTTTCTTACACAAAGCAAATATGCACGAGATTTTCTTTATAAGTTCAATATGCAGGATTGTAAGCCTTTGAGTACACCTATGGATGTCAACATGAAGCTTACTGCATATGATGAATCTGAAAAAGTGGATGCTTATCTGTATAGACAGCTGGTGGGTAGTTTGATTTATTTGACACACACACGACCTGATATTTCTTATGTTGTTGGTGTTGTTAGTCAATTTATGCAAAATCCTAGTCAAGCACATTGAAAGTCTGCTAAATGTATTCTCAGATACATTCGAGGGACATTGAATTTTGGCTTGAAGTATGATTAGCCTGAAGTGCCAATGTTGGTAGGTTATATAGATGCCGATTGGGCATGTAATATTGATGATAGAAGATCTACCTGTGGTCATACATTCAGTTATGGTACAACTGCGATTTCATGGAACAACAGAAAGCAACCTACAATAGTCTTACCATCGACGGAAGCTGAATATCAAGCACTCAGCAATGCTACACAAGAAGCGGTATGGTTACGAAGATTGCTTGTGGATTTAGGTCAACCACAGGTGGATGTGACTAAAAGTTGCATTCACCTTGCCAAAAATCCAGTTCTACATGCTCGAACCAAGCACATCAAAATACACTACCATTTTGTTCGAGAGAAAATTCTTGATGGAGCCATTGATCTTGCTTTTTGTAAATCTGAAGATCGAATTCCTAGGTATCTACGCATGAATCCAATCTATCTACCTATCCCCATGCGAGCAACGTGGCCAGAAAAGCAGAAGGATGCCAGTGCACCACCAAACTAGCCCATCATTCCAAACTCCAGGACTTGGAAGAACCAAGCAAATTTCCAGTATGCCTTGGAGCAGTTTCATCGCAGGCACAACCAATCAATTGATTCCATGGTGCAGCAAGCAGCGCTCAACTGCAAGGAGCTTGCTTTCCTTAGTACTCTCAAATGCCATTGGGATCACTCCTTGGGTCCCTTGTTTTTCGATCCCAACACCACTTTTCCTAGTCTCTAATGTAAGGACCAGTTAACCGTGGCACGAATTTATTACCGAACAGCAATGATGGCATCCCAACATGCAGCACGAGTGGAAGAGTGACAACGCTCCCAATGGTTGCCCCATAGCTCCCATGTCTTCGGGCCTCTCAAGGATGACAACACTATACGAGCCCAAGCACCGGAGGGTTACAGAAAACTCATCCAGGAAATCCACAAGAACATTGAAGCGCAAGACGCCAAGCTGCAGGAAGCTCTATTCAAGTGAATTTCCATGGGACTGGCAACCATTTGGCAGTGGGGGAGTGTGGGGGCCGGAATACAAGGCCTAAGGGGCATTTCAATGGAGCTCGGGAGAACTGAAGAAAGTAGTACCTTACAGGGAAGAAGGCAATATAAATATCAATTTTGTGTAATTAATGGCCCAAGCATGGCATCATGTGCGTGTAAGCCTATCTTGAAGAGTTGTTAGTAGATATGTGGTGTTAGGCCCCAAGTATGGCACCTTGTGTGCAGAAGTCCAACTTGTGGTGTCATTAGTCACTAGGGGGCAAGAAATCAAATTTTGCAAATCCCAAGGTTTAAACTTAGACTTAAAAAAGTATGCAAAAGTCAATGTCAAGAATCTAAAAAGAGCTTACATTCTATATTGAGACTTGACATCCCTAGTCCCATAAGTAAATGTGGAAAGGACACTCCACAAGCTTCTATTAAAAGAAGCCATTTTATGTACTTTCTATCCTTAATGCAAGAGAGCTAAGTGCTACCATTTTGGGTCCACTTGTGCTAATTTTGGTGTCTGGCTAATTATAGTATGGCTTTATGCTTATTGCTTTTGTTTCTAATTTCTTGCTATTTTAGCCCATGTTAGCATATGTGCTTAATCTTTGTGTGTTTCTAGTTTAGTGGAGCTTTGTAGATAATTTGTGGAAGAGTGTATGAGTGAGTAGAGAGGGAAGAGAGAGAGAGAGAGAGGAGAAGGTGTGAAAGAGTGTGTTAGAGTTAGTGTGCTTTTGGTTTTAAAGTTAGTACTATTTGGTTTTAGTTGTGTTTTCAAGGCATCTTGCTTGCTAGTAGAAATAGTGTTAAGCTTTTTGGTTTTGCATGCATCTTCAAGACTCCTAGGTTCGAGCCCTACTTCCCATGCTACAAATGCTTAGGAGAAGAAGGTGGAAGCCTTCTACTTCTTGACAACATTTATCCCAAAAATTTTGGTCAAAATTGGTCAAATTTTGGCAAAAATAATGGTTTTTTTATGTTTTTTGACTTAATTTTATGGTGGATCTCAACATTCTTAGACAATAGTTGGTAAGCACGATTTCAAAGGTGTAATGAAGCTATCCTAGGGCTGTCATGAAGTTTGGTTAGGATTGGACACACCATTAGAGGCCTCAAAACATAAAAAAAATAGTGTATTTTTGGTGATTTTCGGGCATGAAAACCTTTCAAATGGGGGTCTGAACCTATTGGTTACATTAAAAGCTTAAAGATATGATGGATTTCCTCTGATTTGAGCCATCATGCATCCAATTTGGATAGGTGAACATTAGACACCATCATCTTGAAGTTTTGCTTGTTGAAGGAGGCCAAAAATGGAGTTTTTGCATGATCTAAGCTTATGATTGCTTGCTGGACCTATTAGAAGCTTCTGTGCCTCTCTAATGAACCTTAGTAGAGTGCTTTGTAACCTCTAATGGGATGCTTATTGGGCTGGAGTACAATATTGATGATACCACCTTCCTAAAGTGTGCCCTACTACCTAAATTTTGGTCATTTATTGCTCGCATGTGTGAAGCCTAGGTGGTAGTGTGATATAGAAAGTGCCTTGTAGACCTATCTTCCCCTGTACTGTGCTTTACATCAACCAATTCGGTTTCTTGTAGAGAAAGTTATGGTCATCTGAAATTTGGCAATTTTTGAACTAAAGTTTGCAAAATTTTGGAAATGTTCTGATGCATGCATGCTTGTAATTCAGTATAGTGCTTGTCTATTGATAAAAATGTATAGCTAGACCTGCATGCATGCTTGGATGGATGTTGCATGCGTAATCAATAGATTGATCAATAGATTTCTTACATGAAGTTATTTTTGGTAGTTTTAGATCAAAAAGCTGATTTCCTAGTAAATAGGCTTTTTACGAAAAAAAAATCATTTTTTTGAAAAATTTCGTGCATGTCAAGTTAGATACATGCATAATGTTTAGAAATAATTTCAAAATGTGACAATGCCTGTGAATCTGTTAAATTGATTTCTTAATTGATTTTCACAGTTGGTCCATTTCGGACGGATTTCGAAAATTATAGGGTTCATAAATTTTAAGACTTGGTCCTAAAAGTTGTTGTTGTATAAATCAGTCTTATATTGATTTTGTGAAATTTTTCTTAAATTGAGTGAAAGACCTTGTTGAGTAAGATCGTCCAGTTATGAGGTTTTGAACTTTTCACTTATTAGTTGATGATTGGATCTCGACTAATTAAGCTAATTTTGCATGGTAGGAAATCAATATGGTAGATGATTATGCAAATGCAGCTCTCGATGGTCAGGTGCCAATGCCTACCTATCTGCAAATCTATCAGACATTAAGCCAAGCGCTTAATGAAATAAACAACATGAACACTTTAAGGGATCAACAAATGGAAGTATTGTTGAATCAAGTGAAAACTTTATCCATACCAAATTTGGGCTTTCAGCTTGAACCTTTTTCGGGAGAGAAGAAAGAGAAAATTCGAAGTTGTAGATGATTGGTTAACCAAGTGGATCGATTATTTTAATCTACATGAAATTCCTGAAGAAGAAAAGATTGAGAGTGTTATTATGTTCTTTCGTGGGAAAGCTTCGTCGTGGTGGTGTGATCTGCAAACAAATTCTACCACATGGGATGAGTTTATGGAAGTGTTCAGAACAGGTCCTCACACGTGTGGATCCACATAGATGTCAAACAAATTGCTTTTACAAGGTGAAAATTGCTAAAATCTAACACTTCTCCTCAATTTTTACTTTGATATTACATCTATGGTACATCTATCTACAACTCCTAAGGCTGATCTTAACTTGATAAATGAAGCCTTTGGAAAGGCTTTAGTGAGTAGATCAGCAAGGCAATCTGAAGAAGATACATGTTGTAGCTTGATCTCCTTTGCTTGGACCTATTCCCTCACAAAGTGGTGAGCAATCTCTATGTGCTTGCTCCTTGCATGGAATGTGGGATTGGTTGCTAATACTTGGCTTGATTGGTTGTCACAATATATGATTGTCTACTCCTCAGCCTCCATGACTTGTAGCTCCACCAAAAGCCTCTTTAACCACAAGACCTCCTTGGTTGTTGAAGTTAAGGCCTTGTATTCCGACTCGGTTGAAGATAAGATATTGTGTCTTGTTTTTTGAAAATCCAAGACACTATGCCACAAAGGAGGGTAGCAAAAGCACTTGTGGACCTCTTATCCACCTTATCACCTACAAAATCAGCATTCAAATATGCCCTCAAAGCAAGGTTAGATCCATGATACAAAATGCCAAAGTTCCTGGTGGACGAGATGTACCTCAACACCCTTTTTGCATTTTTCCAATGACAAACCAATGGACTTTGCGTTGATTGGCTAAGCTTGCCTACACTATGTGAAGGATTTTAGATCATTGATGATCCAATCCACAAAAAGATATTGGGTTACAACAGAAGATACTCTACCAATGTCATCAATGTAGAAAATCAGCATCCACACACAAAATGAGATGCAAACTCTAATAGAACCTGATCAAACATGAATAAAATAATAAAGTATTGTTGTTGTCCATAAAAAACCAACAAGTTATTGTATTTTTCACACATGTGGATCCAAAAATAATAAATATAGATCATTCTACACATAGAATTGCATGCAATCACAAGTATAGTGCACCAATTGATAGTAGAACCCAAGAGAACCATGTATAAGCATGAAATGAGATAGAGAAGAGAGAAGATATGTATGTCCATGAGTTACATCCTTTTATAACAGGTCCAAACCCTATTTGGCCACTTGGCTTTCCCACCAAAATGCTAACCCTACTATTTTTGGGTCTAAATTCAAAGTACCCAACATTCAAATTTGAATCTACTCAAACTCTCCTTCTAACTTTTCCACACTTTCAAAAAGTGTTTATTCAAATGAAATATAGACTAATAAACTTTGAAAAGTCAAACTCTAAGTTTAAAACAAAGTTGGCCTCAATTTGTCAAATATGGAAATATAACAAATATGATCAATCTAGTTGAATCTTTCACACTCCCTCTTCAACTAGTTTTAGCATAGAATTTGATAACACTTCAAGTGATGTCCTATGCTTCATGAACAAGTCCTTTCCCTATGCTTTGGTGAAGATATCAGCTACACATTCCCTTGAGGACACATGTTGAAGCTCCACCTCCTTTGCAATGACTTTCTCCCTCACAAAATGTTGCAATACCACTTCAATGAGACATGAAGAATCACATAGAATGTAAATGAGATGATTCCTCCATGCTATCAACTTTGAACTCTCTAGAAAAATACAACAAACAAACAATAAAAATGTGAGTGATCAACGTTTGCTTGCATGCCTCCTCCATCTTTGTTCTTTGTTGACTTGTATCCACCATGATACTCCATGAATGAGCCTCATCTTCCTCTTGCCACAAGAAACCATCAAGCCTTGGAAATCCATGAGTAAGTGAGTTCATCCATGATACTAAAGCAGCACCACGTGACTCTATAAATCAAGCAAGTTTTACTAGTCCATTTTCAAGATCTTCTTGACACAAGAAAATGACCATGAATTCACCAAAAATTGACAATCACCAAACATTGGCATCAAGTAGCTCAACACTTGAGAACTTATTCATGGATGAGTGATATAATGAACTTACAATAGCTTCATTTCCATCAGCACATCCATCCAAGAATGTTAGTACAAATCCAACATCAAAATGATGCTCACCAATGTAGTTAGTTTTACTATATCTTGACAATTTGCTCAAACATGAGATAGAACAAGTAAAGTAAACTTGAACAACACTTCCTTGCTACTCCTTTGACCTTACTTGAGTAAAATAAGATGAAAAAATAGATCAATAACATCTTTGCCAATTGACTCTCCTTTGATCCTCTTGACTAGCTCCAAATTGCCAACTTCTCTTTTGACTAGTTGAAGCCCTTTGAGATCAACCTCTTGATCATCATCAGCAAAGAACCTTCGACTTATGGTGAAGCGAAGGATGATGACATTTGGGTCAAGGCCATGGGAGAAGAGATGGAGTCAATTGCTAAGCATAGCACATGGGACTTAGTAGACCCACCAGTTGGCAAGAAACCCATTGGTTGCAAATGGGTATACAGAACTAAGTACCATGCAGATGGAAGTATAGCAAAGCACAAGGCAAGATTGGTGATCTTTTCCAGATCCATTACTTGATTTTATAGCAAGATAACATCCATCCACTTGCATAGCATCATCTATGAAGAAACAAAATATTTTTGTCTTCAAAGCTTTGCTAGCTCTCAATTTTCAACCTGTCAAAACCTGAAGAGTCTACGCACACGGTTTCACTGCCAACTTAGCAGTTTCAGTTGAATACCTCAAAAAAAAAATATTTGTAGATAGGAGGAGCTCAACCGAAAAACTGAAGTTCGGACGATGGATGAAGGGAAATAGTCGGCACACCCGAAGACCGAATGCTTTTGGTTCTTCATGCTCCAAGTACAGGGAAAATCAAAGACATACCATAAAGTACAAACTCCTGATCTAATTCTGATGATGTCACCATAGGAACGTTAGGACGTGCCTAATCAACCGTTCTTGTAATCTGTGATTAGTTTTTAGATTGCTTAATCTAACAATCCAGATGTTGTTCTCAAAATATGGTAATTATGTAGACATTGTGTTGCTAGATGCACAAGAAGCAATCAGAGAGATCCAGAGAGATGCAAGTAGTCCGCTAGTAAGCAAGATGTAATTTGTGAGAGACATAGCTTCTCTCACGTCGACACGCTGTGTGGGTTTGCCATGCAGTGCCTTGAGGATCAACACATTCCTCATCCAACATGATTTTTAACCAAGCACTACCGATTTCAATGTTAATTTCAATTCAGTATCGTATCCTTTCATTATCATCACCTTGTATGTCGACGATATGTTGTCTTTCAGCAACAGTACCGATCAGGTGAAGGATGTTAAACAAATGTTGTCTTTCGAAGTAGACATGACCGATATGGGCGAAGCTCACTACTATCTACTATTCAAATCCACAAAGAAAGAGCAAGACGATTGATTTATATCACTCGGCAAAGGTATCTTCACAATACCCTTATCAAATATAATCTGATCAATTGTAAAGAAGCTCACTCACCAATGGATCCAGACATGTGACTGTTAAAGGACCAGTTTCCTCAAACAAAACTAGAAGGTGAGTAGATGAGAGAGTATCCATATCAATCAATACTTGGATCTCTCATGTATGCAATGGTCTACACAAGACCTAATATCGCTTTTGTAGTCAGCTCACTAAGCCAATTCATGGCTAATCCTGACATCACCCATTGGAAGTCTCTTATATTGGACCCCTTAAACATATCCTCTCTAATCCTATTGGATGTGTGATGCATCATCCCTAACTTTTGATTGGACCCTTCCAACACATCTCTCTCTTATGATTGGACCCTTTGACTTTTGCCACCACATAGGGTGCATCAATCATCAAACCTAAACTTGACATGTTTCACAAGCCTAACTACCTCAAGTTTGCATTACAATGTACTTTTGGCCAAATTGAGGCTTTACATGTGGATTTGTCCATTTTGACCTCTATGCCAATTTTGGCCCTATCAAGATTCTACACCAAGATGCTTGATACAAAATCTTTATGATACCCCTAAATTCAACATGACTAAACTATTTTTACTTTTTCTACATGTGGGAACATGTTCCACACATACAAACTAGAAACACAAAAACTATCCAAGATAGATTTTGACAATTTTTCACACAAACCTCTATTGCTCTTTCCTCTAGGTGGTACAAACTATGCTTTTCCTAACCTTTTTTGATGAACCTACATGTGTAGATGAAGCAAGATAAAAAGAGAAGTGGATCCAAGCAATGGATCTTGAGTATCAAGCTCTTATGAAAAATGACACATGGAGATTGGTGGTACCTCCAAAGGACAAGAAGGCTATTCGATGCAAGTGGATCTTCAAAGTGAAGACAAATGAACATGGATCAATCATCAAGTACAAAGCAAGGTTGGTGCAAAAGGATATGCACAAGAGTATGGAATTGACTATGATGAGACCTTTGCACCCGTGGCAAACATGGTAAGCATTCAGGTCATCATATCTCTTGTAGCACTATTTGGATTGGATCTATGGCAATTGGATATCACAAATGCATTCTTGACTTGAGAGGAGATGTTTATGGAGAAACTTGAGGGCTACATTTCACATGGAAAGCCTAACCATGTGTGTTTTCTACAAAACAGTTTTTATGGACTTAAGCAGACACCAAGGAGTTGGTATGCTAAGCTTAACATCTTTCTACTTTCTCAAAATTTCAATATGAGTGAGTATGATCATTCACTTTACTATAGATTTGTTGAAAATGATGGTACCATTCTTCTAATCTATGTGGATGATATCATTTTGAGTAGAGGCAACAATTGATGATATCAAGGTTGCATTAAAAAAAGAGTTTAATGTGCATGATCTTGGTCTTTTGCATTATATCTTGGGAATAGAGGTATTTAGAGCTTCTAAATCTACTTTCATTTGTCAAGAGAACTATGCCAATTCTATTCTAAAAAGATTTCATATGGTAGATGCTAAATCTTGTGATACACCAATGGAGTCAAATGTAAAGCTCGCTATAAGAGGTAATGAAAGATCCTTCGAAGACGTTACTCTCTATAGGAAGATATCTGGTTCACTCATGTATCTAGCCATCACAAGACCTGATCTAAACTATTGTGTTGGTAGACTAAGTCAGTTTATGCATGATCCTAGTGTGGAGCATTGGAAGCTAGGCAACAGGGTATTGAGGTACATCTCAGGTTCTAGAGATTTTGGCATTGTTTATGGAGGATCATCATCTAACTTGTATGGATTTTCAGATTCGGAGTTTGCTAGAGATCAAATGGATAGGAAATCCATAAGTGCACATTCTATTTCATAGGTGATGGAGCTATCTCATGGATGTTGAAGACACAAACTACAATCTCATTATCTTCTAGTGAGGCCGAGTACAAAGCCTTGACTTCATGCACAAAAGAGATGCTATAAATCAAAAGGATGGTAATGGATTTTCACTTGTTGGATTTTTCAGAGAGTCCAATCATCTTTTGTGATAACCTTTCAGCCCAAAGATTGGTAAGCAATTCTATTTTAACACTGTTGCGTATTGAATAGATAATGTTGCATGTTACCTATTTGAAGATTCCCTTGAAAAACTTAGCTTTTTTAACAATTTTAAAAAAGTGAGTCAAATATTGGCACTCCGTAATTTATTTTAGGGCAATACCATTGTTAAAAAAAATTACAAACGTATTGAGACTCTAAAAACTAAAATGCTATAAAAAAAATGCAGTGAAGAAATACCAAATGAGAAAATAAAAATTGAGCACTATATTCACAAATAAATCATGACCAAGTCTTAAATTACAAATACAAAATTTAGATTATCAATTATATTATAGACGTTCAAAAAATTATTGTATGTATCTCATTGAAAAAAAGAAACAAAAAACGTGTAAAATGAGTATGCTTATAGGTTTCAATAGAACTATTACAAGAACAATCAATCTATTGTGGCTCAAATGAATATAGCGTTCAAAGGGATAGTCTCAATTCTTGGTGGTGCGATATGTTGGCTTATGCCAAAACTTGGCCTACACCCTATTCATCCAAATGTACAATTGTATATATTGCATTGACTAACATAATCTATGCAATGGAAAACAAAAAATAGAACAAATGAACATAGGCAATCTTATGTAATCATAATAGATGTGACAAATTTTTAAGGGCTATCATATAGTTATGAAGTGTCACAACTCTATTAGCATACAATCCCATGAAAAATGTTTGGATTTTAGATCTCCTTTTGTAGTAATGTCTCTAAGGTCAAGTCTCAATCATTTATTATTAGGCCAATGAGTGAATTTTTTTTTTTTAAACTTAAAATATGTCAATGTGTACTGTTCACCCATCGTGGGTTTACAACTACTTCCAATAATGTAAACTATCAAATGATGCAAATGTGGTAGTGTTTTCATTGCAAGGCCAAACTATTCATCGTCACAGATAAGGAAATACATACTAAATATTCAATTAGAACCTAATAGAAAATGAATATTGTTGTATTTATGTAGCAAAACAGTTGTCAATACATTTTTCTATACATCATCACACATAAGGACACACATATTGAATATTCAATTACAACATGATAAAGAATAAATATTGGTAAATTTATGTAGCAAAACAACTGTCAATACATTTTTTTAGATGTCCAAACTATTCATCATCACACATAAGGAATACATACTGAATATCCAATTACAATTTGATAAAAAATGAATATTGGTGAATTTTTATAGCAAAACAATTTTCAAGATGCTCTACAATCGATACACCAAAAACCTATTTTGAACTACATCTGTGAGAAAATGCAATGATCTACTTAAAGTGCATGCTATATGTCAAAAGTATACTTGAAATGTAAATTTAACAAAGACAACTACTATACCATGACCTAGGTGAAATGAATTGATGCATTTGTAAAACTACATTCTGTAGACCACATTATCTCCAAATACTCATTATGAAAAAATCGTATCCTTTGGATGAATGACATACTAAGGCTGTAGTCATTGTCATTGTTGTCATCTCACACCAATAATTTTGCCTCATCCATATTCAACCCAGCATAGATCTTGCACTCAATAGCTTTAAAGTAGGGTGAGTTTGGATATTCTTGCACTAATTGCCTTCTAGCTTCGGCAAAATGGCATCCTTCAATGACATAGTAATCATATTCATTTACCTTACTCGTTCTAAAAGCTTTTTGTCAGGACATTGACCATGATAAGTAGTACGGCCTGTAGACAGTTTTTAGAATGTGCCAAAGCTGGGTTTCATTGGAATCAAAAGCAATCACCATACAATGAGAGAAAACTCGAGTTTCTCCTTGAGGCTCCAAAAAGTTTCTATCTCCTCACTATGGAGAATGAGAATACATAGTAAAAGACACTTCCTTTGCCAAATTAGGTGAAAATCCAGCATGTAATAAGGAAGTGGACTCAACTTTCTTGCCCTAATGTGAAAACCCTAGCCTAGATCCAAGAGTCATACTTGGTAGGTGCATGGTAGGTACAAACCTCATCATAAATCATGGTCTAGCGGCAGTTTGGCCATTTCAAGTAACCAACAAACAATATTGACAAAATATGTGAAATTACTGTACTCTAGGACCATAAATGGATCTACAAAAGATCCACAAGAGTGATTGGATGCTTGCTTAACAATCTATCAAAAAACTAGACACAAAAAAGTTGATCTAGATTGGCAATTTGACAAACAACAAGCATTAACAATCAAAAGCATTGATCAACATTGAAATACGAGCCCACACGTGTGTACTACAGGCTGTGGTACGGCCTTCAACCTGAGAAACAAGTAGAAATTGATTTGGTTTCATTTGGATCACAAAAACTCAATGTACATAGTGAACTAGCTTGAGATTGCCAATGAGCTCTAAAAATTTTCTATCTTCTCACTATGGGAGCTTGGAATACATAGCAAATTCGACTTCCTTCTTGAAGTTAGGTGGATTTCCAGCATGTAATAAGGAATTTAACTCACCCTTCTTGCCCTAAAATGAAACCCTAGCCTAGATCCTTGAGTTATGCTTGGTAGGTAGCTAGTTGGTCAAATTTTCACCTTAAACTTAGGTGTAGGTCCTATAAAGTAGGGATGACCACCAAATAGACATGACCAACTCTCTTGAATTGACCTAACCTACATTAGGAGTGGTTTTCCACGTGGCATCTTGGCCTCACATGTGTGAAATCCACTTATGTACAAAATTTACATTATACTACATAGTTTTTTATCAAGCTAGATTTGCCAATTTTTGGCAATTCTTCACACTCCTCAAATTTAGCTTGATCTATCTACAACTCTCTTGCTAGATGAATGAATGTTTTTAGAAGTGTCTAAAAACTCCAGCTACAAACAAAGAACTTTTGAGACTCCAATAGAGAATGATGTCCATGAAGGATCTTTCACCACCTCTTAAAGAATCCCTTACAAGATGTTCCACAAATGTGTCTATATACATGTAGCACACTTCAAAAACTATACATCATGCCAAGCCATGGATTCCAAGGCATTTTGTGCACTTGAAAATACACCAGTTAAAATATTAAGTGCATAAATAATGTTGCCAAAAACAACTTGCCTTGCTTGATCCATATGATTGAGCCTTGATGGCTCCATCTTGATAATTAAGGTTCTTCTTGGAGTCCTTGGGTCTTGAGCTTGCTCCTCCACTTGACTTGACTCCAAACCATCAATGAATTGAATAAGGTGTTGATCCAAATGTGCTTCTTCAAGTTTACAAATCTTCCACTTTTGAAAGATCACATTTCCACCATTGACAACTTCTTTGATGGAAAACAAGTAGAATCTACAATCTCTACTTGAAGAGAAAAACACTTGCATTATTTCTATCATTGAAATAGGATAATCATTTGCAGTAAAGACAAACATTTTAGCAACATTGAATGAGTGTAAGGTTGAGAAAAAGTCCTTTTCACAAGACATGTGGGAGCTAGCCCCACTGTCGATCCACCAATTGTCTCTTGAATTGCTATTGCTTATTGGTGAGGATGTAGATGCCATCAAGAATACATCTACTTCATCCTCCTCCTCCTCCTTTGCAAGGTTTGCTCTTAGCCTCTTGTAGCATTCAGATTCATAATGCCCCTTCTTTCCACAAAAGAAGCATTTCTGCTTTGACTTGTCCTTTGAGATTGATGCATCATCCTCTTCTTTGGCCTCCTTTGGATGCTTCTTCTTTCCATTAGTCTTTTTTTTGCCCTTGAACGAGAAATTTGCTTTCTCATCACCATCCTACAAAGAGAAGGAACTCATCCTAGATTTGCACAGAGCATCCTACACTCTTCAGCCACTAATACACTGTGAAGTTTTTCTATAGTTGGCAAAGTGTCTTGGATGACAAAACTTTGGACCAAATTTGCAAAGTCATCTCCTAGACCATTAAGAACAATTTCTACAAGCTCTCCATCATGAATCTTCTCTCCAATGGAAGCCAACTCCCTATATAGAGACTTGATTCTAAGTACATAATCTTGTGCACTCTCCTCACTTCTCCTCATGCTTTGCAAAATCTGATTTCTAAGCATGAGTACTCTTGAAGTGTTACTAGATTCATAGATTGATTTTAAAGACTCCCAAGCTTCTTTAGCACTAGTACATGCTGATACTTCTCTCAACTGATCATTGCTCACATTCATCTTCACACAATGAAGTGCAAGCCTAGATCTCTTCTTGTATCTAGCTAACTCCTATGCACCTAGAGTTTCATCTTCATCTTCAATCAAGAACTCATAAAGGTCTTGGAGCACCAAGAGTGACTCCATACTAACCTTCCAAATAGCATAATTTGTAGAATTCAATATCTCACTAGCTTCTAGAAGGTATGCTCTAGCAGATCCCATCTTATTAGTGACTTCTACAAACAAGAAATAGATTTGAATGACTTGAAACTTACAAAGGTCTCACACTTGCACTGTTTCACTCAAATTTGATTTCTAATCCAAAAATGGACTTATAATTATAGTTCTATCACTCCCTCACAAAGCTGGAATGAAGATAAGATGAACTAAAAACTACTTTCAAACAAATCTTGCCAAGAAACGAAGTTGATTGTCTCTAGAAAGTCACTAAGGTCTCTCTCTTGTAGTTTTTCACTCAAACTAGATTTCTAATCCAACAAATGGACTTATAATCTCAGTTCTAGCACTCCCTCACAAAGTTGGAATGAAGATAAGATGATGTGAAATCTACTTACAATCAAATCTTGTCAATTTTGGCTATTTTTGGACAATAACATGACTAAATCTCCCTCACACTTTTTGATGTACTTTCAAGACCTGTAAAACAAATTTAGAGGACCTGATTTCAGCCTATATTAATTAGACTTCATGACCCTATGTCAAATCTAATCAATGGCACTCAATCTTGGAAGCTTATCCTAAGATTTCCTCCAAAAATTACCTCAAAAGCTCACATATTGAATTTCTTTGGATCAAATGAATATCATGCATTAAATGCAGGTTCAGAGGTTCCCACACATGTGGATAGTATGGATTTGGACCCCTACCAAGTTTGGGATCAAATCTCCTCACCAAAATCAAGATTCCAGCTTGCCCTCTCAATACTAGTTTTTAGCACCAAAACTTGCTAAAAATGGATTTGCATTAGATCAATGGCTTATGCTCTTGTACTTGGATATGATACCATGTGAAAGTACTATACTTTAGGACCATAAATGGATCTACAAAAGATCCACAAGAGTGATTGCATGCTTGCTTAACAATCTATCAAAAAACTAGACACAAAAAAGTTGATCTAGATTGGCAATTTGACAAACGACAAGCATCAACAATCAAAAGCATTGATCAACATTGAAATACGAGCCCACACATGTGTAATAAAGTCTGCGGTATGACCTTCAACCTGATAAACAAGTAGAAATTGATTTGGTTTCATTTGGATCACAAAAACTCAATGTACATAGTGAACTAGCTTGAGATTGCCAATGAGCTCCAAAAATTTTCTATCTTCTCACTATGGGAGCTTGGAATATAGAGCAAATTCGACTTCCTTCTTGAAGTTAGGTGGATTTCCAGCATGTAATAAGGAAGTTAACTCATCCTTCTCGCCCTAAAATGAAACCCTAGCCTAGATCCTTGAGTTATGCTTGGTAGGTAGCTAGTTGGTCAATTTTCACCTTAAACTTAGGTTTAGGTCCTATAAAGTAGGGATGACCACCAAATAGACATGACCAACTCTCTTGACTTGAACTAACCTACGTTAGGAGTGGTTTGCCATGTGGCATCTTGGCCTCACATGTGTGGAATCCACTTATGTACCAAATTTACATTATACTACATAGTTTTTGATCAAGCTAGATTTGCCAATGTTTGGCAATTCTTCACAAAATGTACAATATTGTACATGGCTAGATTTGCCAATGTAGGCAATTTTTCACACTCCTCCTCAAATCTAGCCTTGGAAATCACAATGCTTTTATCAATAACTCCAATTGAAGATCTAAGTTTGACAAATGAATCTTTAGGTAAAGATTTAGTAAACAAATCAGCCAAGCAACTTGATGATGACACATGTTGGAGCTTGATCTCTTTGGCTTGCACTTTCTCCCTCACAAAATGATGAGCAATCTCGATGTGTTTGCTCCTTGCATGGAATGTAGGATTAGTTGCAAGTGATTGGGCTGGTTGGTTGTCACAGTAGATGATAGGAATCTCCTCCTCCATGACATGAAGCTCCACCAATAGCCTTTTGAGCCACAAGACCTCCTTGCATGTTGATGTCAAGGCCTTGTATTCGGATTCTATGGAAGATAGGGAGATGGTATCTTGCTTTTTGGAAAGCCATGATACTACTCCATCACATATAAAGGTGGCAAAAACACTTGTTGATCTTCTATCCACTTTGTCACCTGCAAAATCCGAGTCACTATAGGCTCTTAACCCAAGATTAGTCCCTCTATACAAAATGCCAAAATTCTTAGTAGATGAAATGTATCTAAGGAATCTTTTGGCCATCTTCCAATGTGAAACTAGAGGAATTTGCATGAATTGTCTTAACTTTCCAACACTATAACTAAGATCAGGTTTAGTTATAGTTAAATAGATCAAGGAGCCAATAAGCCTTCTATATAATGTGATGTCCTCAAAGGATGCTTCATCACAACCAATAGATGCTTTCACATGTTGCTCCATTGGTGTCTCAATGTCTTTACAATTCTTCATTCCAAATCTATCTAGGATGGATGTAGCATATTTAGATTGACAAATGAAGCTAAAATCACATCCTCTCTCAAAGGGCTTCAATAACACAAAAGGAAAGGTGGCAATTGGAGCTAGTCAAGAGCACCAAATGGAAAAGATGTTTTAAATCTATTTTTGCAAGTGTTTGAAGACTCAAGTAATGTCAAAAGAACAACAATGAAGTGTTGTTCAAGTTTACTTGTTCTATCTCATGTTTGAGTAATTTCATGTGGATGGGTGCAAATTGTCTATGGTGAAACTAGCTACATGTTAGGTTTTTTCCTCACCATGGGATCAACATAGGGGAGGGAATAACTTAACAGGGTGCAACATTTCCAGTATCATGCTGCTACGAGAATGGCTACACATGTCTGAAACTTGATTCTAGACTAGTGATCTCGGACATGTTTTATCAACAAAACCGTGCCTTCACAATTAATAGAGAGTCTCCAAGCCTCTAGAGATATATTGATGAAGGGGTATACAATCATTCTTAATATCATTCCTATCTCACTTGCCTATGGAGCTCCTGAGCTTCTTTCCAATCATACCCATTGAAGATGTCTCCTATAGTTATTTCAAGCATTTGTACTATTGGCTGAACTTGGTGATTGTAATGGGATTTCTAGGCCACCAAGATCTATCAATAGTGAGTTCGTGGACCTCAAAGTAGCTACCATCTACACAATTTTGCAATCTAATCACAATGTCACCAGGGTATAGACAATGATATACCCTCAGGAGAATAGAAATAATGGCTCAAAAACCCCCCTCGGATCACTTTACAAACATCACCAAAAGACGGTATGAAATCAAGATCTGTCATACAGGTCTCCAACCTGCTTTAGGTAGCAAAACTTTCACATGTAAGAAAGTGATCCATGAAAAACCTAAGTAAAAATAAGCTCCTCTCCTCGAGTAGAGAGATAATAGAGAAAATTTGGTCTCAACTAGAGAGAGAGTGTAATATAAGCAAAAAATAACAATTCTCAATTTTGACTCAAAAAACCAACTTAGATTATAATTGGAAAGAGGAGTACATATAAAACTCATGGAGAGCTTGCTCACTTCCTATTGTACCCCTATTCCTAGCCTCTCTAATGTTATTGGATGAGTGATGCATCCATCTTGCAATTCTATTGGACCCTTCATGAGGATTTCTCAATTTCTATTGGAACCCCTTGACCAAAGCCAACACTTTGACTTGATCACTCATCAAGTTACATTAACGCAGGTGTCACAAGCCTATTTACAGGCCTAACTAGCTCGAGATCTCATCATAAGCTACTTTTGGCTCAATAGAGGCATTACATGTGGATTTGACCAATTTGCCATCTATGCCAATTTTTGGCCCTATCACAACTCTACACCAAGATGCTTGACATAAAAACTTAGGAAACCCCTAAAGCTATGATAGATAGCTTTTTATAACTATTCTACACGTGGGAACATGCTCCACACATGTGAAATGTACTCACAAACACACATTCATAAAATCACCAAGATAGATTTTTGACTATTTTTCACAAGATGGAAATGGTGATATTTTTTTTACTATTGTTGAAGCTCTCATTGGTTGTCTGCAATATTTATCCCTCTTATTCCATTGCACCCATTATGTCAGAGGGTGGATCCCCTAGCCAGAGGTCAGGACATTCGCGGGTCATCCCGCCTTTCCTCTATGAGCGAGACTAAGCTCATTAAGCTACCATGATCAGTTGTCTTCCTCACAACAGGATAAGATCTTAGAGTGACTGAGGGCTCAATGCAAGGCTCGTAGCTCCATCAAATTGGTTGAGTACACATCATCAACCGAGGAGATTCAGTCGACTCCTCATGTAGACCAGTCACATGTTTTCTCTTCCTGTGAGGGTCACTCTGATGAGGGTCGCACCCCCACTCATGGCACTATTGCCAGTGCCTCCTCCCGATGGGAAAGGAGCCGACGCCTCGGTGTCTCCTACTGTGGAGGATGTGGCGATGACCTTGATATCCCTGATGTGGTCATGAGTCCTGCATGTCCGTGTAGCACATCTCATCGTGGGGAGTCCCTACTTCGAGAGACACTGACCTAGGAGGTTGCATGTATGGCACACGATACTATATCTATCACACAGATTCCTGACATACCCACTTTTACCTCTCACATTTTTCCTCCCTCTGCACCCACTGCCACTGAGTTTTGTCCTCCCGGATATGCTCCGTGGGGTCATGTTTCACCATGGGGGTTCTAGCCCACTTCCTTCCAGTCCACCCCTAGCTATTCTCCCATCCTAACATCCCCCACTGGCTATTCTCCTCTTGGTAACCCCCCCCCCCTTCTACCTATTCTCCCCCCCAATACACCACGTACACTACACATCATCAGTATTCTCCCATCAGTGAGGCATCTCCCATACCTGCGGCCACTCCCGCTGACACTCCCAAGGCCAGACCTCCCATACAGGAGGCCACCCCCATAGACACTCCCATAGCCACATCTCCACTAGTTGTCATCCCATCGTCATATGACATAGACAAGAATGGTCACATCATTGACAATAACTATGATAAGAGGGTCTTCATGCGCATGAGGGAGCTCATGTATGTACACTTTTCCAGAGACACATTTCATGACTGGCTTGATGTCAGCAATGACCACAAGAATCGCGTCATTGACCAGCTGTGTAGTGAGTTCCTTGTGCCATCCCAAGATATGGAATTCGCACATAAATGGATGAGGAGCCGCATGGGATTTGCAATGAACCACCGCAAATCGGAGATCCAAGATGCAATGAAAGTTGAGAGAGCCAGGCCTTCCTATGTGGAGAATGAGGGCACATAAAAATGCTCTTTTTATATGATCAAAATCTGGAATGTTTTTTCAGCGATCTGCCATGGGGCAGTCTCCCACACATGATGAGTACATGGATGCGTATTACCACAGTACGTAGGCAGTACTCGAGTTATTGGAGAGGCAGGGCGTGCATATAAACTAGGATGCTACTCCTCATGTACGACATCACATCCATTTTATGTTCTTTAAACTTTCTATTCTCTCCCACTACCATACCATTTTTCGGAAGACTAATTCATGTGCATGCAGAGTTGGAGAGAGAAAGCTAGAGAGATAACAAGCAATATTAGTTTAGATCCAAAATGGCATGAGATAGCACAAAACTTTGGTTCTTCATCATTGATTGTGTGGAGAGCTACACATATTTATGGAGATTGAGGTAGCTCAAGGTAGAACCACATCCATCCATTCCAAAATGACATCTAAAGTGACATCTAGAGTCTATGTGACATTTGTCACTTGTCATGCATGAAATTCTACCAACTTTTTACAAGTGTACTAGTTATAACTAGAAATGTCCAAATCATCATGCATGTGTCCATTAAACTCTGTGCATGCCTTGCATGTCACTATGGATCACTTACAATTAATGCATGTGAATTGTCACGAGTTTCTACAAGCATAATCATGCTAATTCTATGTCTACAAACTATATGCAAGTTACATCTATCAAACTAGATAATACATAACCATGTAGCTCAAGTTCTATGTAGGCCAAACTTGGCATTTTGCATTATCTTGCATGATTCAACATTTGTAGCAAGCCAAGAAATCAATATGGATTGTTTTTCAATTTTAACACTCCTAAAAATGATCTATATTGATTTGAACATGGATCTTGGTATAACTCCAAGGTTGGCTCTATGCTTGTTGAAGGAACTTTTGCTCAAAGGTTTGGTGAGCATATCAGCAATGCAAGATGATGTGTCGATGTGCTCCAATTTGATTTCACCTCCAATGAGCTTCTCTCTCACGAAGTGATGTGCAACTTCGATATGCTTGCTCCTTGCATGGAATATTGGGTTGTTGGCAAGGGCTTGAGCTAAAATGTTGTCACACATGATCAGAGGTATATCTTCTTCCATAAGTTTCTTTAGCTCCACTAGTAACCTCTTGATCCAAAGCACTTCCTTTGTTGTTGTAATGAGCGCCTTGTAGTCAGCTTCACATGATGAGAGTGATATAGTATCTTGCTTTTCGAAAAGCCAAGATATCAAGTTTGCTCCAAGATATATGACATAAGCACTTGTAGATTTTCGATCTCCTCTATCACTTGCAAAATCCGAGTTAGAATAACTAATAATAGAAAGATCTTCACTTTTATACAATAAACCAAAATCAAAAGTTGAAGATATATATGTAAGCACTCTCTGGGCTATTTTCCAATGATAAACTGAAGGATTTTGCATAGCCTGGCTCAAGTTATAAACACTAAAGCTTATGTCAGGTCTAGTTATTGTGAGCCAAATTAAGGAGCCTATAAGACTTCTAAAAAGTGTGATGTCCTCGAAGGATCTTTCATCACCTTTGTTAGAGTCCTTTACATTTTGCTCCATAGGTGTTTCTATACTCTTACAATTCAACATATTGAACTTTTTTAACATTGAAAGAGCATACTTAGATTGACATACAAAAGCTTTATCTTTAAAAAAGTCAATCTCTGATCCTAGAATATAGTGAATTTTTCCAAGATCTTGCATCTTGAACTCTTTTCCAAGTGCAATCTTGGTTTCCTCAACTAAATTGATACAACTTCCTGTCAGAATGATATCATCCACATAAATAAGAAGGATGACAATATCTTTATCAAAAAACTTGACATATAAGGAAGGATCATAGTTACTAAGATTTAATCCTAGTGACTCAAGAAAGGTGTTAAGTTGAGAATACCATGACCTTGGAGCTTGCTTTAATCCATATAAACTTTTGAAGAGCAAGCAAACTTTTCCTTCATCATGGATGAACCCAATAGGTTGATCCATATAGATCTCTTCTTGTAGATTGCCATTTAGAAATGCATTAGAAACATCTAGTTGAAGAATTTGCCAATTGAAAAAACAAGCAAGAGAAATCATGATTCTAATTGACACCATCTTTGCAACTGGGGCAAAGGCCTCCTCATAATCAAGTCCATATACTTGAGCAAAGCCTTTAGCACAAAGCCTAGCCTTGTACTTGTTGATTGTGCCATCTTGATTATACTTGATTCGAAAAACCCATTTGCAACCAATGGTATGCTTGTTGGATGGAAGATCCACAAGCTCCCATGTATTATTGGCCATCAAAGCATCATATTCCTCCTTCATGGCAAGGTACCATCCCTTTGAGTTGATAGCATCATATACATCCTTCGGCTCCTCGTGAGAAATAAAATAGGCACAATTAGTGGTTTCCACTTGCTTTCCTCTATCTTGATTGGTAAGCCTTCTAGACTCGGATCTTTCTCTTTGAGATCTCCTTGGTGAAAAAATTCGAGGTCACTCCTCAAATCTTGGCCCCATCTCTCCATGATGGTCTTCAAGAGTGATGATTGGAGTATCTTTGTGAGAATCTTTGAACTCGGCCTTCTCAAGAATGTATTTTTGATCTTCATGGAATATAACATCTCTACTCAGGCTCAATTGTAGTTGAGGTAGAGGGAATATAGATTCTGTAAGCTTTCTTCTTGGATGCATATCCAACCATGATCCCTTTAACAGAATTAGGGTCATCTCTTTTCCTTGTTTCCAAGGGCATATTAACAAAGCAAGTACAACCAAAAACTCTAAGGTGATCTACCTTAGGTTTCTTCTGAAACAAGACTTCAAAAGGTGTTTTTCCAGCAAGAGCATTGTGAGGTAATCTATTGCACAAATAGTTTGCACAATTTATAGCTTCACCCCAATATTCAATAGGCAAAGAAGCTGCTACTTGAATTGCTTTAGCACATTCACATAAATATCTGGTTTTCATCTCAGCTACTCCATTTTGGGATGGAGAATAGGCACAAGAAAATTCTCTCTTTATTCCTTCACCTTCAAAATAATTATGAAACTTGTTGGAGATATATTCACCTCCTCCATCACATCTTAAAGCTTTAACTTTGCAAGAAAACTGTTTTTCTACATAAGCTTTGAAGATAAGGAAGTGATAAAAAACCATAGCCTTTGAAGAAAGTAGATACAACCAAGTGTATCTAGTAAAGTCATCAATAAAGGTGACAAAACATGTTGCACCACCAATACTTTTAGAAGAAGAAAAATATACATCTGAATGTATGAGTTCCAATGGATAAGTAGTCTTTATAAAGGACTTTTGATATGGCCTTCTGTTTGACTTTGCAATGACACAAGCCTCACAAGGCTTGAAATCTTTAGAAAGCGATTTTGGAAGACCAATAGCCTTCTCCTTCTTAACCATAGAAGACATAGATGTAAAGTTAGGATGTCCCAACCGTCTATGCCACAACTCCTCCTTAGATAACAAAGCAACTTCACAAATTCAATTTAAAAATTCCACCACATCTAGTTCCATCAGCAAGGATCTCATGGTGCAAAAGACTCCTGGGATCGGATGGAGTCCATTTTTAGGGCAGAATGGAGCCAGTAATCTGGCTCCATTGTGTCCTAAAATTTCTTTTTTCTAATTTTATACCCTCGGAACAGGATAAACTTTTAGAAGAGATATACCAAGGGATATCCCTTGGTATATCCCTTGAAAATGACATGTCGCCAATCACTTGTTTGGGAGGGATATACCGAGGGCCCTTGGTATATCTCTCAATATACCCGTTTTATAAACAAGGCAAAAACGAAGTGAAGAAGCCTCGATTACTGAGGCAATTATCAAGGATCTCGTTCCGAGGTATATTTCAGAGTGTATACTGAGGGTTACGGTCTTTTTTCAAAATAAAATTCTTCATAAAAGCCTTGGTAATAGGGTCAGAAATCCTCCAGAATGTTGTAGTGATTGCAATGCCTTTGTCTTTATCTGTTCTGCTAGGTCCAAAACCATCTTGATTTATAGGGTGTCTAGCAACTGGCATGCTTGTGGTCCTTTTTTTTCTGATTCGCTGCTCCAGCTGAGGTTAACTAAGGTGCGACTCGAACATCCTCATCTGAGTATTCGTCTTCTGCCGGGTTTTCTCTTTCTTCTCTCCCAAAAAAGGTTCAAGCTGAAAGCCCAAATTTGGTGTGGATAAAGTTTTCACTTGATTCAACAATACTTCCATTTGTTGATCACTTAAAGTGTTCATGTTGTTTATTTCATTAAGCACTTGGCTTAATGACTAGCAAATTTGCAGATAGGTGGGCATTGGCACCTGACCACCGAGAGCTGCATTTGCATTATCATCTACCATATTGATTTCCTACCACACAAAATTAGCTTAATTAGTCGAGATCCAATCATCAACTAATAAGTGAAAAGTTCAAAACCTCATAACTGGCCGATATTACTCAACAAGGTCTTTCACTCAATTTAAGAAAAATTTTACAAAATCAATATCAGACTGATTTAAACAACAACAACTTTTAGGACCAAGTCTAAAAATTTACGAACCCTAGAATTTTTCGAAATCCGTCCGAAATGGACCAACTGTGAAAATCGATTAAGAAGATCGATTTAACAGATTCACAGGCATTCTCACATTTTGAAATTATTTCTAAACATTCTACATGCATCTAACTTGACATGCATTGAATTTTTCAAAAAAATAATTTTTTTTTTCTTCGTAAAAAGCCTAGTTACTAGGAAATCAGCTTTTCCATGTCACCCTACCACCTAGGCTTCACACATGCGAGCAGTAAATGACCAAAATTTAGGTAGTAGGCCGCACTTTAGGAAGGTGGTATCATCAATATTGTACTCCAGCCCAATAAGCATCCAATCAGAGGTTACATGCACTCTATTCAGGTTCGTTAGAGAGGCATAGAAGCTTCTAACAGGTCCAGCAAGCAGTCATAAGCTTAGATCATGCAAAAACTCCATTTTTGGCCTCCTTCAACAAGCCAAACTTCAAGATGATGATGTCTAATGCTCACCTATCCAAATTGGATGCATGATGGCTCAAATTAGAGGAAATCTATCATATCTTTAAGCTTTTAATTTAACCAACAAGTTCAGACCCCCATTTGAAACGTTTTTATGCCCAAAAATCACCAAAAATACACTATTTTTTGATGTTTTGAGCCCTCTATTGGTGTCCAATCCTAACCAAACTTCATGACAGCCCTAGAATAGCTTCATTACACCTTTGAAAACATGCTTACCAACTATTGTCTAAGAATGTTGAGATCTACCATAAAATTAAGTCAAAAAACATCAAAAAACCATTTTTTTTGCCAATATTTGACCAATTTTGACCAAAATTTTTGGGATAAATGTTGTCAAGAAGTAGAAGGCTTCCACCTTCTTCTCCTAAGCATTTGTAGCATGGGAAGTAGGGCTCGAACCTAGGAGCCTTGAAGATGCATGCAAAACCAAAAAGCTTAACACTATTTCTACTAGCAAGCAAGATGCCTTGAAAACACAACTAAAACCAAATAGTACTAACTTTAAAACCAAAAGCACACTGACTCTAACACACTCTTTCACACCTTCTCCTCTCTCTCTCTCTCTCTCTCTCTCTCTCTCTCTCTCTCTCTCTCTCTCTCTCTCTCTCTCTCTCTCTCTCTCTCTCTCTCTCTCTCTCTCTCTCTCTCTCTCTCTCTCTCTACTCACTCATCTTGACATTGACTTTTGCATACTTTTATAAATCTAAGTTTAAACCTTGGGATCTGCAAAATTTGGTTTCTTGCCCCCTAGTGACTAATGACACCACAAGTTGGACGTATGCACATAGGGTGCCGTACTTGGCGCCTAACACCACATATCTACTGATGGCTCTTCAAGATAGGCTTGCACGCACAGGATGCCATACTTGGGCCATTAATTACACAAAATTGATATTTATATTGCCTTCTTCCCTGTAAGGTACTACTTTCCTCAGTTCTCCCGAACTCCATTGAAATGCCCCTTAGGCCTTGTATTCCGGCCCCCACACTCCCCCACTGCCAAAAGGTTGCTAGTCCCATGGCAATTCACTTGAATAGGGCTTCCTATAGCTTGGCATCTTGCGCTTCATTGTTCTTGCGGATTTCTTGGATGAGTTTTCTGTAACCCTCCGGTGCTTGGGCTCGTACAGTGTTGTCATCCTTGAGAGGCCCGAAGACATGGAAGCTATGGGGCAACCATTGGAAGCGTTGCCACTCTTCCACTCGTGCTGCATGTTGGGATGCTGTCATTGCTACTCGGTAATAAATTTGTGCCACGGTTAACTGGTCCTTACGTTTGAGACTAGGAAAAGTGGTGTTGGGATCAAAAAACAAGGGACCCAAGGAGTGATCCCAATGGAATTTGAGAGTACTAAGGAAAGCAAGCTCCTTGCAGTTGAGCGCCGCTTGCTGCACCGTGGAATCAACTGATTGGTGGTGCCTGTGATGAAACTGCTCCAAGGCATACTGGAAATTTGCTTGGTTCTTCCAAGTCCTGGAGTTTGGAATGATGGGCCAGTTTGGTGGTGCACTGGCATCCTCTTGCTTCTTGGGCCATGTTGCTCGCATGGGGATGGATAGATAGATTGGATTCATGCGCAAATACCTAGGAATCCAAAAATATTCGTTCAGGACATTTTTGTGGTCCTTGAAGAGGACATTGCGCCATATGGGTTGGGGTGCCAGCTGTTCGCTGATCTATTTTTCCTTGCCTTTGATTTTAGCTATGGAGCATGGCAACACATATTCCCCTCGCATCTCGTCTTTTGGATAAGTGGTCGCATACTCTTGGATGGATTCTTCAAGTGACTGTGGTTTCTTAAAGATAGATCTGGCCCTAGGTGTGGCTTGGCCTTGTTGTGCGTGAATCACCAAGGGACAGAATGTCCGATGTGGCGGCAGCCACTGATGGGTCTCTCTCAAGAATGTCATCAATGAAAAAAGATGCATCAAATTCAACATTGGCCGGGTTGGAGGCTTGTGCGCTGGCTGATGGGGCGCTTTGAGATGTGGCAGGAGGTTCTCTGGTTGCAAGCAAAGCATCAAGCTATTTTTCTAGCTTTGCGTGTTGTTTCTCCAACCTAGTAATTACCTCAATGAACGGTTGGATATACTCAGATTGTTGAGCTTCAAAATTTTGCAACGTCTTATGACAAGTCTGAAGTTTGGCCAAGAGTTCATTGTATTTTTCTGTGGGGACCGTAGAGGAATTTGGTTGAGGTGGAACTGAAAGATATAAATCAATTGTTTGCTTTTGGTCATCGAACATTTTTTGCCAAGTTTTGATGACCACTTCTTTTTCAAGAGTTATATTGATTTGGCGTGAGGTCCGCTATTTTTCTGCCTGGAGTTGGGCATCATGGTGTTTATGTGCATGTTGCAATGTTTAGGCCATCTGTTGGTAAGATTGGATGCTAGAACGCATTTCATCCATTTCATGTTGCATCATGGCCATCTGCTTCTTTGCGTGATCAGCTTCTTGTTGCAATTGTTGGTTGTGGAGCTCAAGGTCCTATTTAGCTTTCATTGCTGACTTTGCTCGGCGATGGTAGTGGAGTCGATCTTGCAATAGCCAGTTGAGATCCTTGAGTAGACCATGCACATGAGAAAGTGCACTGGCCGTTGGGACATCAACCTCCTCTGGTGGCTTGCCAAAATCTGGGAACGTGTGGATGTCTCTAGATGGGACTGCTTGAGCTTCTAAGGCAGATCTTTATCGTACACATCGGGGGAGTGGAATCCATCAGGGTATCCCGTATAGGTATGCGTGGGCGACCCTTCTCCTCGATCAAGAATGATAATTTTTGTGATGCCACGCAAATGTCAAAAATTGAATACCAACATAAATATGGCATGATATACTCAAAAATGAAGATATGAGCTGGTTAAGTGTAAAATCAGGTGGGATTGCAAAAGGAGGATCACTCAAAGACCACATTCACGACGGATTTGACACTTATGTCTACAACAAAATGCCCTTTGGTCTTTGTAACGCTCCAGCGACTTTTCAGCGAATCATGATGTTAATTTTCGCTGCCTTCCTGAGAACTTTTCTCGAAATATTTATTGATGATTTCTGTGTGTACAGTGATATAAAGACACACCTATAGAAGCTAAAATTAACATTGCAACGGTGTTGAGATACTTGTTTATCTCTTCATCTAGAGAAATATTTTTTCTGGTATGAAAGAAGGAATATTGCTCGGATACAAAGGAATAGAAGTCGACAAAGATAAAGTTGAGTTTATAAAGAACCTCCTAATACCAACCAATTTGCGTGAACTAAGAGCTTTCTTAGGACATGTTGGCTATTACAGGAGATTTATTCAAAATCATGCTTCTATTGTTGCCTCTCTTACACATCTACTGAAGAAACAAGTGGAATACTTGTGGACGAATGAACAGCAGAAAGCATTTGAAGATCTTAAGCAAAGGTTGATCAATGCTCCTATTCTGAGACCACCCAACTGGGCTATTTTATTTCATAGTTATGTGGATGTTTTTGCATTTGCTATTGGCGTCTGTCCAAGCCAAAAGGACGACCAGAAGAAGGATCATCAGAGAAAAATTATTCGGCTACAGAAAGTGAAGCACTTGGCATGATTTTCACTGTTAAAAATTTTTGGCATTATTTGCTGGGATATGTATTTATTTTTCATGTGGATCATCATGCTCTTAAGTATCTTGTAAATAAACCAGATCTATCAGGACGAATTGCTCGATGGGTTCTACTTCTGCAAGAATCTACTTATCAAGTAGAGCTTTGTCAAGGAAAGTATCATACAAATGCTGATTATTTATTGCGACTCAGCATTGGAAAAATTGAAGACCCTATCAATGATGATTTTTCAGACGAATATTTATTCGAGATTTCATCTACAAATTCGCTATATTCTAATATCATTACTTATCTCAAGGATCAGATATATATCCGGATGGTTATGATTTGGAGCAAAAGACAGTAAGGTAGCAGCTTATACAATTATTAACAACGTTATGTACAAGCTTGGTGCAGATTTTCAGCTTCAAAGATGTCTCGAATCCGAAGACATTAAAAAAGTCCTTAAAGCCTTACACTCAGAAGATGTTGGTGGACATTTTGCTTTGAAGAACACAGTTAATAAGATAATGACTGCCAAGTATTGGTGGCCTACAATGTTCAAGGATGTATCAAACTTTATTCGTTCATGTGATCCATGCCAAAGATCTGGTAAGCCTACAAAATCAATGAATTGGCCGTTGACACCAATCCTTCCTCTTGCACCATTTGAGAAGTGGGGGATTGACTTTGGCGGTCCAATTAAACCTGTTACCCGACATACGAAATGTCGATATATTCTAGTTGCAACGGATTATGCTACAAAGAACGTGGAAGCAGAGGCGACAAAAAGAAATGATGCAAAAACTGTCGCGACATTCTTATTCAAAAGTATTATCACCGGATATGGTTGTCCACTCGAACTAGTAAGTGACCGAGGTACACATTTTTTAAATGACACTATACGGTTGCTGACAGCTTATTTCCTTATCAAACACAGAAAAACTACATCGTATAATCCAAAAGCAAACGGGTTGACAGAAAGAGCTAATGGAATTTTATGTAAGATCCTGACTAAAATTATTATTGCACACGCAACAGATTGGGATCAGAAACTACCATCAGTTCTTTGGGCTTATCGTAATACATAGAAAATCACGACGAAACAGACACCATATTTTCTGACATATGGTATGCATCCTATTCTGCCAATTGAATTTGAGGTCAAAACTTTTCGTATCCAAGCTCAACGAACAAATGTAGAATGTCTAAACGAAAGGTTGATTAATATTGAAGAACTAGCTGAAGCTCGTGAGTCTTCACAAAAATTAACGAAGGA
Organism: Diphasiastrum complanatum; assembly: GCA_029204225.1. Classification (NCBI taxonomy): domain Eukaryota; kingdom Viridiplantae; phylum Streptophyta; class Lycopodiopsida; order Lycopodiales; family Lycopodiaceae; genus Diphasiastrum; species Diphasiastrum complanatum. The sequence goes on along the minus strand of CM055099.1, from coordinate 63,579,901 downwards.
AATCCAGGAACAAAAAAAGAAGAATTATGACAGTCATATAAAAAATATGATCTTAAAGCTGATGATTAAGCACTGATATATGACAGTCGCCATCAAAAGTTCCCAAGAAAACTCCATATGCGATGGCTTGGACCTTTTAAAGTCATAGAGGTGTTTGACAATGGTTCTGTGCAACTTCAATCACTTGAAGGGGAACTATTACCTACACGTATTAACGGGTCCAGACTAAAAAAATATTACCTTTGACCAGAATTTTTTTTATTTATTCTTATTATTTTCTAGTATTTTTCTGATAATGTTCGCGATTTCTTTTCTTTTCTAGAAAATTTGCTAGAAATTTTCGTGAACTTTTCTACCACTGTTCAACATTTGTTCAAACTATTTCGTGAATTTTTCGAGAATTTTTCTTGTCTTCTCTTAAATCTTTTAAAGTTATTTTTCAAAGTATTTTCGAGAACTTTTCGAGAAACTTTCGCGACACGCTAACTATTAATTGAAACTTGTCACTTTTTTTTTCTTTCGAGAATTTTTCTAGAATCTTTCTATTTTTTTTCTCCAGTTTTTCGACAAATTTTCTAGGATGACGCTTAACATTTTCAAGAATTTTTTGTGAAGTTCTGTATCATTTTCTAGAATCTCTCAAGAATGTTTCAAGAATCAGAGTTATTTTTTATTTTTCTTTTTTACAATTACTGTCTGCGATTTTATGCTTTCCTACGCACATTCTCTTTACAATCAAAGCATTCATTTGTGACCTATTGCGATCTACGAGCTTTAGTGAAAAATTCGAACAATGGCTTCTGGATCCAGTTCAAGCTCTAACATCATCTGGAAAGCATGCACAAGAATCTGTCTGACATCCATCCAGACCTTTTTGGATCGATGCAGATTGGGTAATTTTAAAGTGGACCCCTCCATCATCCTCTCCGAAGTCAGTATGGAGTTTGTCAACTCCATTCATTCCATTTCGGAGGTGGATTTCAAAGTCCATGTGCGAGACAAATTCTTCACTATCTCTGAAGACCTTTTTTGCACAGCCCTTGGATTACCGATGGATGGGAAGATGATCTCAACAAATAAGAATTCGGTGGATGAAGCTGCCTACTTCCTTACCAATTGCATCATACCCACGAAGGGGTACAAGATCTCTATGATTCGAGATACCACATTTAAGACATTTTGTAAATATGCGAACCAAGTACTCTTTTTGACGGATGCTGATGCGACGATTTTAGTGCAAAATTTTGGTTACATCTTAGATGCACTTGCGGGTAATCCAGTTTGTTTTGGCATTATTACATATAAAGCATTTTTGTGCTGGATCAAGCACCAAAAATTTTCTGGAGTTAGAGCACATGTCTCTCGGTTATGCGCTCATTTCGACATTTTGAACGAGCAAGAGAAAATATTGCTAACGGGAAGGATGTTGGCCCCCAAGCCAATTGATCTTTCCGGCCTCGTTACTAAAATTGCACCAGCCATCGAAGTAGCAGCTACCACTGCTATGGACATTGACGCTGCACCATCCCAGTCGGAACCAGTTCCAGATGTGGCAATGGAGGCAAATGGAGCTACTGTTGCTGTTGCTAATTCTTCGCAGCCCGCATTTACTTCCACATCTCAGAAGCAGCCGAGTGCCTCCTCCTCTGACAATGATGCAACTCAGTCTGATACGTCAGACAAAAGACAAACAACTGCTGAAGGCGACACTGGGGCACCTGTGACAGATGAAGAACAACCAAACTCAGAATTGATGATCTTATACAGCAAATTCCATCTATGTCTGCCTGCACCAGAGCCTCAGACCATCCCGAGTATCTAGAAGCAGTCGCAAAGATTGACAAGCTCGAACAGGAGTTGTCAGATCTCCAACAACAAATGGAAGATCAGAAGCTGGCTGCTGAGTTGCAAACTCAGGACTTGGCAACTGCATCTACACAGCCAAAGCGAATGCGGCGAAATCAGTCGAAGGTATGTGTTGACAGATTCTGTGCATTTGCTGAACGCTTCTGGAAATGGTGTCCACCTGTTTTTAACATTGAATTACAATGGCGTATGGATTATATGATGCTACCAGGCGCAGTAGGCATCGCCTTCGACGATTGGAAGCGACCATGGGAGAAGGAAGACTTTCTATGGTTATGGGCCCAGCTTTCTATCAAGCAGAAAGAATGTCTCTGCTGGGGCATAATCCAGGGAAAGTTTAAAGTCCTACCTTTCGGGTCAGCAGAGTTATATATAGGCTCTTCGTCCATGTATGCTCTCAAATACATTTTCATCAAAGAACTTCAATTTTTGCAGAACGAAGACAATAAGCGACATTTTTGGAAGTGAAAGTCGTAGTTTCAATTATACAAACCCAAAGCTATTGCAGATTTAGGCGCATTCGACGACGCAGGTTTGCTGATCAACATTAATATGGCGTATCCAAAATTATTCAGTCTATATGTGGATTGGAAGCGGAACCTTGCAGACTATTTTGCTGAGATTCGACATAATCTGTAGGATAGAAGAAAGTCATTCAGATATAAGCAATTTTGTACATATTCATTTTGGCAGTTTGGTACCTTTGTGGCAAAGACATTATTTTTTGTTCATAAACTTTATATTAAAAGCAATTTTATTAGATTCTCAGTTCAAGACTGTGAAGAAATCACTCTATGAAGTGATTCAGGCAAAGATACAAAGTTGACTCAGGAGTTGTTCGATGGAACATTACTCCCTGTTAAACTAGAAGAATTTGGCAACCTCCCAGTTGGCCAATATACAAAATCCAAGAGGATTTGTTGTTGATCAAAGCTCAACAGAACTTGGAGCTAGCTCAGAAACTATATGAAGAACTGAATAATTCATAAATATTATTCATGTCTTTGTCATGCTGATGCCTATCTGTGATACTGAAGTTAAAATCTTTGCAGTTTGAAGATGTTTTGAAGTTTGATTCCAGTTTTCATCAAACAATTTCAACTCAAAATCAACCTACTCAACACAACAACAAGACACATATTCTCTGAAGAAATATCTAAAGGATGAATCATATATGAAGAAATATTTTTTTTTCAATGAAAATCTGACGAACAAGAATGTTTCTCAAATAATCCTCGAAATAAAGATGATATGTTCACGAGGATGTTTCACATTTGAGGAAGGGGATATGTGATGTCACGCAAATGTCAAAAATTGAATACCAACATAAATATGGCATGATATACTTGAAAATGAAGATATGAGCTGGTTAAGTATAAATCATGAAGAGGCCTTAGTCATTTTTTTAGAATATATCTCCTAAGTACTTACCTTATCAATTAAGGGCTAGACCTTTTATAGGAAAAGACATTGTCTTGGATAACCCTTAACTAGGTCGTCCATACGAAATGACTAGTTATGAAAAGACATGTTAAACTAGAGTAACTTTAACTCATAGTTAAGTATACCTCTTATGGTATAGTTGAACGTATTTTCAGTTTAACTCTTAACTAGACCCTTTCGCGGGAGCGACGCACCTATTGTTTAAGAGGTGGGTTTGTTTGCCCCGTAGAACATATATTGATCTCACACTTCAGTCTCAATCATTGAGAGAGAAGAGTTTATACTTATGTAAGAGATTGAAGAAGTGAATAGAGTTCTTTGAGTTATTCTCTCTTATCTTTGTTATCCGCACTGCTGAGTCTGAGTGATCTTGAGTCTGCTAACAATCTCTAACGCATATCATGAATTACTCTCTGATCAGACAAACGCTCTAGTGCATTACAGTCATTTGCTGTGTTTTCGTAAAGCATGCTCTAAAGAACTGTCTTAAAATCATCTTATTCGTCTGTCGCGAATACTTTCTTTTCGACACTCAAATAATGACTATCTTTGTGCAATCTAGCATGATCATTGAATTAAGTAGTATGTATACAAATGAGATTGTTAAAATTGAAAAACAATCCATATTGATTTCTTGGCTTGCTACAAATGTTGTACCATGCAAGTATGTAGCTCATTAATGCAAAATGCCAAGTTTGGCCTACATAGAACTCGAGCTACATGGTTATGTATTATCTAGTTTGATAAATGCAACTTGCATATAGTTTGTAGACATAGAATTAGCATGATTATGCTTGTAGAAACTCATGGCAACTCACATGCATTAATTGTAAGTGATCCATAGTGACATGCAAGGCATGCACAAAGTTTAATGGACACATGCATGATGATTTGGACATTTCTAGTTAGAACTAGTACACTTGTAAAAAGTTGGTAGAATTTCATGCATGACAAGTGACAAATGTCACATAGACTCTAGATGTCATTTTGGAATGGATAGATATGGTTCTACCTCGAGCTACCTCAATCTCCATAAATATGTGTAGTTCTCCACACAATCAATGATGAAGAACCAAAGTTTTGTAGCTATCTCATGTCATTTTGGATCTAAACAAATATTGTTTGTTATCTCTCTAGCTCTCTCTCTCTAACTCGTGTTGAGGCTAATGCTCATACATTGAAATCTTGTATTTTTATTCATTCTTTGATCATTGCTATTATATTCTGTTGATTAGCATGCTAGATTGTAGATTAGCCATTTCTTCTAAACTAGATTTTGTTGATCAATCTAGAATCAGGTTATAGTGCCAATCACAAAGCTTAATTAAGATCAGTCACTCTTGTGGACATTTCCCACACGTGTAAATTCTAGAAATTTTGTCAGAGATGACAGTCCCTGTCTGAAGAATTGAGTCTTTGATCTGTTTTCCTGATTGGCATTGACATAAGTTTCTAACATGCTCTAAAACCATTCGTGCTCTTTAACCATTAAGTTGGGCTTTAGTTGTTGAGGACTATTGTCTAGGAACGAATAGTTCGCGAACTCGATTAATTTATTGTCTGCGCAGTCGCGAATACATCGAACAATTCCCAATTCTCTATTGACACCTTAGTCAGCCAGAGTGTAGTCTGCTGTACTACTCTGATACCATTTCATTTGTAGAACGCGCTTCCTTCAATTCGATAGAGGCCATATTGTTGTTCTGAATTCATTAACATTACCCATTCCAAATATAAGTAATATTGGTTACTTTTTAATGTCTGTCGACAACTAGAATAACATTTGAAACCACCTGCCATAATTACACCAAAAACATAACTTTCTAACACTGTCCTCTGTGGGAACGATACTGGAGTCGGCTACTCTGCCTTGAAGGGCTAGTTGAAATAGCCATAGCTGCTGGTTGTGATGTTGTTTCATCCATGCTAAAAATGGCCAAAATACTTAGTTCAACTCAAAAAATCACTAAATCTCTATTTTTGGGAGTTTGGTTGGTCTCTTGGCTTCTTTATGTTTCTATGTTAACCAAGAATTTGCTTAGTGTTGGCCAGTTAATGGATAATAGCCATGATGTACAATTTAAGCATGGAGTTTGTTCCATCCATCCTTGATCCTTATCCAATAGTTGACCTTCTAGAATATGACTAAATTCCAAAAAGCTAGTCTCCTAGAATATAGGAATATTACCTACAAAATAGGATCTAAGGAAAATGGTCAACTCTTATCTTCTAGTACTCTATACACACGTGTGAACATCCACTTGCCATGTGGGAGCATTTACTCATGCACATGCAAGGAAAAGCTAATTTGTAGGTGACTAGTCAACTTGACTAAAAACTAGTCAATTCATGTTCACACTAACTAGAATGATACAAAATCAATTTGGATATATACAAATATGAAAAGTACATCCTTTCACACGTGGAAACAGGCTCCACACGTGTGAAATCAGATCATCAACATATTCTGATGTTTGATCAATATTTACATGAACCAATGTCAAGTGAGAAGTGACAATTTTCAACACTCCTCCTCACTTCTAACTTGGCAAATCTAGTGTACATCTATCTACAATTCCAAGAGAATATCTTAACTTAAAAAATGGATATTTGGATGATGGTTTGGTTAATATATCAGCTATGCATTCAGATGATGGTACATGATGTAGTTGCACTTCCTTGGATTGTACCTTCTCCCTCACAAAGTGGTGAGCTATCTCAATATGCTCTGTTCTAGCATGGAAGATAGGATTTGAAGCAATTTGTTGAGAAGCTTGATTGTCACAAAATATGTAAGGGATCTCCTCGGCCTCTAGCACATGTAATTCCATCAAGAGTCTTCTTAGCCATAGGAGCTCTTTGGTTGTTGAAGTCAATGCCTTGTACGCGGCTTCACAAGAAGGTAGTGAGATTTTATCTTGCTTTTTGGAAAGCCAAGATATCACTCCTCCACAAAGAAATGTTGCAAATGCACTAATGGACTTCCTATCCATCTTGTCACCTGCAAAATCTGAATCTGAGTAGGCTCTCAAGTGCAAGTTAGATCCTTCATAAAGTATGCCAAAAAATCTAGTACTAGAAACATATCTAAGTACTCTCTTGGAACTTTTCCAATGATGAACTAAAGGAGCTTGCATACTTTGACTCAACTTGCTTACACAAAAACTTGAGTCAGGTCTAGTGATGGTTAAATAGATTAGAGAGCCTATAAGCTTCCTAAAGAGAGTGATGTCCTCAAAGGATGCTTCATCACCTTCATTAGTTGCTTTCACAACATCCTCCATAGGGGTGTCAATCCCCTTACAATCTTTCAAGAATGGAAGTAGCATACTTAGATTGACTTATGAAAGTACAATTGCTACTTCTAGACACTTCTATCCCAAGTATAAACTTTGGAAGCCTAGATCTACCATCTTGAACTCACTAGATAAGTCAACTTTTACTTTGCCTATGCCATCATCATCATTTTCTGTCATAATGATGTCATCAACATAAAGAACCAAAATGATGATCTTTCCTTCATTACATTTGAAATATAAAGAAGGTTCATAAGCACTTAGTACAAAGCCAAGGGAATAGAGAAAATCATGCAACCTAGAGTACCAAGCTCTAGGTGCTTGCTTCAAGCCATATAGGCTCTTCCTTAAGTAGCACACCTTTTGCTCCTCACCAACCTTGATGAAGCCCTCGGGTTGCATCATGTAGATTTCCTCTTCTAAGAAGCCATTCAAGAAGGCATTTGTCACATCCATTTGGTAGAGATCCCATTTGAACAAAGTAGCAATGCAAATGATTAATCTAATAGTTACAAGCTTAGCTATAGGTGCAAATGTTTCTTCATAATCCAATCCTTTTATTTGAAGAAATCCCTTAGCAACAAGCCTAGCTTTGTACTTACTAATAGATCCATCTTGATTGTACTTGATTCTATAAATCCACTTACATGCAAGTGGTTTCTTACCTCTTGGAAGATTTATAAGATTCCAAGTATGATTCTCTTCTAATGCATCATACTCTACTTGCATTGCATCTCTCCAAACTTTAGATTTACATGCTTCTTCAAAAGATGATGGTTCTTCAAGCAATGTAGCTAAAAAAGAGTAAGAGGTAGAAGGTGTAGAGCCTTCCTTTTGCTTTCCCTTGTCCACATAGGTAAGCCTTGAGGGCTCGGCCTTGCTCCTTGATGATCTTCTCGGCCTCTTTTGACTCGGATCCAAATCTCCATCCTCAGGTTTGTCATGATCCTCCTCGGGTTTGTCAAGATCCTCCTTGGATTTGTCAAGATCTTCAATGCACAATGGGTTAGATCCATTTGACAAGCTCTTAGCAAATTGTGACTCATCAAAAAGTACATCCTTGCTTACCTTTACTTTCTTGGATGTAGGATCATATATCCTATATCCCTTGCTATTTTCTCCATAGCCAACAAAGATTCCTTTGAAGGAGGTTGCATCTTCTTTCCTTCTAGTCTACAAAGGAATGTGTACATAACAAGTACATCCAAAGATCTTAAAATCTTTTACATTGGGTTTCTTATCAAACAAGGCTTGATAAGGTGAGATCCCATCTATAGCATTACTAGGAAGTCTATTACACAAATAATTAGCACATGTTATGGCTTCTCCCCAAAATGAGATGGGAAGTGATGCATCAAGCCTCAAGGACTTTGCACACTCACATAGACTCATATTTTTTCTCTCGGCCACCCCATTTTGTTGAGGGGTGTAGGAACAAGTGTATTGTAACTTAATACCATTGATCTCACAAAAGTCTTTCATTTTATTGGAGGTGTACTCTCCTCCATTATCACATCTTAGTGCTTTGATAGAAGTACTAAGTTGTTTCTCTACTAGAGACTTGAACTTAATGAAAGCTTCATAAACAAGACTTTTCTTTGATAGTAACTCAATCCATGTGAATCTAGTACAATCATCTATAAAAGTTACATACATCAAGGCACCTCCATTACTTGCATGTGAAAAACTATGTACATCAGAATGTATGAGATCCAAGGGAGAGAGAGATCTTGATGAAGATCTCTTGTAAGAAGACTTGTGTGACTTTGCAAGGCCACATGACTCACACATTTTTCCACACTTCTTGAAAGCTCTTGGTAGGCCGAGAGCTAGTTCCTTGCTTGCCATTGACTCCATAGATTGAAGATTAGGATGGCCTAATCTCTTATGCCAAAGCTCCACTTGAGTTAGCTCCTCCCTATCCAAGTTCACACTTTCACTTGCAACATTAGCATCCAACTTGAAAAGTCTACCTTGCTTAAAGACACTAGCTATGCACTTATCATTCTTCAAGATGGAACAAACTCCATTCTTGAAATGTACATCTAGTCCATTGTCCATTAATTGTCCTACACTAAGCAAGTTTCTTGAAATGGTAGGAACATACAAAACATTATCTAGATCTATCCTTTTAGATGTGCCTAAGCAAAGAGGTATAGATCCTATGCCATCTATCTTGCATGCTTGATCACTAGCAGTGTATATTGACTTCTTAGAGTCATTACAAGATAGAAGAGTAGAAAAATAATGCTTGTTAAAGGACATGTGGGAACTAGCCCCACTATCTATCCACCATGTGTCTTGACTTGAAGTTGGTGTAGATGCACACATTAAGGATGTGTTGAATCCATCCTCATCTTCTTCCTCTTGAGCAATGTTCCCTTGATCTCCTTTGGCTTGTTGATTCTTCTTCAAGTAGCATTCTGAGGCAAAGTGTCATTTCTTTCCACAAAAGAAACACTTTAGTTTTGCCTTGTTCTTTACTTTGCCTTTGGAGGTAGATCCTCCATTCTTCATCTCAGCCTCTTTGCCTTGATTTTTCTTGAATGGATTTTTCTTCTTCTTGCCTTTAGATGTAAAGTTAGCTTTCTCCTCTCCTCCATTAAGTGACATGCTATCCATTATTGTCTTGAGGTGTAGAAGCCTACTCTCCTCGGCCACAAGAACATTGTGCAACTTTTCAATGGATGGAAGAGAGTCTTGAATGGCAAATGATTGGACTAAGCCACCTAGACCATTCAAGATGATTTGTACTAGTTCTTGATCTTGGATCTTCTCTCCTATTGCACTTAACTCCTTGTTAAGAGATTTGATCCTAAGGACATACTCTTGTCCACTCTCTCCACTTCCTTTCATGCTTTGGAAAACTTGATTTCTTAGCATGAGGATTCTTGAAGTGTTGTTGGATTCATAAATGCTTTTTAATGAATCCCAAGCCTCTTTGGATGAGGTACAAGAAGACACCTCTTTCAAGAGGTCATTGCATACATTTAACTTTATGCAATGTAGAGTTAAACTTGCTCTCTTCTTGTATTTGGCTTGTTCTTGGGGAGTTTGAGTCTCTTCCTCTACTCCTTGAACTATGTCATATAGATCATGGATCACTAGGAGTGATTCCATTCTCACTTTCCAAATGGAATAATTTGTGGAAGTGAGTCTCTCACTTGATTCCATCAAATATCCACCCATGGATGACATTTTAGAATGAATGCTCTTTTAAAAATCACAAAGATTTTTGAATTTTAAAAGATCTATGAAAAGACCTAAAGCTTACTATAATGCCTATAGGCTTGTCTCTATCAAACTAGCACACAAGCTTGAATGATACTCAAAAATCTTACCAAAAATTCCTAGCTTTCACTCTCACAAAAAAAAATTGCTTTACACTTTTCTTAGAGATTTCACTTCAAGTAAGGATCTGAACAAATCAGCCTCTAAGATCTGATATTAGACTCTAAAAAGAAATGCTTTAATGATCCAAAACACTAATTGGTCATAGGCATTAGCTAGAATGAATCTAGATCAATACTATGCTTCAAAAAGCACCAAAAATGAACTAGTATTGTGATTTTGGGACCAACAAACACAAAGTAATTTGAATTGAAAGTTGCTGTACAGTTTCACACGTGTGAAAAGTACGTACACAGCCTCCAAGTCATTTTGATCCAAATGATTACAAGCTATCACTCTAGAAGAACTCGCCCTCACTAGTATTGGCCAAAAACAAATTTTGCCAATGATCTTTACAAGATTTATGATTCAATGATCACTCTCTTACTTAGCTCTGATACCATGATAAATTTTACAGCTTTTAGGACAATAATGATTGTACTTTACAATCATAGAGAGTTATTGGTTGCTTAATCAATGAATCTATCAAGTTCTACACATTAGATCTTGATCTAGATTCACTACACTTGGATTTAAGCAAGAGCAATGGATCAACACATCATTTTTTAGTGAGAGCGGCCTCACACATGTGGAGTACTGTCCACTGTACGGCCTGCACCTAAAATAACAAGTACAATGATACTAGATAGCAATCATACATAAAAATCACAAGACAAATGACTAGAAATCTCACAAAAGTGTAGAGTGCAAAAGTCTCATCAATATTCTTAGCAAAATGATGATTCTTTTATGGATCAAGTACATCCATGAGTCTGGTACAGTCCAGCAGGCCTTCACACGTGTGAAGAGTGCCACATCACTCAGATCTATCCATTTGATCCATCCTTGATCCTTATCCAATAGTTGACCTTCTAGAATATGACTAAAATCCAAAAAGCTAGTCTCCTAGAATATAGGAATATTCCCTACAAAATAGGATCTAAGGAAAATGGTCAACTCATATCTTCTAGTACTCTATACACACGTGTGAACATCCACTTGCCATGTGGGAGCATTTACTCATGCACATGCAAGGAAAAGCTAATTTGTAGGTGACTAGTCAACTTGACTAAAAACTAGTCATTTCATGTTCACACTAACTAGAATGATACAAAATCAATTTGGATGTATACAAACATGAAAAGTACATCCTTTAACACGTGGGAACAGGCTCCACATGTGTGAAATCAGATCATCAACATATTCTAATTTTTTATCAATATTTACATGAACCAATGTCAAGTGAGAAGTGACAATTTTCAACATGTAGAAATGAACTAAAACAGCCACAGGGGGCGACACTGTCGAGTTTTCACAAAAAGGCAAAAAAGACGAAGGTGCCCTTAAATCTCATTTAGGGTTGTCCCACACTTTGTCAGAGTCATTTCCTTAACATTTGAGGCTCTTTGAAAAAAGCAAAAAATGCGACACTGCATATTTGCACAGGATTTCTGACAAGCAAAAAATATGAAAAAGACGACACTGCATTTTTTCACGAGATTTCTGTCAGGCAAAAAATGCAACACTATCGTAAACTCTGTGTAATTCTATAGACTGTGTAAAAACACTTGTAATTCTACAAACTATGTAAACATACGGGAAAATCCGCAAAACTTGATAAACAATGGATGAAGATTAAAACCGATTAGACGATTGGTAAGAAGGAGAATAATCCAACACTCCCTCTTAATCTAAATCCTTGAATGCCTTGACCCTCAAACTTAGTTCTACATAGAATCTCCTGTGTGACTCCAAACTTAATGCTTTAGTAAAAACATCTACTGTCATATCTTGCATTCTACAGTACTACAAATCTGACCTCTTCATTGAAAACTTTGCTTATGACGAAATGATACTTCAGTTCAATGTGCTTACTCATGGAATGACATCTGGGATTGGCTGATAAAATGATGGCACTTTGATTATCACAAAATAATATTGTCGGAGCATATTGATTCAGACCGATATCTTAGAGTAAGTTTCTCAACCAAATTGTTTTTTTTGTAACTTGAGAGACTACGATATACTTTGATTCAGTGGAAGATAAAGTTATCAAAGATTGCTTGCGACTGTTCCAAGATTAACTCTGTTTTAGTAATATTGGGAGAATTTCTTGATTTTGGAATGAATAAATTTTTCTCTCTATCCTCTCTAGTACATGCTTGTGTGCTCGAAATTAAGTTCGAGCAAAGGAGCATGTGCTTGAACTTATGTTCGAGCATAGGTCTTTTTCAAATTTGTGCGATTGAACTTAATTTTGAACATAAGACCTCATAAAAGAAAAGAATGGGACTTGGGATTGTCCCAAAATTACTAAAACAGTGTTGATTGAGGAAGAATGTAAATCCGAAAGTAGATTTACTAGTGTGTACATCTCCTGCCCAACTCGCATCTGTGTAACCACTGAGGAAATTGAGTTTGTCGTTGCTGACTGCACCATAACAAATGCAAAAGTCCATAGTAGCTCGAAGATATCTCATGACTCTGATAAGAGCCTTCTAATGTGTTATACCAGGATTAGTCATAAACTAACTGAGAGAGCTGACTGCAAAATCTATGTCTGCCTTGGTACAGATCATGGTGTACATAAGAGATCTTATAATAGAATGTTAAGGATACTCACGCATCTGTTGTTTCTCATGAATTGTTTGGGGACACTGGTCCTTTGGGCAGGACCTACCCAGTCGGCAACACAGAGAAGGGCAGCCACACCGCCACCACCCTGGCAAGGCAAGGTCCTTAGAAGGATGAAGCCTCCGCAACTACACCGCCGAAGGAAGAGCCGAATTCCGAACTGGTATAAGGAGATTCGAAAATACCAGAAATCCACAGAATTTCTCATACTGAGAGCTCCATTTTTCTGGACGATCAAGGAGATCATGGATGAATTCTCCCTTGGGTTCAGAATTACGGACAAGGCTGCTTCGGCTATCAAAGAGACGGCAGAGATGTATCTGACAAATTTGTTTGAAGACTCATTTTTGTGTGTTGTCCATTGTAAGAGAGTTACTATACTTCCAAAGGACATGTTGTTGGCAAATAGGCTGAGACGTGAGAGGAATTAAAAATGATGTACTCCAAATTTTGAGATAATAATATCAGATCATTTTTGTCATTCAACTCTATTGAATTATGAAATATAGTTTTCTGTTAATGTTTTTGGTTCACTAATTTTTTTATCAAAGTATATATCAAATGCTGATTTTCACGCAAGGGCGCGGAGGGGTGGCGTTTGACCGGGTCAAACAGCCTTCCTCCACGCCCTTGCGTGATTTGCATGTGAGGGCGTGGACAGAGGGCATTTGATCGGGTCAAATGGCCACCCTCCGCGCCCTTGCGTGCAAATCACGCCAGGGCGCGGAGGGGGGCCGTTTGAACTTCAAAATGGCACTTTAATGCTTGGTAGAAATTTTCATAACCTACCATAATGAATGAAATTTTCGAACGCATGTAGTTCGAACTGAAATATTTTTGAAAAAAAATCACATTTTCCTTCAAAATTCTTTTACATTAGCCAGTGCTTCCAACAGTGACTCTGATCTATTTTCTAGTCCTACTGTTGGCTTCATTAACTCCAATGCTAACTTAGCAGCATCAGCATGCTCCTCATAAGGTCCAACCGCTGAGGCCAGAAGTAATCTGGACTCAAACCCCAGGTAGAAGTCCTGCAAGATAGCGCTCCTTCGTACAAAATAGGCCTTTGGTGCAGTCTGTAGAAGTGGAACATCTGCAAGATGCTTTTATAATGCTTTGCACTTGACCAGCTTAGTGGGCCCATTAGGACTATACTCATTGCTGAAACAAAAGATGTAGTTGTCAGGGAATTGTCCAATGTATTATGCCAGAGATGCATCTGGCCTTCGCTCTATTGGTCCTCACGAGAACCTCCGCTCCTCATTGCAAAACTGTCAATCTCCACTGCATACTGCAATACATTATATAAGAATGTTATAATTACAATGAACAGATTCAGAAATGGGAATAAGCATGGACGAGAATATTTGTTGACAAAGAACTTGCCTGAGAAACTTCATCCTCATTCTCACTTTTTGCAAGGACAATTTTGTGGCCTCTATATGGCATCTCAGTTGTGCAAATTGGTAATTTCCCAAATTGTTTATGCTCAACCTCCGGTGGTTGCAGAGTCTTCAGTTCACGAAAAAATTTGCCAAAGCTTGCTCAGTAGTATCTGTGTCATCTCCAATCAACTGTCGAAATGTATCGTCTAACATTGAGTGGTCAAAGGTGTTGGTGCCATTTTGCAATTTCACTAATCCTGCCAACATCTCATCCTCTCGTAAGCCGAGGATATGTTGCAAGTCATGCAGAAACAAATACTCTTGCCCATTAATTATCACTGGGGCAAGGTCACGTATTCACAGCATGTGATCGAAGTCGTCTATGTCCTCCGGTTGGGCAGATGTTGATGCAACTGAAGCCATCTGCCATGCAAGCTCTGTTTCCTTCACGGGTATTAATTCCTCTTCTACTTCTTGCTCTTCCGTTTCGCTGACGTTCATGCTAGGCTCGTGTTTTTCTTCAACAATATTTGTAGGAAATTCATTCAACAAAAAAATCACAGTAATTTCACCTGACAAGAACTTGTTTCCTACACTTTTGAGATTAAAATTTACTTGTTGATCGCGCGTTAACTCCAAAAAGTGCTCGTTCCCTAGGTGGCTAACAAACCTATTGAGTCGGGCAGCAAAAGCTCTATCTCCTTTCCATATATATGCTAGCAAATTATACGACATTCAAGAAATATCATTGCCATGTATTCTTACCGAGTAAGGCATCAAGTTCTCTTCTATATACTCACTTACATACTTGAAATCATCACTATTTGCACATAGAGTTGCTAGGGTATCTACTTTGGCAGTGAACATAGCATAGATGCGATCTATTTGATCAGCAAATGTTGTGTCGGCCAATAGATTTGCCAACTTTGTCTTCAAAGGATGCATCATCAACGTAATGAGACAATACAAAAGATATTAGTACGAGCGCAAGTGCAAAGCATTTACCGAAACTAAGAAAGCCAAGAGAGCAAGAAATATGTGTGCTTGAAAATGAGATAAAGTGGTTTTATACAGGGAAAAGTTTTTCAAAAATAGACATGATTTTAATATTGTACCAAATAAAGTCTATTCATAGTAATCAAATAAATTATACCACTATACTTCAAAACAATGTGATATTCTCAATAGATTCTATTTGTTCATTGTGTGCTATTTCTGAAATGCCAATCTCTTCATTGGATGTTTTTTGTCGAGGGACCCACTGCTTCCCTACACAAATCCGAGACATCCTCCATTCCCTATGCCTTGCATTAGCTGTGGATGACTTCCAGGCGGTCTCCTGACTAAATTTGATGAAGAGATCATTGAAGTCAACC
Source organism: Diphasiastrum complanatum (assembly GCA_029204225.1). Lineage (NCBI taxonomy): Eukaryota > Viridiplantae > Streptophyta > Lycopodiopsida > Lycopodiales > Lycopodiaceae > Diphasiastrum > Diphasiastrum complanatum. The sequence continues at coordinate 63,564,511 of CM055099.1, read as the reverse complement.
CTCGAGCCTGTGTTTCTTCGATGTTTTGTTTGCTCAAAACTCCTCTATAAAACCACTGAAATATCTCTACCAAGGCATTGCTAAGACCTTTACCTCCACCATGTCTTGAATTTTTGAAATACGCACCTTGGCCCTGTAATGACTCTTCTCCATCCCTTGGGTATTCCAAATAGCCAATGATCCATATGTCTTTAAAAACCAAGGTCCATGAGCGTACAAAATGTGATGTTTGCAAAAGAATCTAACTAGTACATTTCACTTGGATAGAACTTACAAAGAAAAAAATAAAGACAAAACACTGACCATATAATGAGTGATGTGTGTTTCTCCCCATGCATCAATCATCAATCAAGTGAATGCTTGTACTTCTGTATGATATCTATCGTAATCTTCCTCCCTCAAGTCTTTTTTATTGATAGTCAGTGACAAAGCATCAAATGCTTGCCACACCTTTGCACGTGTGGCAGCCATACGGGGATCCGAGCCAATATTTGTTGTGCATTCACACACTCTCTTCCAATACTCCCATTGAAGACTACTTTCTCGTCCAGTATGATTTGACAAGAAATGCCTTGCTTTTGCACCCCCCATGGAAACTTTTGCCGGCAAGTCTTGAGTTTTTCCACTCAACTCAAAGTCCTTGGAAAGATTCACATGGCCTCCGTGAAGTCCCATTTCTGATAATACTATCTCTAGATTTTGAATGCTAACATCCGCGCGTGATTTGGATTGCATATTCAATGCATAGCAACAATGCAAATATAACAACTTGTCCAATATCCGCAATTCACCATGCATCATGCAAAAATGGACTCTTTCGAGAATAATCTCTAATACGGACTCCATGCTTTGTCTAGATTGTGCCTGTTTGGTGGAACTCGTTGGTTGCAATGCAACACACCTTTATTTCGGCCACTTTCAAACATACAATATATGCAAAAATGTTTGGCATTCGCACCGAGCCTGCAACCAAACATGCATTTTAGGGTCTTCAAATCGGCAGCTAAGTGCCATTCCACAATAAAATTTTGCTTATCAACACTTAGCAATTGTCCTCCATTTTGTGCTTGTATTACCTTGGATATATTGCATCGTTCAAATACCCACTTCAACACATCGTGGGTCTCTTTATGAACTTCGAATGCAGCTATCCACCATATATGATTTTCGGATTGCACACTAAATTTATTGGACTCACTTCCAGTTGACTCCTGCAATGCTTGGTTCATCAACGTGATTGTGACACGTTCTAGTTTGTGACCTTTTACGATCTCCGCTTCATCCAACTTTATGACAAATATAGCTTTGCCTCCAATATCTGCAATACCAAATTCTTGTAAATAACATACAATAATTGTTGCTTACAAAAAATAGAAAAATAATAATTGAAATTGTTGTGAAACGAACTCACCATCTCTTTTGACATTGTAATGTCGTATCATCATTGCTTGGACCTTTTTCAGATCCAAAAATATATTGTTGTATTGGTTATAATGAAAACGAACAATAGATCCCTTTTGCTTTCTGGATATTTTAAAAGTATCCTGAATATGGAAGAATTCACCTAATTCATTTTCTATAAATGAATTGCATTCTCGCTTTGTAGTTTGAAGCAATTTGTAAGCAAGTAATATGTCGTTTCAATCCGTTTTGGTCAGATTTTTTCATAAATTTTTTCAATGCTCTATATCCTTTTCGACTCACACCTCCTTAATCACATGCATAAACTATTTCTCTAACATTTGGATTCGGTTGAAACCTAGTAGCAAGTCTTCTTGCAATCTTTAAACGAAATGAATCACTCGTTTCATTTTCCACAATCTGCATCAAATCTTTACCCTTCATGAATTGCTTCATATGTTTGGTGCTTTGGAAATGATCTCCGACCATGTTATTCAAAAATTCTTTCGTCAATCTCTTGCGTCTTTTACTAGCACCACCAGCTGGTGTTAGAACATCTAGTTTGCGCCTTTTAGTATTGTCTTTTGATTGGTCATCCGTTGAGACTCGACGCTACTTTCTCAAAACTTCATAATGAGTGAGTATGATCATTCAATTTATTTTAGATTAGTTGGAAATAATGTTACTATTCTTCTAATCTATGTGGATGATATCATTTTGAGTGGAAGAAACAATCAAGATATTGATGATATCAAGATTGCACTCAAAAAGCAGTTTGAGGTGCATGACCTTGGTCTTTTGCATTATATCTTGGGAATAGAGGTATTTAGAACTTCTCATTCTACTTTCATTTTTCAAGAGAAGTATGCTAGTTCTATTCTTAAAAGATTTCATATGGTAGATGCTAGATTTAAATTTTTTGAATTTTTTTCTAGTTTTTTCATTTTTCACAAAAAGAAAAATCAAATTATTTGACAAGATATGCATGTGCTATGTGGGAGCTCGTCATTGGTTGTCTCCATGCATGTTCCATCATAACTTTGTCCACTTGAAAATTATGACAAAATTGCTCACAAAAAATTCTAGTTTTATGTGGATATGAACATTATGCTTTTGGAGGTGCCTTCAAAATACAAAGAAAATTTGAGCACTTGGCATTATATGCATTTTCAAGTTTTCAAAATCCAAAAGAAAATCTTATTGAGTTGTTTATGCTTTGGAAGATACTTCGTGGCGACCTTTCCATCAGGTTCAACATCACCTTAGTCTATTTCATGCAATGAAAATCCTACTAGATATTTGCTTCTCATAAGTATACAAAAGGATTTGATCTCATCATGTAGAAATTTCATGCACTGAAGAAGTTTGTTTTTCTAATGTTGTCATTGCTTGAGCAACATGTGGACACAAATTGAAAGCAAATTGTATAGTGTATTGCCAACTTGGAAGAGGTTATTGTCTCCAATGAGAACTACATATTAAGCTTAGTGTAGTGAAAAAGATTAGCTTGGTTGAACATATTCTACTTAGCAATCCCTGATCATGGAATTCAGAGGAGAACATAGGAACTTGCATTCCATTCCAATGCATCATATCAATAGATTTATTTATTTATTTTGTAGTTTATAATGAAATTAATATTATCTCATAGCAAGTTATTATGTGGGATCTCAACTTTTAGCAAATCATCACATTAAATTACTACTAATGCGTGACAAAGTTGTTAAAATTTTTATGAATAATTACAACTTTTATCATGAAATTTATAAATACTTGCCAGTTGAGGAATCTAAAGAGTGTACTAGGATTCAATGAATGATACACTACATATAATCAGCATTCAGCATGTTCAACCCACGTTACCTTTTCTGAGAAATCCAATTTACTAGTTTAATTCATGCCTGTACATTATCTCTTTCTGATCATATTGGGAAACAACGGGTTGCACCAGAATAATCCACACATAGCAGAGCATTTGCTCCATCTCCTGAAGCCAATGCGCAGGTCAATGAGCTGCTGGCAGGCCAGTCTCCATATTGACACGATTATCAGCTTCATGTGTAGAACTTGCAGAGAGTTTGAAAAGCTCCTGCACAAGTTCTTGAAGGTTTGTGTAACTGGATCCCCCTTCCTTCAGACACCTTCTTGTTATATCTCTGAGCTGTCTGACATTCCCCTTCATTCGCTTCCCCTCCTCTCCTTCCATCAGAATCCTCACGACTTTCTCTACATCCTCTTTGCGTAGTCTCTCATTTTCGTCATTTTCAAGTTGTATACCGACTTTCCACTGATCAACTATCATCCAGCAGTTCGTCTTCTGTTCTGCGAACTGAGGATACGCAATCAACGGAACGCCCATGGATACGCTCTCTAGAGTTGAGTTCCACCCACAATGGGTAAGAAATCCGCCCGTGGAAGTATGGGAAAGAATTGATAGCTGAGGAGCCGTGGGAGAAATGATAAAGCCTCTATCCTTTGTGCGAGACTCAAAGCCTTCCGGAAGCAACTTAGAGATTGAAAAACTCTTATCTCTCGAGGCGACACCTGGAGGCGATCTCAACACCCAAAGAAAAGCATGAGTGCTGGCTTCTAATCCGAGAGCGATGAATCAAAAGCGGCATATGAAGCATGACTGAGAGTAGGGATATAGGAGAAGTGAAGAATGTATAGTAGTTCATTTTCATACTGACGACAACGTCGAGTGTCCACCACAGGAACACATCGTAAACAACGGCGATTGGAGCTCCTAAAGACTCTTCCGAGACTACTCCTGCTGCTGCAGTTCTTAGTTCATGCACCAGCTGCACAGTCATTTTCCATGCTAGCTGCCACTTCCATCATCCAAGGAGCGATATCAGTGCCCTCATCGATGCACAGCTCCCCCATCGGCACCCTTTCTGGCAAGCCCACCAGACGAATGAGAGGGTCAAGACCCGCAGCAGCATGATCACGCTGCAATTTAGACTCTAGAGATGCGATGTTGAACACAGACATAGGTGACGGCCACACCTTTAGAAGCCAGAAATCTGGCGAGGTTGAGTAAGGGGATAGTGTGGACTTGCGCAGGGAAGGGAAGAAGCAGCACATGAGGAGGAGACGGAGGAAGCTGTTGGGCATGGCGGTGGCGGTGGCGATGGAGAGGAATGGTACTGGAAAGAGAGGTAGTGGTGTTGGAGGCCATGGTGCTTTTGCGAGAGGGGTAGAAAATATGCGCTCAACTCTTGTTTTATATTTCTCTATTGGACGTGTGATTGCGTGGCATCAGAGAGAGCAGCAGGATAAGGTGGCATATACCATTTGATATTCTATTGTTTTCACTCTTACCAAGGTTACAGGGAAATATCTTCAACATGAGCCAAGCTTTTGAGTTGCATTACCTTTTCAAAAAGGATGATGCAAGTGGTTATGTATGTGTTGATATGTAAGCTTCATTGGTTGATGAGGGTAATGATGAGGTTCATACCATTCTTACCTCTCTCTTGTGCATATCATTGAGGTAGACACTAAAGAGGCCATCCAATCTCATGTGCCCCATGTAGTTAGCGAAGTAGCCATTGGCCAAGGAGCAATCCCATCCTTGACTTTAAAGTTAAAACAACAGATGTGTAACGTTTAACTTTGAACATACATGTGAGCAATCATTTGATGACAAAACAAACTACTACAACCCTAAAGTTGGAGGCTTCATATTGTTAAAGCCTTTTAATGGATTGGTCCACGGTCACAATGCTCAATGCCTACATGCAATACTTGAATCGATAATATACATCCTACTTAAAAATGGATGATGATTTACCATCTTCATTCTTTTCTTTTTCAAGATGTAGCTTAATAAGAACATTTTCAGAGCAATATTCACTCCATTTCTCTCAATTGGATGAGTATTATCTAATTAAGATTGAGGAAGAGTTGTTTGCTAAATTCACCTCAATTGGAAGATACTTCGTGGTGCCCTTTCCATCGGGTTCAAGATCACCTTAGTCTATTTCATGCAATGAAAATCCTACTAGATATTTGCTTCTCAATAGTACACAAAAGGATTCGAGCTCATCATGTAAGAGGATTTCATGCACCAAAGAATTTTAATTTTCTAATGTTGTCGTTGCTTGAGCAACATGTGGACACAAATTGAAAGCAAATTGTATACTGTATTGCCAACTTGGAAGAGGTTACTCTCTCAATGAGAACTACATATTAAGCTTAGTGTAATGAAAAAAGATTAGCTTGGTTGAACATATTCTACCTAGCAACCCATGATCATGATCATGGAATTCAAGGAGGACATATGAACTTGCATTCCATTCCAATGCATCATATCAATAGACTTATTTATTTATTTTGTAGTTCATAATGAAATTAAAATTATCTCATAGCAAGTTATTATTTGGCATCTCAACTTTTAGCAAATCATCATAATAGGTTAATAGTAATGCCTGACAAAGTTAATAAAAGTTTTAATGAAGAATTACTACTTTTACCATGAAATGTATAAATACTTGCCAATTGAGGAATCTAAAGAGTGTCCTAGGATTCCATGAATGATACACTACATATAATCAGCATTCAGCATGTTCAACCCACGTTACCTTTTCTGAGAAATCCAATTTACTAGTTTAATTCATGCTTGTACATTATCTCTTTCTGATCATATTAGGAAACAATGGGTTGCACCAGAATAATCCACACATAGCAGAGCATTTGATCCATCTCCTGAAGCCAATGCGCAGGTCAATGAGCTGCTGGCAGGCCAGTCTCCATATTGACACGATTATCAGCTTCATGTGTAGAACTTGCAGAGAGTTTGAAAAGCTCCTGCACAAGTACCTGAAGGTTTGTGTAACTGGATCCCCCTTTCTTCAGACACCTTCTTGTTATATCTCTGAGCTGTCTGACATTCCCCTTCATTCGCTTCCCTTCCTCTCCTTCCATCAGAATCCTCACGACTTTCTCTACATCTTCTTTGCGTAGTCTCTCATTTTCGTCAGTTTCAAGTTGTATACCGACTTTCCACTGATCAACTATCATCCTGCAGTTCGTCTTCTGTTCAGCGAACTGAGGATACGCAATCAACGGAACGCCCATGGATACACTCTCTAGAGTTGAGTTCCACCCACAATGGGTAAGAAATCCGCCCGTGGAAGTATGGGAAAGAATTGATAGCTGAGGAGCCGTGGGAGAAATGATAAAGCCTCTATCCTTTGTGCGAGACTCAAAGCCTTCCGGAAGCAACTTAGAGATTGAAAAACTCTTATCTCTCGAGGCGACACCTGGAGGCGGTCTCAACACCCAAAGAAAAGCATGAGTGCTGGCTTCTAATCCGAGAGCGAGCTCGGTTATGTTCTCAAGGGAAGGAATGAAAATGCTACCGAAGGACACATATAAAACGGATGCTGGAGACTGAGAGTCGAGCCATTCCAAGCATCCCGTCTCCTCTTGCTTTCTATTGTCTCCCTGCAAGTAGAGAATATCTACATGATTGTCATTAATTGATAGTTCTAGTGGAAGCAGAGGACCCAGAGCCCGAACGTCGATCTTCGCTTGATGAACATTCTCATAATTTTGCAGGGCATCGATTACATAAGGTTCTAGCTCATGACATGTATTGATAAGGATGGTTTGAGTTTCAGTTAATTTTAAAGCGCTATCTATAATTTTCTGCACAGCAGCCTTGGAATCACGGACAAAATAAAGAAGCTCCCTATCCCAAGTAGGCGCCAGCCCCGGCAGCGTAATAAGCCTAGCTTCGACGGACAACCTCAAAGGAACGTAACCCTGGGAGATCAAAAGCGGCATATGAAGCATGACTGAGAGTGCGGATGCAGGAGAAGTGAAGAATGTATAGTAGTTCATTTTCATACTGACGACAACGTCGAGTGCCCACCACAGGAACACATCGTAAACAACGGCGATTGGAGCTCCTAAAGACTCTTCCGAGACAACTCCTGCTGCTGCAGTTCTTAGTTCATGCATCAGCTGCACAAAGTCATTTTCCATGCTAGCTGCCACCTCCATCATCCAAGGAGCGATATCAATGCCCTCATCGATGCCCAGCTCCCCAATCGGCACCCTTTCTGGCAAGCCCACCAGACGAATGAGAGGATCAAGACCCGCAGCAGCATGATCACGCTGCAATCTAGAGATGCGATGCCGAACACAGACATAGGTGACGGCCACACCTTTAGAAGCCAGAAATTTGGCGAGGTTAAGTAAGGGGATAGTGTGGCCTTGCGCAGGGAAGGGAAGAAGAAGCACATGAGGAGGAGGAGGAAGCTGGTGGGCATGGCGGTGGCGATGGAGAGAAATGGTATTGGAAATAGAGGTAGTGGGGTTGGAGGAAGCCATGGTGTTTTTGCGAGAGATGGGTAGATAATATGCACTCGACTCTTGTTTTATATTTCTGTATTGGACGTGAGATCGTGTGGCATAGGAGAGAGCAGCAGGATAAGGTGGCATGTACCATTTAATATTCTTTCGTTTTCTGGAAACTCTCGGACATTATTATTCACTCTTACCAAGCTAAAAGGGAAAATTCTTCAACAAAAGCCATACCTTTTAAAAAAGGATGATGTAAGTGATTAGGTCTGTGCTGATACGTAAGCTTCTTTGGTTAGTCAGGGTAATGGTGAGGTTGATACCATTACTACATGTCTTGCGCATAAAATTTGAAGAGATATCCATAATGAAAAATATCCGTCCAAGGCATCATTGAGGTGGATGCTAAAGAGGCCATCGAATCTCATGCGCCCCATGAACTTAGCAAGAGTACCCTTTGGCCAAGGAGCAATTTCATCCTTGACTTTAATGTTAATGCAAAATGAAAATAACAAATGTGTGATGTTTAACTTTGAGTGTACATGTGAGGAATCAATTGATGACTAAGTAAACTACCACAACCCTAGAGTAGGAGGCTTCTAATGTCTTTCTAGAAACCTAGATTTTAATAAACAAAGGAATCCAAACTTTAAATTATGGGTAGTCCAACAACAAATCATTTAGTTACACTATACTTACCAAGATGTTTCCTTAAATTTATATTGTCATGCTTTGGCTTGCAAGATTCTTGTGATAATCTTTTCTCAAGGACCTGAAACTCTACAAAAACTATGCCTTTTATCTTTAAAAAATGTCACCCAATTTCATCTCATTTAGGTTGCATCCATCATACCTTAATTCATTTTCTCATATGTAGGCACATTCATACACTTAACCTTGAAGCACATATAGTATGAGCATTAGTTTGATATCTCATAAATTGGTAAACACATCAAAAAGTTCTATTATTGTTGATGTAGTGCTCTATGCTCTTGATTAATTCCTATATGCTATATTAGGTGTCCAATCTTTCATGTATTTATTTTTGTGAGTATTCATAGCCCACATTTGTTATGGATTTTTTTACTAGAAACCTATATGAATTCTTTTAGCTTGAGGTAAAACTGGTGCTTCAGCTTTGTAATCATTGAAACCTTCTGATAGATTGGTCTGTGGTCACAGTGATCAATGCCTGTGCAATACTTGGATCTATAATATACATCATGCTTAAAAAATGAATAATGAAAATGTGAACAAGAGGATTTACCATCTTCAATATTGTTTTCTTTTTCAAGATTTAGCTTAATAAAAACATTTTAAGAGCAATATTCACTCCATTTTTCTTAGATTAAATGAGTAATTTCTAATTGAGATTGAGGAAGAGTTTGTTAAATTCACCTCAAATCTATTATACAAAGTTATATTGTTGAAGTATTCTATTTTTGTATATGGTATTATGATGTTTGATATTTCTCTTTAGGTGGGGAGAACATTGCATTTTGCAATCTTTAGTAAAAGACAAGGTACATTATGTAGGCTAGTAGACTTATGTTGTTGCAGTGAAGGACATGGTCCAAGGCCTTCAAAGAAATTGAGATTCAATTTAGAATGCTTATCAATAAAATTACGTTATCAAATTTGCGAAGCAATTGATTTATCTGAGTACTACAAGTTGTGGTGTATAAAGTATATTATTTTTTGGAAAATCAGTTAATCTCATATGTGGACTCCAAATTTATGGCAAAAGGATGCTCTCTTGTTTGGAAATTATTAGAGGTGGAACGTCGACATCACAAAACAATATCTCATTTACAAGTAAGGAATCTATCGTTTTCAATACATGTTGAATAATTTTTGTTGTTGATGTCTTAATGTTGACATAATAATGCTCCCAAGGAAACAAAGGCTCAAAATTGGTAGGGAGACTTTAATTCCAAAAACATAAACACCAAGTTCCTTGAAGTGTTTAATATCAAGAAGGTACTCAATAGAGTCCACAAAACATGATCGATATGGATGAATTATGGCGTGTGGGCCTCCAAGCTATTTATCATTACTAATTTAAGACAAAGAAAGAGATAGATCACTTGAGAACCCACAAAATTGATTTTTTTTTTAATAAGTATAAAGACAATTATCTTGGTCACCTTAGAGCATGTTCCACATTTTCCTTAAATAACTAGACTTTTGTTTATGGGTCAAGAAAACCTTCCAAATGCTATTTTTTGTAGAGCTTTGGAAACACAAAGCTAATTCATTATACAAAGCATGTGAAACACAATTCAGCTGGGTCTCATTACAATATCATGCACATATTTAAGTGCTTTCAGATAGTTCTCATCATTGGAATCTTGGATTTCTCTTCGAGGCAATATTGCTAGTTTGACTAGCCTCATTATGTGTAGTATGTACAATTTAGCCTCTCAGCGATGGCAAAAAACTTATTTAGCCAAGTGGCTCCAACATGTCAAATTCTCATGCAGAAATAGGAATTTCAAGCTTGAGTTATAATGGGGGATGTCTAGAAATTTTTAAGTAGACAGAAAAGACCAAAAGTGAAAATAATGGTTGTTTTTATTTTATGACAAATGTATTTAGATAGCATTTGAAACGGAAAAAAAAAACAATATTTATAATTATTATACATGCTAATTCAAATTTGTGCATATTGCTCAATATGAGATCTTGTTAATGTGAAAAAAAATATGGGATCTCGACTTTGAAAGGTACTAATCTACTCTCTTATTTTGTTGGAGAAACATATTTTACAAAGGGATTGATCCGAAAACGAAGACTTTGAAAAGTTGTTGTCTAATTCTATAAAAAGAATGTGTCTGCATATGTAAATTCTATTGAATTGTTTTCAAAATCTAAAAACGGAACTTGCATGTCAAGGTATCTAGATTTTAGCATTGCATAAATTTATTGCTAGGTTTTTAAGATATGTATGGAGAACAAGAAGAATTTGACAAACAATCATGCAGTACTTTGGTGAGGTGTTCAACCACTTCTTTTCTAGATGCCAATATTGCAAAGTTTGTACAATTGTGAAATTCTAGAGATATATTAAATAAAGAAGGGCTTGCATTAGATCCAATGGCTAGTTTATTGATGTATAACACCTACAAAATATCTCTAGATTAATAGATTGTAGTAATTGATTATAAATGGTCTACTTTTGAAAATATTAATTTGATGTTGTCCCAACCATTCAAGTAAAGTATAATTAGTATGAATAAGTAGAATGATGCCCAAACATATAAGCGACAACATAATTTAAATTATTCTCAATCAAAACATAGAAGTTAAACTTACAAACCTATGAAAAAACTTTAAATTCTCATATTATTTGTATATGCTTTTAGAATAAAGAATGAGGCTATAAATATAGTACACCTATTATATATGGTACTTAGGACGCAAGTTACAGCATGTGATTTGATTGAGACAAATATGTCATTTTTCAAAAAATTGTGTGATGAGAAAATTATAGACATTTTTCAAAATGACTTAACGCCCAAAGGAAGAAGTTTTGATAAGAAGGATTGAGAGCAACATGTCAAATGTGAGAAAACGTGGGGCTCACTATGATGTGAAAAGAGATTCTTACATCACCAAGGATTTCACAAAATGATATTCAATTCAATTTATTTATTTGGTGAATCTAAACTAGGACAAGACTAACCTATGAGGCAATCCTAGTTTGGTATTCTCTATTTATAACATTTGCATGAACATTCCTATAATAAAGACAAGTTTATCATCCCTTTGAGACCAACCTCTTGATCTTCCTCTTGACCATAAAAGTCATTGAACAAACATTGTTTTTCAAATCCATTAGTTGATTTTCCAACATGAAAATCATGAGAACCATTATCCACTTGCATAGCATCATCTACACAAGAAAATTCTACAAAACATGTGAGTAAAGCAAAGTGAGTCACTTCCACTTGCTTACCTTTCTCTTGATCATCAAAGATATCAAAGATATGAATATCTTCATACCCGAACCTCTAGAAATACTCTCTCTCAAACATATGATCTAGATCCAACAAGATCTCATCAATGCTTGATCTCGATCTTCCACAAAGGTTAGTGAAAACAATGTCATCATCATAAATCAAAAGATAGATTCCAAACTTTCCTTCATAAGACTCCCTCTTAATGATTGCATCATAAGAAGTAGAAATCTCAAAGACATTAGAAGCCATGAAAAAAATCATTAGTACCCTCAACATAAGGATGATTGAAGTACTCTCTTTTTTCAAACAAGAACTTCTACTCAATGATTTAGGTAATGACTCATATGATAATGATTCTTCCTCACTATCATTCACAATGAGATCATTCAAAGTACATCCTACTTTGAACTCTTCACATACTTCTCTTCTTCTTGACTTGTGACTATCTCCCTCACCAAGTCTCTTGATAGAACCATTTAATCTAATCTCTTTATGAAGACATGTGACTCCACTTGCTGGAAAGTTAACTTTATTGGAATCATAGCAAAGTAATATAGAAGAACCACCTCCTTCATAAATGCACCTAGCAACATCTTTTTCCATATGATCAAAGAAATTTGAAAATAACTAATGAAAACATGTAAAAATTGACTCAAGAAAAGGGGTCTTGAAAATTAAATGAAAAACAATCTTCTCCAAGGAAGAACCTCCACCTCCATTGATGAAGTTAGCTCTTTTCTTACCTTTTGCATGCTTGTTGCACTTGCCATGAAAAACCATTGAAACACCATCATTATCCTCAAGACTAGCCAAGTTAGCACAAAGATGAACATCTCCAAGAAGCATATTAGATCTTGACCTAGATCTAGCATAAGGAAGCTTGTTAGACTTTGCATAAGATCCACCAATCTTATTGATGCTAAAAGGTAACTTTGAAAAGTTGAGACCAATCTCCTTTCCATTCCATCCTTTTTGTTAGCCATAACAAAAACATCAAACTTGAAAAGTCTACCTTGTCTATTGCCCCTAGCAACCAAGATTTTTTCTTTGTAATGAAACAAGCATCACCACCAAACTTTACCATGTATCCTTTCTCTATCATTTGACCAACACTTAGCAAATTCTTTGAAAGAGAAGAAATGTAAAGAGCACCATCAAGTCTTGCTTTCCTATTAGTAGAAAGACAAATAGGAATTGAACCAATACCTTCAACCACCATTGGCCATGTGTATCACTTTCTTGGCTCCATCATAAGTGACCAAAGAAGTAAAGAACTCATTGTGACTAGTCGTGTGTGAACTAGCTCCACTATCAATCCACCATGAATCTTTGTCACTTTCACTTGATATTGGACTTGAAGAACACATCAAAAGAGAATCACTACCACCTAGATCCTCATCATTAGTAGTAAAGTTGATTTGCTTGCTACCTTCATCTCTTTTCTTCTTCAAAGATTCATTAGCAAAATGCCCTTTGATTCCACAATAGAAGCATTTTAACTTTGACTTATCTTTCTTCTTGACAAAAGAGTAAGTCTCACCTTGATCTTACCCTCTGAACACTTGGCTTTGCCTTTTCCCTTGAACTTGTCTTTGATGAACACAGCCTCCTCTTCATATTGAGATGTTGATGTAGATCCACCTCCTCTTGATTGAAGCCTATACTCCTCATTCACCAAGATCTCTTGCAAATCCACAATACTTGGCAAAGTCTTTTGAATATCAAAACTTTGAACAAGATTAGCATGATCATCCAACAAGTTATTAAGTATAACTTGAAGGAGTTCTACCTCCTTAATGCTTTCATCAATGCATGCTAACTCACCATTGAATGCTTTAACCCTCAAAACAAAAGCATGAGTACTATCTTCTTTCTTTTGCAAACTTTGAAATATTTGCCTCCTCCTTGAGAAGTTCATTGGTAACATTCATCTTGATCATGTGTAGAGCCATTTTGGCCCTCTTATCATATCTCATTTGATCTTGTTGATTTGCTGGTTAATATAGCATCTTGTAGCCTCCAATGAGACCTTCCTAATGCACCAAAAATAGGCTAATTCTAGTAAACCAAGTATGAGATTGGAATTGATCAAGTATATAAACCTATATTGAACTTTGACCTACAAAAGGTCAATTCTACATATGCAAAAATGAAGATTTTTGAGTAGACATCAATCTAGCATGCTCTAGCATTGGTAACTCCTCCAAATCTCTGATAAATGTGGTTGATTATTTCATAACCTGAAACACAATAGCTCTGATACCATGTGAAGGATTTCAGATCATTCAAGATCAAAATCTATGTCCATGATCTTTGATGACAAAAAAGATCAAACCAACAATCTTGCCAATGAATCAACATCTACATACAAAATGAGATGCAAATTCTAAGAGATACTGATCAAATATGAACCAAAACATAAAATATAGTTTTTGTCCATACAATTACATTACCCTACTATATCTCACATGTGTGAAACCGAAAATAAATGATCATTCTGCACATAGAATTGCAAGATAGCATCATGAGAGTGCACCGATGAGTAATAAAACCCAAAGAGAACCATGTATAATGATGAAATGAGAGAGAGAGAGAGAGAGAGAGAGAGAGAGAGAGAGAGAGAGAGAGAGAGAGAGAGAGAGAGAGAGAGAGAGAGAGAGAGAGAGAGAGAGAGAGAGAGAGAGAGAGAGAGAGAGAGAGAGAGAGAGAGAGAGAGAAGAGAGAAGATCCATTTCTCCATTAGTTACAACAATATATAGCAGGTCCAAATCCTACTTTGTCACTTGGCTTTCCCTCCAATATGAAAAACCCTACTATTTTGGAATTAGACTCAATGTACCCAACGTTCAGTTTGAATCTCGCTCAAACTCGACTACCAAGATTCTCACAATTTCAGAAAGTGTTTATTGAATGTATTTTAAATTAATTTAACTTTAAAAAGTTTATCTCTAAGTCCAAAATGAGTTTTTGTGAAAGATTCAACTAGTTTGATCATATTTGCTATATTTCCATATTGGCATATTGAGGCCGATTTTGTTTTTAGACTTAGAGATTTACTTTTCAAAGTTTATTAGTCTAAATGTCATTTGAATAAATACTTTTTGAAAGTGTGGGAAAGTTAGAAGATGAGTTTGAGTAGATTCAAATTTGAATGTTGGATACTTTGAATCTAGACCCAAAAATAATAGGGTTAGCATTTTGGAGGGAAAGCCAAGTGGCCAAATTGGTTTTGGACATGCTATAAAAGGATACAACTCATAGAGAGAGTGATCTTCTCCCTTCTCTATCTCATTTCATGCTTATACATCCATTGGTGCACTATACTTGTGATTGCATGCAATTTTATGTGTAGAATGATCTATATTTGTTATTTTTGAATCCACACGTGTGAAATACAGTAGCTTGCTGGTTTTGTACGGACAGCAATAGTACATAATCATTTCATTCAAATTTGATCGAGTTCTATTGGTGTTTGGATCTCATTTTGTGTGTAGATGCTGATTTTTCTACATTGATGTGTATTTCTCTTTCTAACCAAACATCTTTCAAGTGGATTAGATCATAATAATCTGAAATCCTTCACATGGTATTAGAGCTTGTGTTTCAGGTTATGAAGGAGGAAATCACATCTATCAATGGTTTGGTAAAGATATCAAGTCTACAGCATGCTAAAGAGGATTCTACACCAAAATCGAGTTTTTTTGCTTTCGTAGATTGGATCTTTTGTAAATCAAAACCCTATATATGTCTATAAACTTGATCAATTTCAATTTTTGATTTCACATACTAGATTTGGCCGATTTCTGGATCATTAGATCAGCCTAAGTGGTGGCTATTAGATTGCATAATCAAAATTTCAGCATTTGCATGTAGATTTTGAAATAGTCAATCTTTTCTAGTTTTGACAAAACCCTAATTTTGATTGAATCTCTAGATAGTGAGGTTGAGGGACTTCATTTGAGTGTGTTTCAATTTTAGGAAGTGGCAAAAGTCATTAGATTGAAGATAGATCATAGGTTGATCAAGAATCCATGATTCTATGTGTTTATTTGCTTAGTATAAGTGCCAGAAGAGAATTTGTGAGATAGTTTCAAATCTTGGTGATTTCTTTTGAAAGCATTTGTTGTTGTTCAAAGGAGTGCTTTGTGCATTAAAATGGGTTGAAAAAGAAGATCAAGTCATTGCTACATGGCAACCTCAATTGGAGTCATGTTGGAAGCCAATGATAGGCTTACCTCAAGTAGCTATCCATTGTGGAAAGTGAGGATGGAGTCACTTCTTGAAATGAATGATGTTTTGAATATTGTTGCAGTTTTGGAAGAGAGACCATCAACACAACAAGATCAAATGAGGTATGACAAGAGGGCCAAGAAGGCTCTACACATGATAAAGATGAATGTTACCAATGAGCTTCTCAAGGAAGTTGGTAAGTGTACATCATCTTTGAAAGCTTGGAATTCATTGAAGAAGCTTTATGAATCCAAGTCTACTTCTAGAGTATTGACTCTAAGAAGGCAAATCTTTTCTTGTTTGCAGAAGAATGAATAAAGTCCAAGTACTTTTGTTTTGAGAATAAAAGCATTGAATGATGAGTTAGCTTGCATAGATGAAAGCATTAAGGAAGGAGAGCTTATTCAAGTGATTCTTAATGGCTTGTTGGATGCTCATGCTAACATTGTTCAAAGTATTGCTATTCAAAAGACTTTGCCAAGTTTGATGGATCTTCAAGAGATCTTGATCAATGAGGAATATAAGCTTCAAGCAAGAGGTGGATCTACATCGACACTTCAAGAGGATGCTATGTTCACAAAGGGCAAATTCAAGGGCAAAACCAAAAGTAAGTGGTCTAAAGGGCAAGATCAAGTGGATGCTTCTTCAAGTGGCAAAAAGAAGGATAGATCAAAGCTCAAGTGCTTCTATTGTGGCATCAAAGAACACTTTGCAAGTGAGTGCTACAAGAAGAAGAGAGATCAAGGAGACAAGCAAGGTAATCTTACCTCTGATGAGGATGGTTTGGATGTTCAAGATGCAAATGATGATGCTTTTGTGATGTCTTCATGTATGCTTGCTAATGATAGAGATCTAGATCCTTGGTGGATTGATAGTGGAGCAAGTTCACACATGACCTCTGACAAAGAGTACTTCACTTCTTTGTTGGCATATGGAGATGACAAGAGGGTGATCTACACAGCCAATGATGGTGAGTGTGCAATCAAAGGGATTGACACAATTCCTATTTCTCTCTCTACAAATAGGAATGTTCATTTGGAAGATGTCTTGTTTATTCCATCTACTACCAAGAATTTACTTAGCGTGAGCCAATGCTAAGTAAAGGCCTCAAGGTGGAGTTTGATGGAGATGCTTGTTTGATCAAAAGGAAGGATGTCTTGATTGGAAAAGATAAAAGACAAGGGAAGTTGTTCAAACTAGATGTTTGTGTTATTTCTAACCAAGTTGGATGTGTTACAAGAGAGCAAATACCTATTCAAGAGGTTTGGCATAAAAGGATGAGACACCTCAACTTCCAGTCATTGGATGTCTTTCAAGTTCCTTAAGTGGCATCAATCATGTTTGTGAGTCTGGTGCTTTGTCTAAGTCACATAGACTACCTTATACTAGATCTAGAGTCTAGATCTACAAAGCCTTTTCAACTCGTACATTCACATATTCATAGATTTACTACAATTAACAATAGTGGAGCTAAGATCTATGTAGCATTCATTGATGATTTTAGTAGATTGTGTTGGATCTATCTACTAAAGAACAAGGATGCAGTGTATGATGTCTTTATCAAGTTCAAGAATGCAAGGGAGAATCAATTTTTCACAAAGATCAAGTGCTTAAGGAGTGACAATGGTGGTGAGTACATATCTACTAAGTTTAAGGCCTTTTGTGATGAGCATGAGATCAAGAGAGAGTATACAACATCAAGGACCCCATAACAAAATGGAGTGGCTGAAAGGAATAATAGGACTTTGTGTTAAAGTGTTAAAGCTATGAGGTTAAGTGCTAATCTTGACAAACCATTTTGGGATCAAGCTTTGTTGTGTGCCAATTTCTTGTGCAATAGATGGTCGAGTGTTATTTTGAATGGAAAGACACTCTTTGAGATGCTATTCAAGAGGAGGCCGAGTGTCAACTTTCTAAGACCCTTTGGATGCACATGTTATGTCAACATTACTCTTCATGATAGGACCAAAGAGGATCCATCTTCAAGAAGAGATATTTTTGTTGGATTGTTGGTAAAGATGTCATCTTTGATGAGGGGAACATTCCAAAAGTGTCTTCAAGCATGATTGATGGTAGTGTGGATGGATCTAACATTCTTGATGTTGATGAAAAGGATCCTACTTTGGATGGTGATGATGATGGACCTTCGTCAAGTCAAAAGCCAAGGAGAACATCAAGGGAAAGACAAGTACCTTCAAGGCTCACATATGATCAAAGGGTAAGCAAGTAGTTTCTAGAAATTATGTTATTTTCCTAACCTCTTTGGATGAGCCTACAAGTGTAGATCAAGCAAGCAAAGAAGAGGAGTGGATCCAAGCAATGGATCTTGAGTATCAAGCTCTTATGAAGAATGGAACATGGATGTGGGAGGGTTTCCTAAGGACAAGAAAGCTATTGGATGCAAATCGATCTTCAAGGTGAAGACAAACCAAGATAGATCTATTAACAGGTACAAGACAAGGTTAGTGGCAAAAGAATATACTCAACAACAAGGGATTGACTATGATGAGACCTTTGCACCCGTGACAAATATGGTAAGCATTCGAGTCATCATTTCACTTGCTACATTTTATTGATGGGATATATGGCAAATAGACATTTCAAATGCATTTTTGAATGGTGATATTGAGGAGGAAGTGTACATGGAGCAGCCTGAGAGCTACATTTCATCAGCAAAGCCAAATCATGTGTGTCTACTACAGAAGAGCTTGTATGGCCTTAAGCAAGCACCAAGGAGTTGGTATGCTAAGTTTAACACTTAGGATTTGTTATGAGTGAGTATGATCATTCACTTTATTGTAGGTTTGTTGGAAATGATATTACCATCTTGCTAATCTGTGGATGATATTATCTTGAGTGGTGGAGACAATCAAGATGTGGAGGATATCAAGGATGCTCTTAAGAAGGAGTTTGAGGTGCATGATCTTGGTAATTTGCATTACATTTTGGGAATAGAAGTCATTAGATCTTCTCAATCTACTTTCATTTGTCAAGAAAAGTATGCTAATTCTATTCTAGAAAGATTTCATATGGTAGATGCAAAAGCTAGTGATACACCTATGAAGTCTCATGTAAAGCTAACTATACTTGAGTAGATTCAAATTTGAATGTTGGGTACTTTGAATCTAGACCCAAAAATAGTAGGGTTAGCATTTTGGAAGGAAATCCAAGTGGCCAAATAGGATTTGGACATGCTATAAAAGGATGTAACTCATGGAGAGAGTGATCTTCTCTCTTCTCTATCACATTTCATGCTTATACATGACTCTTTTGGGTTCTATTATCCATTGGTGCACTATACTTGTGATTGCATGCAATTTTATGTGTAGAATGATCTATATTTGCTAGTTTTGAATCCACATGTGTGAAATAAATAGCTTGCTGATTTTGTATGGACAGCAACAGTACTTTATCATTTCATTCAAGTTTGATCAAGTTCCAATAGTGTTTGCATCTCATTTTGTGTGTAAATGCTGATTTTTTTACATTGGTGAGATTGGTAGTGTATTTTTCTTTCTAACCAAAGATCTTTCAAGTGGATTGGATCTTAATGATCTGATATCCTTCACATTTTGGCCTCAATTGACAATTTACCAAAATATGACTAAACTTGTTGAAATCTATCACACTCAGGACTATGGTGTATGAAGTGCAATACATCTGAACATTCAAAAGAAGATTGCAAATCTGTGAATGTTAAGTATGTTGAAGATCCTTCTTAGGAAGTGTTCTTTATATTTCAAGATTATGTGACTACTAATTATGTTCAAGGTACGACAGCACCAACTCAACAAGGCAAACCAAAGTTCACGCCGAAAAGACACAATCCACTAGAGTTTGTTGGTCCAGTAACAAAGTCTATCAATTTGCCAAAACCAGTTTTGGGCAATTGCTATAACTGTGGAGAGCCAGGACATTTTTCGCTTGACTGTCCGCAGCCACGAAAGCCGATCGGATATATATCTCTCTGCTCGTACTGTAAAGAACCTGGACACAAATATCTTGATTGTCCACAACTGCAGAAGCTGTGTCCAAAGTACCAGTATGTAGCTACACATGCTGTTGTTGTTGATACGAAAGTAAAACCTTCGATAGATGTTGTTGTGCAGAGAATTGATGTCGTTGAAGATAAATCAACGAAGACAATTAATCAATCCTGGCCAAGCGATGTTAAGAAGTTATTCAAAGTTACCACGAGAAGCAAAAGCTCCTCAAAACCTGACTCAAACCTTTCTTCAAAGAAACAGAGAAATTTCATGAAGAAGAAATCTTTGAACAAACTATATCGAAGGAAGATCCTAAAGTCGATCCTGATTATGATCGTGATGCAGCCAAGTTATTTTCAAAGGATATTTCTGCAGAAGCTAAAGAAATTATTAATGCCAAATTGCAAATAGTCGCTGCAGAAAAGAAAGTCACATTTGAGGAAGAAGATGTTGAAATCACGAAGACCAAACTTTCTGACACCACAATTGACAAGCCTATTTCGAAAGCGAAGACGAAAGAATATGACATTGTAACTGATATTGGTTCTCTTCACCCCCAACATGATTTTCAAACAATTGCTGGCTGACAACACTTACTACCAAAAATAGTTAAAAGGTCTCGTTGTCCCTCAGAAGAAGAAACGAATTTCTCTTCCAGACGTTGGTGTATTGTCTATTGATCTAGGAGACCTCGGCGCACCAAAAATTAATGTTACTATTGTTGGATGCTTAATTGAAAATGTGCTGATTGATTCAGGTTCGAGTGTTAATATTATAACTAAAGACACTCATGTCTTAGAATTGACCAACAATCAACCAACGCAGAGAAATAACAAGTTGACCGATTCGACAAGAAGAAAAACATATTGGTGAATTAAAAAACATGACTATTTATATTCAAGCCAAGCCTTTTACGATGAACTTTATTATTATCAAACTACTTGGTATGTCTTCTTACTCTATTTTAATTGGATGACCTTGGTTTTATCAGTCTAATGCAAGTGTACATTGGAAGTCCAGAGAACTAAGATTTCAGACTGGCGAGACTAATAATCGTGGAAAGCCAACAGAACAAATTATTACTTGGAGTCAGGACAGATATGAAGGCGAAACTCCTATGTCTGACACCAATTTTACATCTGAAGATTCTTCCTATGCCCTTAATACTTCTTCTAACACATCAGATGTCGAACTTAATTATTTCAAATGCTATGAGAATAATGATTTATCGGATGACGAAGAAGAATTATTCGATGTCTACAATGCAGAAGCTGATAAAGCTTTGAATGAATCAAAAGTTGCAGACACGAATTCTGAAGATTCTGACCAAGATGATGAATATACTGATGACGGATCTGACAAATCCAAACAAGAATTTTGAAATAAAGACCAGGCTGACGACAAGAATAAATCTATGGAGACAGCTATGTTCGAAATTCATGGCCATACTAGGCTAGTATGACGGAAGTATTATTTTATCAGATTAAACTAAGCTAATTGAACTTGCACTTGGTAAATTTGTGCATGTTTCTAAGACTCTTGGAGAGACAAAATTAGCAAAATTCACTGAATTGCTAAAAGAGTACCAAGACGTATTTGCATGGTCGCTCGAAGACTTGAAGGGAATTCTTGTTAAATTTGGTGAGCACCGCATTGATCTTAAAGAAGATGTCATGTTTGACAAAGACAATATCGTCTCAATCCAAGGTACTCTCTTATGGTGAAAGATGAACTCAACAAGCACCTTAAGGCAGGATTTATTTACCTCGTCTTAAGTAGCCATTGTTGTAGTTCCCAAGAAGAAGACTAGCAAGATTCAAATTTGCCAGGATTTCAAGAAGCTAAATTTTGCTACCAAGAAATATCACTATCCATTACCTTTCAAGGATTTCATTCTAAACCAGGTTGCTAGACAAGAATGTTATAGGTTCTGTGATGGTTTCTCTGGCTATAATCAAGTTGGAGTAAGAAAGGAGGATCAATCGAAGACCACGTTTACCATAGATTGGGACACTTGGACGACAGAACAACAGAAAGCATTCGAAGAACTTAAGTACAAACTGATTAATGCTCCAATTCTAAGACCGCCTAACTGAACAATATTATTTCATAGTTATGTTGATGTGTCAACATTTGCTATTGGTGTCTGTTTGAGCCAGAAGGACGAACAGAAGAAAGACCATCCAATATACTATGCTAGTCGCCAGCTTAGTTCCTCATAAAAACATTATTCGGCAACTGAAAGGAAAGCACTTGGAATGATTTTTACTGTAAAGAAATTTCGGCATTATTTGCTTGAATATGCTTTTATATTCCATGTAGATCATTGTGCTTTGAAGTATCTTGTTAATAGACCTGCTCAAAAAATAGTTACGGGATATCCATGGGGGCTACTATAGCACGGAAGTGCTCTAGTACCTAATGTTGTGACCATAGTCATATCTTTATCCATCAGTATAGTGAAGTATAGTTGCTTACATGGAAAATGTAAATATGAACCTAATACATGTCTTTTGCTCTTGTACTGATCAGTATGGCTTATGCCCTGATACGGCTCTGTTAAAGAGCAGAATGTATTGCTTAATAATGAAGTGAATGATTGGGAGGATTGGACGTACTTTTTATAAATGCAATTTAGCTGATAAAGTAGTAAATCTTGTTTCGGACATGGATAAAAACTGATGCTCAGCTATGACACTTGTCTTCCTCACGCGACTAACTTGTGCGGTTTTGTTGTGTGGGATGGTGGCAGGTAACAGTTGGGTGTCTTAGAACTTGCTTCACTTTATGGTACTCTCTGTACTGTTATACTTTATACAGCTGTATTTTTACCTGTTATGCTATAAATTTAAGGGCTCAAAGGGTTTGGTCTTGACTTGTCAAGAGGGACTATGTGAAATCTTGTTACTCTCTCTCTCTCTCTCTCTCTCTCTCTCTCTCTCTCTCTCTCTCTCTCTCTCTCTCTCTCTCTCTCTCTCTCTCTCTCTCTCTCTCTCTCTCTCTCTCTCTCTCTCTCTCTCTCTCTCTCTCTCTCTCTCTCATATGTTGTTGCATAATATGATTAGTTGTTAGTGATGGGTCACTGAATCCAATGGAAATATACAAAATTCTCTCTCTCTCTCTCTCTCTCTCTCTCTCTCTCTCTCTCTCTCTCTCTCTCTCTCTCTCTCTCTCTCTCTCTCTCTCTCTCTCTCTCTCTCTCTCTCTAGTGGATTCTATTTGACTACAATACTCCATATGACTTTCAAAGTGCTACTCCATTAGGGTTATAGAGCTTTTTACGATACGCTTAGACTGATAGAGCATCGACTAAAAAGATGATGCTTATCCAGCAAGGAAGGCTTCAAGTCCTTTATACTCTCTTTCTCAAAGGTGTTTGAGCATGGAGAAGTTATTGATCATGAGGATATATTTTTAATCTTGAAAAGGCCAAGAGCACAGTGTCTCTATTTGCATCAAAAGTTCATTCTATGGAGAAAAGCCAACTTATAGTTTAACATGCATATCCAAGGAGATGTTCATTGTACAAGGCCGAGTCCTTGTTGTTCTTATATTATGGAAAAGAAAGGATAAGTGCAGGTCGTATTCATTCTATTGTACTCACCCATGTTTCTCTTTCTTTAGTTGATGTATTATATTGCTTGGTTGAGATTTCCTTATCTCAAAGGTTAAGTAAGACCATTCTAGTTTTGAATGAAGTCTTTAGAATGGACATATTACTAGTCATAGGTGACTTAGATATGTTTCCAAAACATATAGAAATCAAGATATTGTATCATCATTTGTATGTTCTTAGATTGAGTAAGAGCAAATATAAGAACAAGCTCAAATATATTGAATAATATGTTCATTTGATGAGGCATGTTGTAAAGTTCTTGTGAGGTTAAGTGAAGTATCCCGTGAGGACACTTACACCCTCAAGAAAGTATTTAGCCTCAATAAGATCAAGTTAGAGTTTGATATCAAGACTAGATCCTTTGTGGATAGAGTTCATAGTGTTTGGACAAGTACCAGATTGGTGGAATATTTTTCAAAGGCATTTGGAAAAGATTTCTATCAAAGAGATTTTATTGTAAATATGGTAAGAGTGCTACTATGATGGATTCTTTGATCATCTTCAACTCAAAAACAAATCAAAGAATCCACACACAAAAGTTCTTCATCAACATCAGATAGATATATTTTATGGAGGAGTGTGAAGGATTGTAAAACATATCTACCTTGCATATTTTTATTTTTGGAGGGTTCTACCCATGTAATTTTATTGTACATATTCAAGGTGTGTGAATTGAGCACATATCTTTGTAGAATAGGTCAAGTTTGGGTTAGGTAGATCAACTTCCATTGACATGCACAAAGTCTAGTTGGTCTCGTATGACATGCAACAATGTTCACAATGTCTAGATTGACATGCATGTAGATTTACACATAGAATTGGTCAAATATGGACTTGGAGGAACTCGAGCCATATCAAATCCATTGTGTCCTAAGTTTCTATTGAGACATGCATAGCATGAAAATGTTCTAATGGACACTGCAAGTAGAATTGTAGGCTCATAGTGCAAAATTTGGCATTTGGAGAAAGTAGGTAGAAGTTAGGCGCAATTTCTGCATGCAAGCTGTTAGGTGTCAATACGGTGGTAGTTTACACTTGAATAGGTGTAGGAAATGCATTGAATGCTAGTAGTACCATGAGTTTATGCTCCCTCTATATATGTATTGTGGGTTTCCACACCATTAGGGATGATAATCAAGGATGAGAGTGTCATAATGTCAAAATTGGATCTCATATTTGTAAGCTTGTTTTGTGTTTCTCTCTCTAACCCAAGATGAAGCTATTTCTCATACATTTATTGCTTATGTATTTTTTCCACATGTGTGGAATGAATGAAGCTTTGATCTAAAGCATTCTAGACTGTGATTTAGTCTTAGATTCTTGAGGCAGATTGTGGATTTCACTCTTCATGTGATCTAGCTGCTAACACAGAACTTTGTTAAGATCATTCACACATTTTGGTAAGATCATTCACACGTTTATGGTGGTTTTCCACATATGCAAATATTCTGGATTTTTCACAGCAAACCCAACTCAGGGACAAGTGTGTCCTCATCTACAACGAATTTGGTCACTGCTTCTATGTTGTCAAAAACTACAAAAGCAAATACAAAAATTAGATTCTTGGAGACATAAAAAGAATGCGATTTCTATAAGTATGGATGAAAACAAATAGTCACAAAAACATTACTCTATTTTTTTTTATCCATGCCTCGTCATTGTCCAAGACAAACAAATGGACACTCGCCTTGTGTGTAGCGAACACTGAGGTCCCAGTGCCAATCAAGAAGTCGACAACAATACCACCTTTTGGGCAGAATGCAGACATAAGAAAGAGCATGAAGTACTCACTTTTTCGGTGCTACCTCATGGCTTGCCTGTCAACTTATCAATCGACCACTATGAGTGTGGAATTAGTGAGTCCAATGATCAGTGTCCACACTAAACAAGCTAGAATCAAAGGATTGAGCGCGATCTCGATGAATTGAGGGAGAATAACCTTTTCTACTAATCAAATAGACATCTAGAAGATGCATCTGCAGAAAACAAAGAGTTTCATACAAAATCAGAGTTACATTGGCCAAGAATTAGAAGAATGAAATAACAAAATAGAAGAAAAAGCAAGTTTCTAGTCATGTGCACTTGACCCATCTAGGCTAATTTCGAATTTCTCAACCTCTTTCAAACTGGACCTTTTTTAGACACTTAAAGAACGCCAGCCAATCTAAATCTCGACCTAGAATCTATATGGGGTGGACTCAACATGACAATCTAGCCACTGTCATCAAGAATAATCAATGTAGTATCTAGGGAAGCCTCCAAGACACTAACTGACCATTGATTTCAAGTGGATTCGCTACCAACCACACCATCACGCAAATATCCAGTCAGCAAGTCTATGAACACCAAATCAACCCCGTAAGTAGTGACCTTGCCCTTTCTTATTCTCTGTAATGTGCGTCTTCTTTCCATGAACTATCTCCTTGTCTGATATTCCACATTGTTTTCCCCTTTTGCACATGCATCCCGAATGAAATCACATCCACCAACGAGACACAAAAATTTATTTTCAAGCTATTGCATACCTCCATATTCCTCACACAACTCAAAAATCTTTTGGGCCTCTAATTTCAAGGCTTCACAAAAAACTTCTTTCCCCACCCAAGCTCAAAAGGGCTTATCACCAATAGGAATAGAAAATTGGTCTCTAGCAACTGCACCACCAAGGCACATCTGTCAGTCTCAAGGTGTGTAGTGGGTTTCTTTCCTTGCCTAACCTGAATCCAAGATCTAGTCAACCTAGCATCAAAGAGACGGAGTTAGTTGTCACGCATAGATTCATTCCCATGAGAGCGATAGTATAGTTCAGATTTCAACATGAATGGAAGACTCACATCTAGCTCTAACATCCATTAACCCTACGATCCATTAACACTACGCATCCACAACAAAGATAGCTTACTCTTTCTCTCTCTCCCTTTCTCTCTCAAAAAAAGTATAATAACATGCAATCCCAATAACAATCAGATCCAACAATTAGCAAAATCCAAAAAAAGCATGAGAGATGGAGGAAAAGTGATAGAGAGCCAGGACATTCATCAATCCATTTCTGAAGAGAACCAAGCTTTATTGAAATGAGGAAATGAACATGTGTAGGAACTTGAGTTGGTCCCTTTTTATAATAGAGAGGAGGACCTTGGCCTCTGAATCCTATGGTCCATTTCTACCTCCCTAATTATTCAAATTTAAAAAAGAGTGAGAACCATCCAAATTGGAGGGAAACCCAACTTTATTCACTAACTTGACATTTAGGCCCTGCGACATTAAAAGTCCCACAAAAAGGCCTTAAGTCCTTTTATTGACTTGTAACTAATCAAATCTCTATGTGATCATCGGGTTGGATTTACACACGCAGGGTGCCAAATCTCTCTCACTTATTAACTAGGGTTAGGGTTGTCTTGGGATCCCCAAACCCTCCAATAGTATCCCCCACCAAAACTGGTGGCGGTCCCATGACACCTACGAGATGCAGTTATTGGGAACTTTTATTAGCTTCGCGCCGAATCTTTATTAAATGGTACTGCACCTTCTCCATAAAGTCGAGGTGGGCAGTATTAAAATTCAAATTATGGGGCAAAAAACAACGATGGGCTCTTGCAATCCACTTTGAGATCGTCCAAGATGTGAAGCGAGATTCCCAGGAGCCTCCCATCATTGCTGCACAAAAATATAAACGAGCAACCGGCAACTGATCTTTGATGTTCTCTGAGGCCATCGGCTTCTTTGGATTGAATGCTAGAGGAGGAAGACAATTGTCCCATCTGGTTGCCATTGATGCCAATAGAGTTAAATCTTTTGCAAACAGTGCCGATTTTGGAGAGTGGACATACTCTCGTTGGTACGCTTGTAAGGCCCAGTAAAAATCTACTGATATTGTCCAACTGTAGGGCTGATGGATGATTGGCCAATTGGGTGTACGGAGTGTGATCTTGTCCATAGTCAATTCTAAATCTTTCCATTTATTCCTTCTTGGCATTGGCACATAATAGGGATCTACCCGCAATTGGTGAGGGCTGGCCACATAACTCCTGATTGATTCTGAGGTTTCTCAAAAATGATAATTCTCCATGCCGGCTGCTCTCGCAATGTAGGTATTTTGTCCACTTCTTTGTCGGCCTCTATCTCGGAGGTCTTGAACTTAAGGACCCATCCACCACGCGAGGACTCATGCGGATGTTGCTTTAAGAAATTCTGGATCTGGTCCTCAATGTTGATGGGCCTTTTGAATAGCATTGTGGTCCTTGATGAGGATGGACCCGGTTGCACTGCAGGTAAAACTGAAAGGTGTTCTTGTATTTCTGGAGGTCCCCCCTGGTCCATGCCCGGATCCAGCCTTGTATTCATTGGTACATCCTCTTGGTGCATGGGAGAGAATTGCAACATGACCGGTACGGGGATTTGTGGTCCGGCTTCCAACACCTGAGTGACTGCTTTTTCATAGGCGCTGATGGTTTCTTTAGCCTTTGCCAACTCAATTGAAGCTACTCCTTTGGACCTGTCAAAGCAGCCTTGAAAAACCTGAAGGGCCACTTTGTACGTTTCCAATTTCTTGAACAAATACGCGATCTCCGTCGGAGTGACCGGATGATCTGGTATTTGCGTCTGAAGATAGCATCACGCTCAAGGGTGGTCGCATCCAATTCACCTTGGAGACGTGTGCGATCTTGCTCTACCAGTGAAAAGAGGCTATAAAAATCTCGACGAAGGTTTCTAATATTGTATAGGCCAAATCTGACCAAAACAGTGAGTTTCTAAGTCATTTTTCATCAAAAATATTGTTTTTCCTTTTTTCCATGCTGATGACTTTTCTGACTTTTGCTCATCAAGTCATTTTTTTTTTCATTTTTTCTTAGTGTCTTTTTCAAAAAAACTCTGAACAATCAAATATTGAAAACAACAAATTGAGAAACAAATAATTTTAAAAAATCCTTGAGATCAGGCTTGTTGATCTGGCGGAGCAGGCTGCCAAAACTTGCGTAATCGGCTGCCATTCACCAAAGTATCAAATTGTTTTCCATCCAAGTGCTCAAGAATTATTGTGCCATAGTTCAAAATTTCCTTCACTTTATACGGGCCTTCATCGGTAAACTTCAATTTTCCTTGATCAGCTTGGTTTTGTAAATCAATGTTAGATCTCCTACTTTCAGATCCTTTTTGTGCAATCGACAATCGTGCCATGCCTTGCGGTGGGCTTTCTCTGCTGCTAATGCATGAACTGCCATCAATCGAGTTTCACATAATTTGTGCAATGCTTCAAGATGTAGTTGTAAAGACTTATCATCATTTAACCGTTCTGTTGTCACTATGCGTAAAGATGGGATTGAAAATTCAATCGGCATGACAACATCTTGACTATAAATCAGTTGAAAGGGTATTTGATTTGTACTATTTTTGTAAGCTATTCTGAATGCCCATAATGCTACATGCAGTTTATGTTCCCAATCAAACCGACTCGCTTCAACTGTCTTCGTCATAATAGTGCAGAGAATCTTATTGGAAGATTCAACTTGGCCATTCCCTTTGAGATAATGAGGAGTGCTAAATCCATGTATCACAAAGAAATCTTCAGTAAACACTTTATAGTTTGATTAACAAAGTGTGTACCCAGGTCACTGACAATCGCGATCGGACATCCAAATCTGATTATACTATTTTCATAGAGAAACTTGGTTGTAGATTTTGCATCAGCAACTTTGACAGCTTTGGCTTCAACCCACTTGGTCATATAATCAGTTGCTACGATAATGTATCTGGCCTGAGATCCTTGCGCGGCAGAATGAATAGGACCAACATAATCCAGTCTCCATTTTTCAAACGATGCTTGCGATAAAACCAATTGCAAGGGTTCATAATTCTATCGAGTAGGCCGTCGTGCTCGTTGGCAAACATCACATGTCTAAATAAAATTTTCCGTGTATTTATGAAGCGTAGGCCACCAACAACCTGATTGCAAAAGTTTGCGAACAGTAATATCTATAGAGAAGTGTCCTCCGCCCATGCCATCATGTGAAAACATGATTAAATCTTGTACTTCACGAGGTAAAACACATCTACGTAGAATATTGTCTGATCTATGACGATACAATTATCTTGCAATCAATTGATAAGGTTGAGCCTTATGAATCAATTGATCCTTCTGTACTTTTGTCAAAGAGTCATTTGGTTGTCCTAGCATCAGGTACTCAACAATATCCGTTGCCCACTCAGGTACTGCTTCTACATAGAACAATGTAGCATCTGGTAATTCAATCCACTTCAGTATTAACCGGTGCGATTCGATTCGCGAAACGTGATTGGCTAGATAATATCGCTTCCCCTTTCAAACCACAATTCGAAAGTCAAATTCAGTCAATAATAATAACCATCTTGCAATACGTCCAGTATTGCATGTCTTGTTTACCAAGTATAGTAATGGCTGATGATCAGTATACAATGCAAAGTGCGTTTCCATGAGATAGTGATGAAATTTTTGAATAGAAAAAATCATGGCTAACGCTTAACGTTCTGTTGATGAATAATTCTTCTCTGGATCTGTAAGCTGTCTACTTGCAAATCATATAGGATAATTTTTTTATAATCATCTGGCTGTGTCAAAACTGATCCAATGGCATATTTTGAGGCATCCATGTGAACATAAAATTCAATCGTCCAATCTGGAGAATGCAGTATTGGTGCTGAAGTTAATGCTTTTTTTTAATTTTTCAAAGGTTTCTAACACCTCTATTGTCCAAATAGAAACAATAGTCAGTTTGTATATAGGTCGTGCTAAATCTGCAAAGAAGATAATAAAAATGCGATAGCAGTTCGCATGACTCATAAACACATAAACTCCATGAATCATTCTTGGCGGTGGCAATTCCACAATAATCTTGATCTTAGAATAATCTATGGCAATACCATGTCTTGATATCACATGGCCAAGCACAACTCCGTGGAAAACCCATATCTGGCATTTTTCTGGATTTAGAGAAATTTGATATTTGTGACATCTTTCAAATACTTTCTCCAATCGATCCAAGTGGTCGACATCTGTACTAATGGACTCCCAGGTCATCCAAGTAAATCTCAAAAAAATTCTGTAGATAATCTTTAAAAGAAAATTGCATTACTCTTTGGAACGAACTTGGTGTATTATAGAGTCCAAACGGCATTACTTTGTAAGCATAGGTGCCCCATTTTGTTGCAAAAGTTGTTTTGTGACGATCTGCAGCTGCAATCTTAACCTGGTTGTAGCCACTAAATCCATCCAGAAAAATATAAGCTTCCGCTCCAGCAAGGCGATCCAAAATGCTTTCAGTAAAAGATAACGGAAAGTGATCCTTCCACATCACTTTGTTCAAAGCCTTGAGATTCACACAAATTCTCGATTTCTCATTCTTCTTAGGAACAATGACAATCGATGAGGTCCATTCGGTATGTTCGATCTCATAAATGAAATCGGTGTCAAGCAGTTTGTGAAGTTCTTTCTTTAATATTAGATTCACAACATTAGGATTACAACAATAGACCTTTGTAACCTTTGGAACTGCATGAGGTACTAAAGGTATGGTACGTTCAATAATTGACGTTGGAATACCCTTCAGATCTTGATAAGTCCATGCAAAGCAATAAGTAGCATGCGGAGTGGTAGGAAAAGTCTTCGCAGAACTTCTCAGGTTTCTTGTTTGCTTTTCTGTGGAAATCTTCCAATGTTTTGATCTTCTCATCAAATTGCGACTGCAACTTTTCCATCTGTTTTTGCTGGTTCTTTCCGAGTTTCTCGAACTCGTTGAGCATCATTTTTGCAGTAGCGTTGACATTCATGGATGTCGTAGTAGTCTACCTTGCTGTATAAGACAACATACTGATATTCGGCTCATCATCTGAATCTTCATCCTCGTCGTGAATTGCATCGTCCATAGCATTTTGCAAGAGTACATACTCATTATGGCGTTTCAGTTCACGTCTGATTCATTTAGGTAAACTTGACAAAAACCACATAATCATGGCATTTTCGTTAATCAGCTCAAGTTCACACTCAGATCTGAGGCGTTTTTCACCCGTTCAATGTAATCGAACCATTTCTCGCTTTCCCATTTTAATTTTACTCAAAAGTACGAAAGGGTCTTCCATAAACTTTCGCGATTTGAATCGTGTGATAAGGGCTCTTTTAACAACCTCCCAATCTGTACGTTCAGTTTCATCTTGATTATAGTACCAATCTTGTGTTGCGCTTGTTAAGGCCATCGAAAACAACTTAAGTTTATCTTGAGGGAAAATTTTGCCATAGACTTCACAGGATTCATCATAGATCTGAAGAAATCTAACTGGATCTGTTAATCTATTGTATTTGGGTAGACCCAAACGAGGTGCTCTTCTAACAATAATTGGATTGACTTCCTGAGGAGCACCTCCTAGAACTGCTTCAAGGGCAGCCATCTTTACAAATTCAAATCAAGCAGACAATGAGATTGGATCTACATTTTTCAATCAAAAACTATCTCAGATCAGATCTGCTAGATCTATTCTACTTTTCAAGAATCTGATTCTATATCGTTAAAAAGATTTTGAAATTCAATCAATCGATACTTCTCAAAAATGATAAATTTCTTAGAATCCAAATCAAAATATATCAGATTCGACCCAAATTTTGACAGAGACTTGATCTGGAAAATTGGCTCGCGAAAATTTCCTAGGCGAAAATTGGCTCGACGAAGGTCCAGCAGTGCTATTTTGGAAAAAAAAACAAGCTGATCAACTTTTTCGACAATTTTTAGGGAAATAGCCTTCGCCGAACTCTCAGATGCAAAATCTGACACAAATAAAACTAGGGTAGACCCGACAAAGGTTTCTGACACAAGAAAATACAATTTCTTTAGTCTGACGAGGGTAAAAATCAAGATTTTTTATGATCAGGACAAGAAGAATTTTTGTCGAACTCAAAAATAGTATTTTATTATAAATAGAATGTTCTGAAAACTCAACAAAGGTTTTGGCGAAGGATCAAAAGTAATATTGGTATTTTTGCAAAAAAATGACTTTTTTGACAAAAATATGGCAATATGACAACTGATCCTCTGGAAACCCTTCTATTTTTTGTATTATTCTTCGTCGACCTGGTAGTAGATAGATTTGAATCACACCTATGCACAGTGAATCGGACGAAGGTTCTTTTTCTGTATTTTTAGGGTTTTGGTGATTTTTTGGTGTTTTTCGACGATTTTTTTGATGTTTTTGAAAATCTGCTAGAATTTAATCTTTGCCCTTCAAAATGAAGGTTCTATGATCAAAACCGAAGGTGTCTGCAACTCGGCAAAGGTTTCCTAAAAGAGAGCAAAAAGTTATCAGTTCTGATGACAATTTTTGTCTCTTTTTGACCAAAATTTGGCAGATTTGACCAATTTTTGTTGTTTTTTCTGATATCTCAGATCCAAATGGATTTTAAGATTGGTGATCTGAATAGCTTTTCTTGTTCTACAATCAGATTAAATTTCAAACAAGCAAATCCACTCAAATCAAGCAAAATCACTCCCAAACTAACCCTAAATGCAGATCTAACATTATTCATGCAACGACAAGATGCCTAATGCAAGCTAACCATCCACAAAACATGCTGCAAACTGAAAAATTGGCGTAGCGCCTTTCCTTGTCTAACCTGAATCCAAGATCTAGTCAATCTAGCATCAAAGAGACGGAGTTAGTTGTCAAGCATAGATTCGTTCCCATGAGAGCAATAATATAGTTTAGATTTCAACATGAATGGAGGATTCACATCTAATTCTAACATCCATTAACCCTATGATCCATTGACACTATGCATCTACAACAAAGATAGCTTACTCTTTCTCTCTCTCTCGCTTTCTCTCTCATAAAAAATAATAATAACATGCAATCCCAATAACAATCAGATCCAACAATTAGCAAAATCCAAAGAAAGCATGAGAGATGGAGGAAAAGTGATAGAGCGCAAGGACATTCATCAATCCATTTTTGAAGAAAACCAATCTACTTTATTGAAATGAGAAAATGAACATGTGTAGGAACTTGAGTTGGTCCCTTTTTATAATAGAGAGGAGGACCTTAGCCTCTGAATCCTATTGGTCCATTTCTGCCTCCCTAATTATTCAAATTTAAAAAAGAGTGGGGACCATCCAAATTGGAGGGAAACCCAACTTTATTCACTAACTTGACATTTAGGCCCTGCGACATTAAAAGTCCCACAAAAAGGCCTTAAGTCCTTTTATTGACTTGTAACTAATCAAATCTCTATGTGATCATCGAGTTGGACTTACACACGTAGGATGCCAACTAGGGTTAGGGTTGCCTTGGGATCCGAAAACCCTCCAACAAGGTGTCCAACTTTTCCAAACCCTTTGAGAATCCGTTCTCGTCAAGTGTCTTGGTGGTAATTAGTTTGAACCATTGTTCACCCAATAACTTGCTCATTCGATTCCCATATTTTTTTCTTACCCTGAACTCCATTTCTATTTTGTGCTTGTGGGCAGGCTTTAGAGTCCCTTCCTTCTTGAGCAGTAGCTCTTCCACTTCACGTTGAATCTCACTCTGTACATTAGAGAAAAAGACTTATCTAAATTTAAAATCACCTTTCCAAAAAGATACAATGAACACTTGACAAGTGAATGAAATGGCAACAATTTATGAAAGGAAACTAGACTTACGTAATAAACTATCTTTGCCAGCATATATCTGGTAAGAGGATACCATGGCAGTGTTCCCTTACAAAGCTCAAGGTCTCACACTTTTGAACCAAGGCCAACTCATCCTGTGTGAACTTACTTTGAAGTAACTGGTGTCACTCTCACCAAGTTTCCTCACAGAGTATAGCACGTCCTTTAGTTGTCTTTACTACAGCCTCTTCATTTGATCTATAAGAGAAACATGAAACATGCTATCACATAAAAGTGGATTGAAAAGTACACTAGCATGCAGTTACAACTCTTGCAAGACAAAGCATATAAAAGTATCTCACTTATTGATTCGATTTAAAGCATTCAGTAGAGGCATTGAATCTGTGTAAAATTCTTTCATCCTATTGGAGATGTACTCCCCTCCATTATCACTTCTTAATACTTTCAAGCTAGTATTAAGTTGCTTGTCCACAAGAGTTTTGAACTTTACAAAGGACTCAAAAACTTCACTTTTCTTAGACAAGAGATAAACCCAAGAGTATCTTGATTTATCATCAATAAAAGTGACATACATTAGAGCTCCACCATTTGATTCATGTGCAAATAAATGAACATCCGATGTATAAGGTCAAGAGGAGAGTTAAATCTTATCAAAGATCTCTTGAAAGGAAGCTTATGAGATTTGGAGAGTCCACAAGCTTCACAAAGCTTGCCACACTTCGATATGGTTTTGGGAAGTCCTCTTGCTAGCTCCTTTGTCACCATGGTCTCCATAGCTTTGTAGTTAGGATGGCCTAACCTTTTGTGCCATAATTCCACTTGAGTGAGCTCCTCCCTTGCCATGTTCACAATTCCAACCATCACATTAGCATCCAATTTGAATAACCTCCCTTGCTCGAAATCACTAGCAATACATTTTTCATCTTTCAAGATAGAACATGCTCCATGCTTGAAATGTACATCTAATCCACTATCCATAAGTTGTCCTACACTCAACAAGTTCTTTGTAATTGAAGGTACATAAAAAACATTGTCTAGATCTACTTTTTTAGATGATCCTAGACATAAAGGAATGGATCCAACACCTACAATCTCACATTCTTGATGACTTGCAGTGAAGATAAATCTCTTAGAACTATTGTAAGAAAGTAGATTAGAAAAGTAGTCTTTTTGGTGAGTCATGTGAGAGCTTGCCCCACTATCAATCCACCAAGTGTCTTGATTAGATGTTTGTGGTGAGGATTGTCTTCTTCCTCCTCCTCAAGCACAAGATTGCCTTGATTGTCCTTCTCTTGGTCATTCTTCTTCTTGTAGCACTCGGATGCAAAATGTCTTTTTTTTTCACAAAAGAAACACTTTAGAATCTTCTTGTCCTTCTTGCTCTTGCCTATGAAACTTGATGCTCCATCTTTGTTCTCCATCTCCATGTCTTGAGTCTTCTTGGATGGAAACTTATTCTTCTTGCCTTTCAAAGAAAAGTTAGCTTTTTCATCACCATCATTCAAAGATAAGGAACTCATCCTACTTTTGATATGAAGCATTCTACTCTCCTCACTAACAAGCACACTTTGAAGTTTTTCAATACTAGAAAGTGAATCTTGAATAGCAAAGGCTTGAACAAGATTGGAATAATCATATCCTAATCCATTCAAAATGATTTGAACTGATTCATCATCTTTGATTTTATCATCTATAGAAGACAACTCTTTATTCAAAGATTTGATCCTAAAGACATAATTTTGGGCACTTTCACTACTTCCTTTCATGCTTTGAAAGATTTGATTCCTGAGCATGAGTATCCTTGAAGTGTTCTTGGATCTATAAATGGCTTTTAATGAATCCTATGCCTCTTTGGATGTGGTACAAGATGAGATTTCTTTCAAAAGTTCATTACTTACATTCATTTTTATGCAGTGTAATGCAACTCTACATCTCTTTTTGTACTTACTCCTCCTTGAGGTTCTACTTCCACCTCAAGTACTATGTCATAAAGATCATGAAGTACAAGCAAAGACTCCATTCGAACTATCCAAGTAGCATAATTAGTGGATGTAAGTCTTTCACTAGCTTCAAGCAAAAAACCACCCATTGATGCCATTTTTTAATGTGAAAAAGCACTAGAAACTCTTATGGTTTCTCTAAGAGATCTGAACCTAAAGTCTTATAGCAATTTAGAAAGCTTATAGACTCAATCCTATCACTCATGAACCAATCTAGAATGATGGAAATTTAGATTCTAGTCTCAACCTTGCAAAATCACTCCTTAATCTATGATTTTTAGCAATTTCTCTCTTCAATCTCAACATACACTCAAAAAATCAGAGAAGATCAATTAGTGCACCTAATTCAAGCTTCAATTTTAATTTTTTGGCTGATCTAATCCAAGAATTAATCAAGAGATTAGATTAATTATAGGAAATGCTTGATTTTGTACCAAAAATCACTCAAATTGGGTATGTGAGTCAAATTCTACAAATTTTTGAAATTTCTCAGTCAAAACCGGAGCTGTACGGCCTCACACGTGTGAAAAGGATTCCTACAGCCCACAACAAGATCTGGACCAAAAATTTTGAGGATAGCTATCAAATCCAACTCACTACACAAAATTTGACTAGTTTCCAAAAAACTACTAATTTTGGCTTTGATTTGGATTAACCTTATTAATTTCAACAAAACCTCTTATACTAGGCTCTGATACCATGTGCAAAAAGTACAAAAAGGACCAAGAGTGGATCCTAATCTGATCCTCAAGAGGGATTGGTTGTCAAATTACTTGATCTATCAATCTACTTGAGATTAAGATCAATTTAGATCAATTCTAGATACAAAATCCTAACAAGAACAATCATTGAAGGTAGGTGTACTTTCTGGTTTCACATGTGTGAAACATTGTTTGAGTACGAACTCCAACCTGAATATCAAGTACACATTGATAGAACCTCAAAACAATCAAAACAAATGTAGACAAATGAAGAGAATCACTCAAAATTGCTTCTAAAACCAAAATTGGTGTCTCACAATGATTATGGCCAAATGTGGCTCTATATATACAATAAGTGGGAGCTCGTAGTGCTGATCATCCCTTTGATCCCACATGTGTGAAGGTGCTTTGTCATATGATGATTCATCATGCAAAACTAACACTTGGACAAAACCTTCTATTTTGAGCATTTTTGGTCCATTTTCCTTCTATATGGAGATCTACTTGAAAATCTTCTAGAAGTCAAAATTCGTCTACTTCAGCTTATTCCACATATGTGAGCTGTCCTCTACACATGGGATGTGACACCTAACGAAAGGATGTGGCTCATACAATCAATAGATTGATGCCATGTGTCATATGTCTAGAAAACTAGTTTTTGGTCTTTTTAGCCACTAGAACTTGAATTAAATCATATGTACAACCTATATGATTATGGTACATGACAAGTACGCTATTTTCACACGTGGAAACAGGCTCCACACATATGTAGTCATCCTATATACAAGATTTTTGGCCTCTACCAAGCTTATTTTTGCATTTTTCACATTATCTATATGAATCCATGCTCTATTCATTGCTATGTACTCATTCTTCCATGCCTAATGTGATTTCACGGAGATCTCCTTGTTTTTGGCTTCCTATGGATATGCTATCTTGAATGCTTTGTAAGTTTTCTTGCTATTAGCTTTACTTCCATTGTAATTGCTATTAGTTTGGATTTGGCACATGACAAAATCCTCAAGAAGTTAAAAGTAAAAAAGTAAAAGAAGCAAATTGGATTTACATAATTTTTTTTAGAAGAGTGGTATATTAAAAGAGAAGAACAAAGGTGAATGATTGAACTCCACTTCATAGGGAGGATAAAATACTCTTGGACCACATGCAAGTCTAAAGAATGGTATTTTGAGCATTTTTGCGGTTTCTACAAGCATATTCAACATCTTCATCCATGTGCCATAGATTGAACAACAACAATCAACCACTGGAGTGACATAGTCCTTCAAAAAAAAAATCAACACAACACCATGTCTCGTTTCTTGAGTGCCAACAAGGAGGCATTTAGGGACAACAAGCCCTACATGCCCAAAAAGCAAGGAGATGAAAATCCAGCTCTATTTTAATGGTGTGCTCCTCACAAGAACCACTAGTCTAACCATGGTATATGATTATAATAGTTTTTGATAAATTTCAAAACAAGAAAACATTTGGGTCACAATTGATAAATAGCTAAGTTTCATGTTATATGGATCTTATGTAGAGAAGACCAATTTAGAAAATATATAGAATGTACTCGGTTCTTGTTTGATAATTCTCTAGCTACCTTTTTTTCTTTTCTAAACGTTCTATAATTGGTGCGCATAGAATGCAGATAGAAAAATTATGAATTCTGGAAGAAATTACACTTTTTTTAACAACATATAATGAGTATTCACGTCCATCAAAATTTGTTAGAAGCAAATTATATGGCATGAATTATTTGTATAAAAAAACTAGAAGGGAAAAAAAGCCCATAAAAGTAGGGACCCATTTAAAAATTTGAGCTTTAAATCACAATGGGTATTCTTTTCCAATCTTTGGCAAAGTGGGAAGTTTTGGCCCAAGGGCTATCTAAAATTTGAGAATCTTGTATTCAACCGTAGTTGAGTTAGACTAGTTTGTTGTGTGTGAAACAAGTGCTCAAATCTTAGTTGGCTTAGGAGAAGAGACATTTTAAAGAGTTCACTCCGAGTAAGGCATGGCCATCTTGCTCTACCCATTAGTTGATCAAATTTATGCTGCTACATATTTTTTTTGTTCAGAATTATGAAGAAAAGCCAAAGAGAGCTAGGACTTTTTTAGGATGTAAAAATTGAGTTTGGCCCTCGAAAACACATTCCCATCTAGGAAAAATCTATGGACAAGTTTCCATTTGAGATATAGTCTAGAAATTTTTTTGTAAAAAATATAAGAACAAAATGTTATCCATTGTTTTCCTAAGCAAAAACAATGGGTTGCACCTTTACAAATAGCACAGCAGTCGCTTGCATCTCCTCAAGCGAATGCGCAGGTCACTCAGCTGCTAGGAAGCTAATCTCCATGTTGACACGATTATCGGCTTCATGTGTAAAACTTGCAGAGAGCTTGAAAAGCTCCTGCACAAGTACCTGAAGGTTTGTGTAACTGGATCCGCCTTCCCTACAACACCTTCTTGTTATATCTCTGAGCTGTCTGACTTTCCCTTTCATTCGCTTCCCTTCCTCTCCTTCCATCAGATTCCTCACGACTTTCTCCACATCTTCTTTGCGTAGTCTCTCATTTTCGTCATTCTGAAGTTGTATACCCACTTTCCACTGATCAACAATTATTCTGCAG
The DNA here is from genome assembly GCA_029204225.1 of Diphasiastrum complanatum. Classification (NCBI taxonomy): domain Eukaryota; kingdom Viridiplantae; phylum Streptophyta; class Lycopodiopsida; order Lycopodiales; family Lycopodiaceae; genus Diphasiastrum; species Diphasiastrum complanatum. The sequence goes on along the minus strand of CM055099.1, from coordinate 63,525,041 downwards.
TTCATCTTCTGGTCTGCGAATTGAGGATACGCAATTAACGGAACGCCCATGGATACGCTCTCGAGAGTTGAATTCCACCCACAATGGGTAAGAAAGCCGCCTGTGGAAGGATGGGAAAGAATTGATAGCTGTGGAGCTGGGGGAGAAATGATAAAGCTTCTATCCTTTGTGCGAGACTCAAAGCCTTCCGGAAGCAACATAGAGATTGAAAAACCCTTATCTCTGGAGGTGACACCTGGGGGCGATCTCAACACCCAAATAAAAGCATGAGAGCTGGCTTCTAGTCCAAGTGCAAGCTCGATTATGTTCTCAAAGGAAGGGGTGAAAATGCTACCAAAGCACACAAATAAAACGGATGCTGGAGACTGAGAGTCGAGCCATTTTAAGCATTCTTTCTCTTCTTGCTTTCTATTGTCTCCCTGCTGGTAGAGAATATCGACTACATAATTGTCATTTAATAGTTCTAGTGGAAGCACAGGACCCAGAGCCCGAACATCGCTCTTCTTTATATGAACATTCTCATACTTTTGCAGGGCATCGATTGCATAAGGTTCTAGCTCATAACAAGTATTGACAAGGATGGTTTGAGTTTCAGTTAATTTTAAAGCGCTATCTATAATCCGCTGCACAATAGCCTTGGGCTCGGAATCACGGAGAAAATAAAGAAGCTCCCTATCCCAAGTAGGCGCAAGCCCCGGCAGAGTAATAAGCCTAGGTTCGGCGGACAACCTCAGAGGAACGTAACCCTGGGAGATCAAAAGCGGCATATGAAGCAGGATTGAGAGTACGGATGCAGCAGAAGGGAAAAAGGTATAGTAATTAAGTTTCAAACTGACGACCACGTCGAGCGTCCACCATAGGAATGCATCGTAAACAACGGAGATTGGAGCTCCTAAAGACTCTTCCGAGCCTACTCCTTCTGCTACAGCTCGTAATTCATGTACCAGCTGCACAAAGTCATTTTCCATGCTACATGCCACGTCCATCATCCAAGGAGAGATATCAGTGCCCTCATCGCTGCCCAGCTCCGCAATCGGCACCCTTTCTGGCAAGCCTACCAGACGAATGAGAGGGTCAAGACCCGCAGCAGCATGATCACGCTGCAATATAGACTCTAGAGATGCGATGTTGAACACAGACATAGGTGACGGCCACACCTTTAGAAGCCAGAAATCTGGCGAGGTTGAGTAAGGGGATAGTGTGGCCTTGAAGAGGGAAAGGAAGAAGAAGCACATGAGGAGGAGGAAGCTGTTGGTCATGGCGACGGCGATGGAGAGAAATGGTATTGGAAATAGAGGTAGTGGCGATAGAGGAAGCCATAGTGCTTTTGCGAGAGATGGGCAGATAATATGTTCTCAAACGACGTTTATTCTGTATTAGAAGCGGGTCGCTCTTTGGAGGCGAGATTGTGTGGCATAGGAGATAAAAGCAAGATAAGGTTGCACATATTTTAGAGGATGCAAGAAGGGAGGGAAATGGAAAAATGCATGAGAGAAAGAGTGTCATTAGAATTTAGGAGGCACCTCTTTTTATAGGGGTGGACAAAGTTTTCCTCCATTTTGCCATTTCCTCACCCTTCCAACATGGTTTTTCACTTCATGTGTTATTGTACTCGTTGCCATGTGTCTTAGATTTTGTGGATCTCTCTAATATCACCTTTTTCACACCTCATCATGGTTTCCTTTTTCACTTTGAATTTGCATGATTATCTATGTACCCACCACTGAATCTTTGACACAAAGGTGAATTTTGTCAGTGATTACCCATACTTCTCCTAATTCTCAACCACTGAAATGCTGACACTTCAATGCCTATGGTGTACATATTGCTGAATGTATATGAAGGGCTGCTAAGCCATAGTGTCCATTCATTAATGTACTCATCCTTTGGTTCTTTGCCACTCCATGGAATGGAATTTGAAGTTTCGTTACCATTTTCAATTTCTTTTAGAAAACTTTGTCAATGCTAAGGTTGGGAGGATTCTTTGGCCTTGACTTGTCTTTTCTATTTGCCAATCCTTCTCGTCGATAACCACCATGATACTGTATTTAGTGCCATGAATTCATTAGTTACTAATCTGTTGTGTTCACATGTTTAACTCTCGTTTCCTTGTACTTTGAACAACCGCTAATTTCCATCGTGTCATTTCTTTCAAATTTCATGATCGTTTCAAATGACATGGTTCCACTTTCTCTGAGTTGCCGAATCTTCCCGGGTGACAAACTAGAGCAATCTTGGACCAAAAATGACCGCCTCTGAATGGCATCAAAATGTTGCTGACATTTTTACTTCCAAGCCAATTCTAAGGCCATAAAACCTTTGACTAGCCACATTTAGACGCACTAAGACCTATTTTTAGATAAACTGGTGATTTTTGTTTGGTATACAAAAATTGGCATATGTCAAATATTTTTTAGACGGTTCTTGAGACCGTTATAAAAGCTTACTTCATACTATCAAAATTCTTTTCTAGCCACTTTAAGGACGAGCTGGGACTTATTCTATGTTGACATTTTGTGCTTGATTTTTGTTAGTATTCAGATATACATCTAGTATTTCTGTGCTTGATTTTTGGCAAATAAAATTTGGCTAATATTGGCGACCTCCACTGGGTAGTATGGTCCCTATACGGCGGATCCAATTTTCTAGTTTCACATCATGGTTCCATTCTTTTTGCTCGTCCTGAAGCAATAAGTTGACCGCATTTTTTCTGTCATCAATCATACCCATACAAACTATTCGGCTACCACTTGGTATACGTCGTATAGTCCACATAGTCTTGTGAACCTCTCTCTATTTAATACCACCTACTAATTGCAAATGGCGTTTGATTGTGCGTTCTTGATGAGGTACCTCTGCTTGAGGAACAAGTTGAATGAGAAATATTGCGAGGTTCTCCTTAACGAATCTTTCAAAATTGACAAAAAAGAGGTCATTTTACAAAAACCATGTTTTTTGTGCATACAAATATGAAGAATGACATGTTTTTCTTATATTTTTAAAATACAAACATGTGAAAAATTATAAACCTACAAAAATATGTTCTTTTTTTTTATATCAAGAAGGTCAACAAAAAAAGTATGTTCAAAATCTCCCAAAAACCTACATAATTTTCCACTTTGTACTAATAGATACAAAATATATTCAAATTGTACGTGAGCATCTTCATGCAATTTATAAAAGCATTTTTCATTTAGTATCACATAACTTCAAAAAGTCACATGGAATATATATTTTTAAAAGACACTGAAAATCTTTAATATCCAAAAAAAAAACTTAACAAATCGAATATAACTATACCAAAAAATATAAATATTGTCAAGTTCTATCTAGGAAAATAACTTTCAAAACTAAAGCACACTTTCAAAGATTTCTTTAACCAAGTACAAGCTTTCTAACAAATTCAAGTGACACAAGATTTACAAAACTTAAGTATACTGTAAATCAATGTTTCTACACAAATGAACTTTAACTGCATAGTGTAATGATCTCTTTAACTTCAATATTTATACGTCTAATAGCTGATTTATACGAGGGCTAGAAAATTTTTCTTTTGAGATTAACTCCATGATCTGCTTTTGCTCACTGGAAAATACACTAGAAATTACCTGGAAGCCCGACAAGGTTGTCTCTTCTTCCTCAGATGATGGCTCTTCTTCAATCTCAATGAGCTTTTTATTTTTTGGGAGAAAAACTTTTCTTCTTGGTGGTTTTGCCTTTGAAGTTTTCGTATTTTCAGTTGCCACGACAATTTTTAGCTTGCTAGGATCAAACTCCTTTTCCTCCTCATCATGCAACCTTCTCTTTGTGGGTATGACATGCAATTTCTTGGTCGGCTCAACCTCTGATGCCTTCGACTTTTGACAGGTATTTTCCTTTTCAAGGACAATCTCGTTGCGTATAAAAGAAAATAAACATGTATTCATATTTGTTGATTGTTCCAACTTTTTTCATAATAATAGCTGGCAGCAAAGATCGCTTCGATAAAGCTTTTCATTGACAACCACAAGCCTCTTTGGAAACTTCTCATTGTTCACATCCTCGACGATTATGATGACAGTGTCAAGGTTACCCATGTTACAACTCTGCAGCATTTGACATCTTTTATGACAAGCTCAGTATCTAGTTTAGTGCAAATGAATAATTTAAGGCCACTCCCTTGGGAATATCTAAGTGCCCATTGGTAAGAAACGCACTTGGATTCAGACGGCATGTTTATATTGGGAGGAGCATCTTCAGTTTTCGCGTTGGTACACTAGGATGAGTAGTCTCATCCTTTCTCGGCATTTTAGAGTATTTAAGAATCAACTTAGGCTTTGGCTTTGTCGTTTGCATCATGTTGGCTTCTATCTTTTGAAAACCTAAAAAAGATAAAAAAATCATCCAAGAATAAGAATTTTGTAATTTATTGAAATTTTAATCACAAAAATATGACAACTTCATTAAAAAAAGAGCTAGATAGCATTTACAAATTCAGCATAAAAATATGAAAAAATTCAAAGACATCAAGCCATTTGTAAATTTCACAACAAAAATCAAATATCCTAATGAATAAACGCTACAATGGAAGAAAAAAAATTGCTTTATTTATTAGATTTTTCTATAAAGTATCAAAAATAAGATTACAACTAACAAAAAAATCAGACCTTATTAAATTCATTAATTTTTTTTTTATGGTGTATCGATTTCATTGCGAAAGCGAATGCTTTAACCATAAATTCGATACGGCGCCGTATCAAAATTTGTGTTAAACAAATGAAAATAAAAAAATACTTCTCATATAATGACAGGTGTAACCACAATTTCGGTACTCCGTATCAAAACGTCACTCAACATTTCTAACTTAAAGTCACTCTAAAAGAATTTAATAGAAAATTTGATACACTATGTCAATACCTTTCCATTGGAACACATCAACTGGATACGGTGCATCGGAATTCGAATTTTTTTTTTTTAAATTTTGAATTTCGATGTGCCGTATCCAGTTGGTGTGTTCCGATGCAATGCATCAGATACATTCTATCTAGTTGGAGCATCTTCTCTCATGGTTTCTATAATATATTTTAGGTAGTCTATTCATTTTATTGAAATATCAGCCAATTTAGTATCATGTTTACATTCTAATGGCTTTAGCACTTGGAATGGTTAAGCTACTGAAGCTACCTTTGATTAATGTGTCAATTCATATTGTTTTTTTGAAAAATTCAGATTATAGCTAGAGGGAGTGTTTTATTTACTAATGATCAGAGCTCAAAGGATCTATTAATGGTTATGCGTAATGTTCCAGGAGACCCTGGCTAAGAAGGCCAACAAATTGGTTGTAGACAAGACTGTATCTTGTTATGTCTTCTTTGCAAATAAATAGGATATGACAGTAACGTTGCTATCTAGATCCAAACTTCTATTTTCAGAGTCTTGTATTTTTAGTTCTCTGTTTTGCTCTAGTAATCTAATCATTTAGCACACGTCTACAACTTTTTGCAACAAAAAAAAAAAGGAGTGAACCCACGAGTTACGAATAGAGCCACAACTGATCTAGAGCATCACATAAGCAAGACTTAAGCTATGGAAGCAGCACATAAGCAAGACTTAACCCTAGAAAGCGGGAAAGAGAGAGATTAAGGAGACTAAAGAGAGAGATCAATATCATCAGCTGAATAACAAATGACACAGTTTCCCTACTTATAGCCAATATGAAGCCCTAAAAGGAAGCTTCCGGTGGCTAAGGCCCAACTGGGAGGGAAAATAGTGCGCCCTCCAAGAAGGCCCCCACTCTCCAGTAATATGTCCAAATGGCCTAATAATGAATAATAAGGCCAAAGGCCAACCATATAGTCTAAGTGTCACTAACGAATAAAAAAGGGCCCAAGGCCTACTTATGCATAAAGTAAAGTAAATGTAAATGGACGTGGCGAATGTAATGAGCCGAGTCCATAACTCTCCCCGACACAAAAAAAAAAAAAAAAAAAAAGACCCAACTGCCGAAAAAAAATTGGATCAAATAACAGCAAGCCCTAGTGCATCAACAACTAGAGCAGCATATGATGTAGAGGAATCAACAAGTGCAGGAGGAGCACGATCCTGATCTGCAAGTCATGGTGTATGATAAAAGACATCAATAGGCTCCCATGTGGCCTCCTCAACAGGACGACCAACTGGACCAAAAACCGAATCTATCGGCAACATCGACTATGGTGAAGGCGAACCTGGTGAATGGCAGCTGGTAAGAAAGGGAACAGCTTAGGAACAACATCATGACGACGAAGGGAACATCTCGGCCGCGTCATCTGAAACCAAGAAATATGGAACAACCAGGCTGCCGAGGAACCAGAAGAAGATCAAGCAGCAACCAGGAATGCCAAGGTATCTGTAATGCCCAAGATAGTAGAGGATCAGCCCAAAAGATAGGGACATCACACCAAGGTATCCAAAAAGCCCGAGAAGGTAGAACTGCATCAGCAACGGGAAGCCAATAAGAAAACTGAAAAGGAGATGGACAGTCATCATGAATAGCCGCATCATACACATAACCATTAACCATATGTGCAAACTCAGTGATATAGGTGCCCCAAGAAAAGATAGCAGCATCGTAAGACTAGCACCAAGGAGTAGGAACATAAGCAGGATGATAGGCACGCTGTAGTAGCATGGAAAAGCAAGCGATATGCCAGCAAACATGGATCATAAAGAGATCATCCTGACAAAGAATAGCTAAAATGGAAAAATGTGCACTAGCACGGTCAAAAGCCCAAGGTATTCATAAGGCCCATGAATGAGAAGTAGCAATGGCACACGGTACCTTCAAGGCCCCTATCACGAGAAGAGCAGCATGCCAAAAGCTCCAGAAGGTCCAAGAAATCAATGAATCATCTAAAAAGATATGATGCATAAAAACAATAGCAACAAATCTAGAAATAGGCTAGGCCTCAACTAAAAAACTGTAGCCAAAAAACTCATCCAGAAAGACCTCATATGGACATACCAATCCATCATAGGATACACCAAAAACGGATGGAGAATCGGATGACCCATCAGAGCTGGCCGCAAACGTAATCCCAAAGTACACACCAGGCGCACAAGTGAGGAATAGAAGAAATGCACTGGAATGAGGAACAGGATCCCCAACATCAGTAGCAAGCATTGGATCAATATCCATGTGTAGTTGGGAATGAGTATCAAAGCACGTATGAGCAATACTGAAGTATATGGTGGCAACATCTCCAAAAACTATCCAAGAGAGGAGAAGGAACTCTCTCAAGGTACTCTGATGGTCTCGGAAAACCAGAACAAAGTGGCAACTTAGCATCGGATACCAAGCCATATGGAGCAATCTGAAATGACAGGGAATCTGAAGATCACTTGGACAAACAGTAGCTGGAACAGAGGCAATAACCCAAGCCATCAAGATATGCCAAGCCTGACAATGAGCAACAATCCAAGGAACAAATAGAGAGGGCTCTCTGAAAAATCCAGCAAGTGAAGATCCTTGATCATCCTCTTGATCCAAACCATCTCCTTTGTGCAATGTGGAAGAGCTTTGTACTCGGCCTCACTAGATGACAATGAGATAGTGGCTTGTTTATTTGACATCCATGATATAGCTCCATCACCTATGAAAATACAATAAGCACTAATGGATTTCTTATCCATTACATCTCCAGCATAGTCCGAATCTGAAAATCCAAAAAGATTAGGTGATGATCCCTCATTCAATATGCCAAAATCTCAAGTTCCAATGATGTACCTCAAAACTCGCTTTCCTAGCTTCCAATGCTCCTCACTAGGATCTTGCATGAATTGACTCAATCTTCTAACACAATAGCTTAGATCAGGTCTAGTAATGGTTAGATAGATGAGTGAACCAACTAGCTTCCTATAGAGAGTAATGTCCTCGAAGGATCTTTCATTACCTCTCACATGACACCACATGAGCTATGGTGGGGTAGAAAGCCCAATCTGTCTCACGTCAGAATCTTTGGCTATGCAGCTTATGCACATATTCCTGATAAGCTTCAAAAGAAGCTTGATGAGAAAGCCAAATAGGGATTTTTAGTAGGTTATGACAACAATTCGTCATACTACAGAGTCTACATGCCAAACACGATCACTATGAAAACAGTGAGAGATGTTAGATTTGATGAGAGCAGGACAATGGCCAATGACGATCTTGTAAGCTACGAAAATCTGGAGAGACAGTACTATGAACTGCTGCCAATGATAGAGGGAGCAGAGGACGAACACGAAAACGAAGATTTTCGAGTCGTCTCCCATTAGAGCGACGAATCTGACGAAGAAAGATTTGAGAGGCAATTTGTCGCCGCAGTTCCTATAAACCAAGATGGTTACGGACCGAGCAGAGTAGACAAAGGCAAAGGCAAAGCTGTCCCAGGAGGATCTCATAGAAGATCGACAAGACCACGAAGAGCGCCATCAAGATATGTGTCAGGTAGCTCAGCTTCCGCATCAGAAGAGTTCTACGGATTGAGTGGTAAACCACAGGCTTTTGAGGAAGCGATTAACAGTCCAGAGAAGGACAGATGGATCCAAGCCATGAACGAAGACATGGAATCCATGAGAAAGAACCAGGTATGGACGTTGGAGCCATTACCACATAAGCGCAAGATTTTCAAATACAAACAGGTTTTCAAGCTCAAATACGGACCAAATGGAAACATCACAAAATACAAGGCAAGTCTGGTAGCAAAAGGTTTTTCTCAGAGATATGGTATTGACTACTCTGAAACCTTCTCTCCTGTCGTCAAACATTTGTCCCTACGTCTGTTATTTGCATATGCAGCAACTTATGACCTCAGGATCTACATTGTGGATGAGAAGACAACCTTCTAAACATGGCGAATTAGACGAAGAGATCTACATGGATCAACTCCCAAGATATGTCTCGAATTCACTTCCTGACTATGCATGTAGAATGCACAGAAGTATCTACAGTTTGAAACAATCAGTCTGACAATGGTACAAGAAAAAAGATCAAGCTCTGAAATCATTAGGATTCAAGCCTCTGTTGGCTGATTCTAATGTATATGTCAGAGTTAGAGATGGGCAGATCATCATAGTGGCTGTATATGTGGACGACATATACATTAGAATGTGGACGACATATACTTTGCAGGAGTGAGCAGCTAATTGCTGAAGTAAAGGTAGACATCTCAAAACATTTTGAGATAGTGGATCTGGGAGAAGCCAGGTGTTACCTAGGCTTACAAATTGAAAGGGACTACGAGAGAGGTAAGTTATACCTTCACCAGTCCAGATACACCCAAAAGATTCTAGAGGACTTTGGGATGCTGAACTGCAAAGGAGCAGACACTCCAATGCTCGCAGGGACGGTGCTAACAAGCGACAACACTGGAGGCAATTGCAACCTCTTACGCATTGCCATTTTAGGATTTGACATCTCCAATTGGTAAGTATTGATAAAAGTAAAATTTGTTTGATTTTTTTTTCGTGTGTGGGGTATATTAAAAATTTTTGCATGTGGGGTATATTAAACTTTTTCTAACACACACAGAGAGAGAGAGAGAGAGAGAGAGAGAGAGAGAGAGAGAGAGAGAGAGAGAGAGAGAGAGAGAGAGAGAGAGAGAGAGAGAGAGAGAGAGAGAGAGAGAGAGAGAGAGAGAGAGAGAGAGAGAGAGAGAGGGAGCATAGGTAGCAGTCAGCAGCCCATCGTACGTGAGTATTTAAAAATCTTTTCAATACAAAACACACACACACACACACACACACATATATATATATATATATATATATAGAGAGAGAGAGAGAGAGAGAGATTTTGTCCTAGTGGGTAGAGATTCAGAGCCCCTCCACCATTTTTTTTTAGTTCTCTCTGATTTAACATTGGTATCAGAGCCCTTAATCCTTCCCTTTGGATAGTGGGTCTACCTTCCAGTTTTCCTCTTCAAAAAAGTAGGTGCACTTTTCTAGGAGAGAGTCCTTCACGTTCTCCTTTGTCTGATCTCCAATCTCTAGGGCCCTATTTTCAGCCCACCATAGCCAAAGCTTGGTGGATCTTCACTTTTGCACAGAGAACTCTTTTTCTTCACTTCTTTTGTGCCTTTTGGGTTCTATTGGATTGATAGAGTGGATCTAGATTGCAAGATCCAAGGATTTCATAAAAGTCTAGCGTTTCTACAAGCTTTTGTTTCAAGTTTTGCCATGACCCACCTGCTAGTGTCTTTATTTTGGCAGGCCAAACCCCATCTTTTGTAGCGATTGAGGTGTTCCTAGCTTTCTTTTTGTGAGATGCTACTCTATTTTGCTTTATGTGCACAAAAATCATGTCCAATCTTGCAGTCCTAGAGTGAACTTTTCCGCTTTTTAGATAGTCCCACAGTCTGATTGTTGCTTCTTTTCGGATCTTAGCCTTCTCCGATTGCAATAAGGTTTCATTTGTCTTTGATAGAAATACTAATCTATAAATTTGGATTGAATCGAATATTTTGTGACCCCGAAAGAGCCGGTTGAATTCCAATTTGCTAAAATCAAAACTTTCGCCTTGCATGCAAGTTTTCGAAAAAATTTCTAGTTCAAAGTTCACTTCCTACTTGTCTAAATCACATTAAATCATATTTTTGAACCTATTTGGAGGCTTTTGAAAGCATTATGGCATCGAAATCATCACAATTACGGCATGTTTCAACCTCCAAAGCGTGGTATCAAGTAACCGGTTGGTCAAGTTAATTAAAGCATCTTTGCTCTTTTAATATTTCCAAAAAATAGAGATTATGTCTCCATTCAGCTTCAGCAATAACTTTCTTGGTCTTTATGTCCAGGATCCAGCATATTTTGCTATCGAATGACACCTTCATTCCTGCATCAATCAACTTTGCTATAGACAAAGGATTCTTTTGCAAAGACAGAACACATATAGCATCCTTAAGAACTCTAGAACCCGAGCTAGTTTTCAAAAGAATTTCCCCTTCGCCATAAACTAGATGCAAGCTACCATCTCTTAAGGATACTTGTTTGCCAATACTTGAAAAAAAAGGAGTTGAAATTAGAGCTTTCTAGGAGACTATGTGAGATGTTGATCCTGAGTGTAGGACCATCTCATAAGGCTTATCTTCGGTGCAGTAGCATTCTTCGATTGCAACATAGGCACAATCTGTTTTCTCACTTGGCCTCAAAGATTCTCCAATCTCCATTGGTTGCACTTTTTTAGCTAAGTTAGCTTTTTGCTTACCTTTCCTTTTCCAGGGATTTTGCATGCAATAGATGGCTGCATGTCCAGATATCTTGCAATGTATACACGGGATCTTGGGGTTACACCAACACTTGCATAGTGTGTGCCCACAGTTTCCCTACTTATGGCCAAGAGGAAGCCCTAAAAGGAAGCTTCCGGTGGCTAGGGCCCAACTGGTAGAGATAATAGTGCACCCTCCAAAAAGGACCCCACTCTCCACTAATATGTCCAAATGGCCTAATAATGAATAATAAGGCCAAAGGCCAACCATATAGTCTAAGCATCACAAATGAATAAAAAGGGCCCAAGGCCTGCTTATGCATAAAGTAAAGTAAATGTAAATGGACACGGCAAATGTAATGAGCCAAGTCCATAACTATCTAGTTTATGGCAAAGGGGAAATTCTCTTGAAAACTAACTCGGGTTCTAGAGTTCTTAAGGATGCTCTATATGTTCCATCTTTGCAAAAGAATCTTTTGTCTATAGCAAAGTTGATTGATGCAGGAATGAAGGTCTCAATGAGGACCAAGAAAGTTATTGTTGAATCTGAACGGAGACATAATCTCTATTTTTTGGAGATATTAAGAGAGCAAAGATGCTTTAATTTAACTTGAAATTGCTTAACCAAACTTGAAAAAACAAAGTTGGAATGCTCCTTGAGAGATAAAAGCTTTATGCCATGCGCAAAAGATTGCATGCACCAACATGCACTTGAAATCACCAACCGGTTACTTGATACCACGCTTTGGAGGTCGAAATATGCCGTAATTGTGATGATATCGATGTCATAATGCTTCCAAAAGCCTCCAAATAGGTTCAGAACTATGACTTAGACAAGTAGGAAGCGAACTTTGAACTAGAAATTTTTTTTGGAAACTTGCATGCAAGGTGAAAGTTCTGATTTTAGCAAAATCGGACTTCAACCGGCTCTTTCGGAGTCATGAAATATCTGATTCAATCCAAATTTTTCAAACATGATAGATTAGTATTTCTATCAAAGACAAGTGAAATCCTATTGCAATCAGAGAAGGCTAAGATCCGAAAAGAAGCAACAATCAGACCGTGGGACTGTCTAAAAAGCGAGAAAGTTCACTCTAGGATTGCAAGATTGGACATGATTTTTGTGCACATAAAGCAAAATAGAGTAGCATCTCACGAAAAGAAAGCTAAGGACACTTCAATCGCTACAAAAGATGGGGTTTTGACCCGCCAAAAGAAAGACACTAGCAGGTAGGTCATGGCAAAACTTGAAACAAAAGCTTGTAGAAAAGCTAGAATTTTATAAAATCCTTGGATCTTGCAATCTAGATCCACTCAATTAATCCAATAGAACCCAAAAGGCCTAAAAGAAGTGAAGGAAAAGAGTTCTCTGCACAAAAGTGAAGATCCAGCAAGCTTTGGCTATGGTGGGCTGAAAATAGGCCCCTAGAGATTGGAGATCAAACAAGGGAGAACGTGAAGAACTCTTGTTATGACTCAGTCTAGTTCTGACATGACCTCGACATGACCGGTCACTAAGAGTGCCTGAGGCCAAGTTGGCAAGGGTCAGTGACTGGGAAGGGCATCTCTTCCAAGTGGGAACCGATGTATCATGGAATCCCGTGATCCGGTGAGACCGTCTGACAAGTTGTCAGAGACGTGATCGCGTAACCATCGGGGCCCTAGCTGTTAGTGCTAGTCGGCAAGCAGTCGGGGTGACCAGTTGGTGTCATCGGTAATGACGGGGCATGGGGGTGTATCGCGTGAGTCACTCCCTATTCATAGGTCACATGCAGTGTGTACGCCAGGTGGCCTGATCAACCACTGGGGGGGGTACCTATGGTTGGGAGGATCATTCCACACACCGGCCTTTAGGACTTGAGCAGCTTAGAGAGTTTTGGTTTTTAAAAATTGGTATCAAAGCCTTTGCTAACTCGTTCTAGAGAGAGAACATCCCGTTCTAGAGAGAGAAAGTGAGAAAAAATTTGGTTTTTTTTATCATAACTTGGTCTATAGTGCTCAGATTTGAGGGAAATCTATCTCAGATCATTTGTAGTGGGCAGTCGCTGTAGATCAGCAAGAATTCACGCTACAAATCTCAGATTTCAGAGAGTTTTGAAGTTTCTGGAGGGCCAGCACATTTTCCAGTGAAGGTTTTTCACTCATAACTCTCTGGAACCTTCTTAGATCCTGATCAGATTTTGGGAGCATGTTTTTAGCATCCATAGCAATCCTATAGAGCCATCATACGCTGGTTTTGGAGCAGATTTGCCTCTGTTTCACCAAAAAAGTCGGTTTCCAAGCCAAAAACAAGTCAGAATTTTGGATTGAGAATAACTTCTCCAACTTTCCTTTGGTTTCTACTGTTAAGGGTGCAGATTGGGCCTAGTAAGAGGGCAACCTATTGCCAATTGACAATTTGTAAAAAGAATTTTCCGTTTGGAAGAAATTCGACGTCAAACAGCCCGCTTTTTCTTGATTTTTCAACTTTTTAAGCTGATTTGGTGCCAAAAAAGTTTTTTACCAACTTTTGTACCAACATAGGATGCAAGGGAAGTGCTACATGTCCTTGGCTTTGTTTTTTTTCCCATAGTTTTGTTACCTTCCAGTTGCTTTTCCTCTTTCAGTTCTAGATTGTGAATAAGTTGAAAATTTCCACATTTCACATTTCCTAAGTGGTTCTTATACCATGGCTGAAGACAAAGTTGACATCCCCTCAAGCCCAGTTGAAGCCATGGAAACTCCTCCATCTAGTCCTAGCAGCCGATTACCTAGTGTGACTATCATTGATCATCCTCCCATACAAGAACGTATGGATGTGTTGGAGCGGTATATGACATAGATGCATACGATGATATCGTCGCTTGTCAGGGGCTTTCCCTCGTCTTCTTCTCAGCCTCCGCCTTTGTATCCTTCCCAGCTGCCCACTCGTTATCCTTCTTCTGATACACAAATGATCATTGATTTTCCTCTTGATAAAGATATAAAGCCCACAAAATATGTTGGTACAACTTCCTAGAGGACTACTGATGTTGTAGATCAGTGGTTGCACAAGTGGGAAGAGTATTTTGATTTGAAATGGGCACCCACCGATGAAGGCTGGTGTGTCCGTAAGGCAGCTTACCATTTACTAACTTTGCTGACAGGTGGTGGTGCAAGTTGCTAAAATCACAACAAGCCCCATTCACCTGGGTTGACTTCAAGAGCTATTTTCGGGCGCAGTTCATTCCTCCTCATGAGCATGTGCGTGCGACAGATGCTTGGTTCCTGCATCGTCAGAGGCAGCACGTGGTGCAGGAATATGCTGATCAGTATAGAGAGATGCTAGTCAGGCTCTCAGTACTTCTTGGAAATATGATAGGATTGGTTATCTTGTGCTGGAGATCAGCCAGAAGCCCGTTGTAGACGTTCTTCAAATAATTTGGCTGTCTAAGTTATGATTCCTGCAGGTATCAGATGAGCAAATGTAAGACTAAGCTTCAGTATTTCGTGGGCTGTTCCAAGAACCTGACTAAATTAGATTCAGTATTTCATGGTCTGTTCTGAGATGCATTCAGGGACCTCCAGTAAATGCTAAAATCAACTTAAAATTGTTGCATTCTAAAATCACACAATTTTCAAAGATTATCGGCCATTATATTCCAAAGCCTTGTCAAAGAGTATATAGTGCACTGAACGACACAAGTTTTTATCTGCTAAATTGTACTCATCTGGTTAAAGGATGTCATAAGTGTCCAAACATCGACGTATTTGGCATCCAACCACTATTCTTGGGCATCCAGCTACCCAAATTCTGAGATTTGACTTTTTTCAAAAGTAGTAAATTTGCAAAATTGTAATTGTCCAAGGGATCCATTTACATATGTCCGGCGGACCAGTGTTCGCCGGGTATTGATTTTTGTTTTTCAGCTCTCAACCCACTTATCAACCCGGTTCTAAAGACCCTAATCGGCGGGTACACTATTTCTCAAGAATCGGCTTATGTGTAGAACCAGCAGTTATGCTCTTTTGTAAGAACCGGCCGCGGTTGAGAACCGTCGGATCCCTTTGAGCCTTGGATTAAGGTTGGTCCGTTGGTCGTCATTTGGAGGGGGGTATAACCCAAGTATCAATTCACCCTATGGAACCTAACATTCATAAGGGCTTTTAGCAAGTGACTATTTATTCATGAGTAGGATGAAACAATATTGTAACAAGACTTTTTTCAAGGCTATCATTTTTGTTGATGGGTAGTTAGTTGATAAATGGAATGTTAAAAACTTAAGACATTGTGCACGAAGACTTCTTTTCAACGGCTTTTATACAAGTCATATTTTTAGAGTGTTTATTTATTAGAGTTGTTTAGCTGTGAAGTGTGTTTTTTTTTTTTTGCACAACTGAAAAATCATAGGCATCGAAGAGTGTGAGACTTTTAAGAGTAATTGATAAGTGGAGGAATGCTCAAATTTTGAGCGCTTACACCTTCTTTACGTGGCTTCCACGTGTCTTTTGATATATATATTGTCGTAGTTTGCTCAGGAAAATGTTGCTCCCAAATAACACCATGGCAATGTCTCGACAAGAAGCCAAGAAAATGTTATCCGCGGTCGGCATGGATTACAAAAGTATTCATGCATGTCTCAATAATTGCATCTTATATCGAGATGAGTTTGAGGAGGCAAGCACGTGTCCACACTGTGGGGAACACCGCTACAGGCAAGATTTACAAGGAGCAACCATATCCGCAAAGGTGGTAAGACATTTGCCCATCATACCCAGGATACGATTCCATCACGGAGCTAATGACATGGCATTCGAGCAATCGTTCCATTGGACGATAATATGAGAATCCCTACCGATTCTCTAGCATGGAAGCACGTGGATGCTACCTAGCATGAGTTTAGGGATGAGCCTTGCCATTTGCATTTGGGGTTGGCGATGGATGGTGTGAATCCATTCGGTTTGCGCTCCACATCATGGTCCACTTGGCCGATTGTCCTTATAAATTACAACATCCCCCCTTGGCTAAGTATAAAATAGGGCCACCTAATGCTTGCCCTTCTTATCTTGAGAAAATGCAAGGCAAAAAATATGGACGTGTATATGGCTCCCTTGATAGATGAGCTAAAGATTCTATGGCAAGGAGTTCAAGTGATCGATATATGAAGACCACTGAGACAAAGAGATTTTGTGGTAAAGGGGATCTTGATGTGGACGATGCATGACTTTCTTGGATATGAGAAATGTTCAGGTGAGATATCCTTGCTATTGGTTCGATTCATGCTATTATATTAAATTTTACGTGCATCCACAAATTTTCTTTCAATTTGAACATTGGACCCACGATTAAGTTGGTTGTTTTGTCTCAATGTATGGGCTCCAAACTACTGGCTACAATGCATGCCCCGTTTTGTGGCGAGTATTTGCAAGCACGTCACTCACAACATCTACGAAAGATGTTTTATGAGGGCCACACTAGATACCTTCCACCCGATCACCCTATGTGTGATGGGCTAATTGGTCAACGTCCTCATTCCATGAAGGTACAATACATATTTGGGCCAATTAATGGTACATGCCATTTATTTATTTTATGATTATTCTCTTTATATTTCTTCTAACGATATATAATCTGCATTAAATGTGTGTGCTTGTTTGTTAATATTGTAGGCAAGTGATTGGCTTCAGATTTGGAGATCCAATCAAGATCTAGGGTGACTCCGGCATGAAGAGGTTATCAATATTTCATGAACTCCCATATTGGGGGGAATTGTTGATAAACCATCTTTTGGACCCGATGCACATATAGAATGGCGGGAGCACAATTTGGGAGCACTTGACCGGGTTGAAAGATAAAAAAAGACACACAAGATGACTTGAAAGAAGTGGAAAAGATGGCCAATTTATGGCCACAAATGGTGGGGACTTCGATTGTCCTACCAAAGGCCCCATGGATCTTCTTGAGGTGAGAAGAGACAATTGTAAAGAGGGCAATAGTCTCATTTTGAACTTCGACATGACACATGTGATGCCTAAAGGGTGCCTTCACAAGGGACAACAAGCTAAGTGGACTAAAGTCTCATGACTGGCATAAATTTTTACAAGTTGGCATGGCATGTTTTTTGACTTTGCTTCCACCTCAACATTGTCGATTATATTTTATAGCATGTCTTGTGTTTCATGATGATCTCACTGCGCATATATGTATCTCAATGACCAAATTGTTTGTGCATGTAGTTTGTGCTTCCCTTGGTGTTGAGAGGGTTCTTGACAGAGGAGTTAAGGTGAACTAATTTATAAGATCCTGTTGGGCAATAGAACACTTAAGCTATGATTATAATTAACATAAACATTCCATTAGATTGTTTTTGCATCTAGTAGCCCATTGTAGCGAGAGAGATGTAGGCAAATATTTCTGCTCTCTTCTCCTCCCTCCCTCTAACAAGCTCCTCCTCCTTTTGATTTTGGCAAAATCCATCCATCCAATGTTTTATCCCCTATCTAACAAGACATGGATGCCTTTTGCCAGTACATGTTGTACAGCTCAACAGCATGCCAATTTGGTTCAAACGACAAATAAATTGTCAAATCAGCTTATCCAGGAGCTCAAGGAGCATGACACATGGATCATTGAGAAAGATATTCTAAAGGCCAAGGCTTACACTGTTGATCAAATTACATTCTTGTGCAGAAATGTATTCCAAATCACACAGAGAAATTGCTGAAAGAGAAAAAATGACATGATTTTGTTATAATTGTAGAGCACCAGTGTCAGAAATTGTGAACTCCTGCAACTTTGTCGCAAAGCGAAGCGATGGTCGAAGGGCGAACAATTTGCAAAAGTCAAACATACCTCGAGGACCAAAGGACATGAAATAAAACGAAACGAAAAGAAAAAGAAGGAAAACAATTCGCGCTGCCAGCTGGCAACTTGATGGGCGTGGTGTCTTTTACTTAAGACTCAGCTGAAAGAGTTAACAATAATAGAGAATAACTAACTATTTGATTAGCGTTGACTACTCTTGTAATTCTTTGTTTAGCTATCTTGTAAACTCCACACAGTGGAGATATAAACATAATTTTAGATCAACACGATATAGAGCAGAAAAAGATTAGAATAGAATAATATAGAGAGACAAAAATAGATGTGCATGAAAGTCTGCCAACGAGTAGAACACAACGATTGAGCTGAGTGTCAACAGGCTGCCAACGAACGAGACACTGATCATCTCACTCCAAACTCAAAAACTGATAATGCAATTGCTCTCTTTTCGTTGTCTTGATTGCTAGAATGATTTATGTTCTGTGATTTGTAGTCGCATGCCTAGGATCTTGAAAGCTTCCACTAAAGAAAATTGAAAAACAATTTGTTCACGAAACAATTTCCGACATGGTATCAGAGCCCTTAGGTTATCACTACTGATATCTGAATAGTGATTCTCTAGGCAATACAATATGGCTACAATGATCCAAACGAGAATAACAATCAATCTTGATGGCCAAAACTATAGAGTACGGAAATTCAAAATAAAAACGCTTCTGAAGGGTGAAGACATCTAGTTGGTGACCGAACTCACAGAGGTGCAGCCTCCAGAGGGAGACCCGAGGAGAGATGAGTGGATCAGAAAGGATGAGCGTGTAATGACGATCATCGTTTCATCTATCAATGAAAAACTACTCATGCATATTGAAGACTGCGAAAGCAACAATGCAGCATGGGAAAGACTAAAGTAGAAGTACGAAGTGAGGACTGCTGCTTCAGTGATGCATCTTCACAATCAGATGCAATCCATATGATGGGATGGCAACCAGTTGGATCAACACGTTGAGAAGATCAGAACGATCTTTGCTCAACTAGCTGCATCAGGACAAGAACACCAAGTCCTAGCACCACAACAACTGATGTACTTCATGAAATCTCTACTGTGTCCTATCAACCGCTGAGCTCATCCACTTAGATGTATGTGGACCGATGAAAGTTGATTCGCTCTCAAGATCAAGGTATTTCTTGATGTTCATTGATGACTACAGCCGGATGACAACGATCTACTACCTAAATAAAAAATCTGAAGTGTTTGATTCTTTCAAGAAGTTCGTGGCATTTGCAGAGAGACACATCTCAAAGAAGATTTAGATCATCAGATCTGATAATGGAGGTGAGTACAAGAGCACATAATTTTTTAAATTCTGCCAAGAACAGGGGATAGAGCAGTAATTCACTCTTGCATATACACCCAAATATAATGGTGTCGCAGAAAGAAGAAACATGATACTAGTCGAAGGAGCCAGATGCATGATGGCACAGGCTCGATTGCCAAGTCAATTTTTGACTGAGGCAATAGCTGCAACAATACACCTGCATAACATATCAACAACGACAACCTTGGAAAACAAGACACCATGCAAAATGTGGACAGACAGCCAACTACATATCTAAAAGCTGTCCAGAGGAGACTGTAATGTCTATATAAAGAGAGTAGGAAGAGATTTTGTGATTCTGACTATTTTCATGGATGATTCTCTTATGATAGGAAACTCCTTGGTGCTGATCAAGAAGACAAAGAGCCAGATTTTTGAAAATTATGAAATCATAGATCTAGGAAAAACAAGTGTCTTGGGCTGGAGATTAGAAGAGATCAAATAAAAGGAGAAATGCATCTTAGTCAGTTCGAGTATACCAAAAAAGTGTTGAAGCAGAATTGAATGATGGACTGCAAAGAAAAAGCCACGCCAATGATACTTGGTGCCAAATTGACAAAGCAGGATTGTCCAAAAACAGAGGAAGAAAATAGAAGATGGAAGGCATACCCTACCAAAATCTAATGTAGTATGATGTACCTTACAATTTGTACATGACCTGACTTGGCTTTCTTTGTCAATGCTTTAAGCCGATTCTCTTCCAATCCTGGCATGGCGCATTGGCAAATGGCGAAACAAATCCCACAATATCTGAAGGGTACCCAAAATATGAGATTAACCTACAAAGCAGACAATGATAGAAAAGGATTCAAACTGCATCACCACAGTGATGCAAGCTGGGTGAGCTACAAAGATGACAACAAGTCCATGACAAGAGGATGTTCAATGGCATGCGGAGCAGCAATCGGCTAGATATGCAAAAAGCAAACCTTGGTAGCTCAATCCTCATGCGAAGCTGGATATGTCACAGCCTCATGGAGGCAATTGGCATACCACAAGGAGAACCATGCACGATGATGATGGATTCTCAAAGTGCCATATATCTATCGCAAGATCATGTCTTCCATTCAAAGACAAAACATATACCTCTGAAGTACCATCACATTCCAGATTTGATCTCGAAAGGAGAGCTCAAGGTCTAGTACATAAAGTATGAAGACATGATTGCAAATCTACTCACGAAGCCGCTCGACAAACCACTCTTCTCAAAGCAAAGAAAGACAATTGGATCAAACATACAAAGTTGCAAGGTTCAAGAGGGAGTCTCCCAAAGCGAAGGTTGAAGGATGAATAATTTGTGAAAGTCAAGCATACCTCGAGGACCAAAAGACACGAAATGAAACTAAACGAAAAGAAAACGAAGCAAAATAATTCATGCTACTAAATGGCAACTCGACGGGCATGGTGTCTTGTACTTCACGCTCAGCTGAAAGAGTTAGCAATAATAGAGAATAACTAGCTAGTTGATTAGCGTTGACTACTCTTGTAATTCTCTGTTTAGCTATCTTGTAAACTTTACACAGTGAAAATATAAACACAATTTTAGATCAACACAGTATAGAGCAGAAAAAGATCAGAATAGAAGAATATAGAGAGACAAAAATGGTTGTGCATGAAAGTCTGCCAACGAGCAAAACACAACGATTGGGCTGAGTGACAGGCCGCCAATGAGCGAGGCACAGATCATCTCACTCCAAACTCAAAAACTGATAATACAATTGCTCTCTTCTCCATCTCCTTGTTTTCGTTGTCTTGATTGCTAGAATGATTTATGTTTTGTGATTTGTAGTCGCATGCCTAGGATCTTGAAAGCTTCCACTAAAGAAAACTTGAAAACAATCTGTTCGCAAAACAATTTGCGACATGGTATCAGAGCCCTCAAGTTATCACTACTGATATTTGAATAGTAATTTTTTAGGCAACACAACATGGCTACAATGATCCAGACGAGAATAGCAATCAGTCTTGATGGCGAAAACTATAGAGTATAGAAATTCAAAATCAAAACGTTACTGAAGGGTGAAGGCATCTGGTTGGTGACCGAACTCATAGACGTGCAGCCTCCAGAGGGAGACTCGAGGAGAGCTGAGGATAAGAAAGAATGAGCGTGCAATGGCGATCATCGTTTCATCCATCGATGAAGAACTACTCATGCAAATTGAAGATTGCAAAAGTAGCCATGTAGCATGGGAAAGACTAAAGCAGAAGTACGAAGTGAGGATTGCCGCTTTAGTGATGCATCTTCACAATCAGCTGCAATCCATATGATGGGATGGCAACCAGTTGGATTAGCCTGTTGAGAAGATCAAAATGATCTTCGCTCAACTCGTTGCATTAGGACAAGAACACCAAGTCCCAACACCACAACAACTGATGTACTTCATGAAATCTCTACCTGCGTCCTATCAGCCGCTGAGAATGCTCATACTGAGTCTACCAGATATGACATTTGACAAAGAAATCATTCTTTTCACTGATGAGAGACTGATGAGAGACGAAGGAGAAGGAAGCAATGATAAGAAAAAAGTTCTTTTCATGAAAGGAAAGAAGAAGAACAAGAACAAGCCCAGATTCAACAAGACGAACACAAAGTCAGAGACAATGACAATCAACAATCTTCTTCTCGTGATCACTGTCACAAACCAGGACACACAACTAATATATGCTGGTTCAATTCAATGATACCTTGCATGCACTGCAAGAAGAAGGGGCACTCTGCATATGATTGCAGATTCAATCCAAAAAGGAAGAACAAAGCGACAAAGCAAATGTTGCAGAGTCATCCAAGGATGCAGACAAAGGTGATGAAGCTTTCACAATACTAGATGAAGCTTCAACAAGCTACACTGAACAAGACTACGATGATGCAGTCATTGATTCAGAAGCAACCTCACACATCACCTGCAACAAAAGAATCTTGATCAGTTGCGAACACTGTTTGGTCAAGCAGAGCTACCAGGAGCACTCTACGTACCTTCATTGAGAAAAGACCTGCTATCAGTCTCCAAATGCCTTGAGCCAAATAACAGAGTGGCTATGTACCTTTATGTGGTAATTGCAAGGGCGATATTTATTCTTAATAGTTACTTTATTCAACCTCTTGTAATCCACACACATTCAGAATTCTCCATCTTTTTTCAAGTGAATAAGGTTTCTCCTAGAAGTGAAGTCATGAAACGGAGAGAAAATCAAATTTGACCTACTTCAGAAGGGAAAAATAAAAAAACATGAAATACAAAAAAAGAAAAGAAAAAGAAAGACCTCATCCAAAGATAAGTCTAATAAGTCACTAACTCAAAAGATATTAAAGATGATCATGTTAATGATAGGATAGACAAAAAATTATTGCTCTAGAAATCAAAATACTTCTATCAAAGGAGTTAGATAAGTCAAAGAAAAAAGTTTCTTTGAAAGAACCTAAAACTAATGATAAATTCATGAGAGCAAAAATTGACAAATTTTCAACTTCTAGAACAACTTCTGAAAGATAATGTCTTTCATTAAAAACATTGATAGTAAAAGGAAAAGAAAAAAACCCAAACTTTTGATAGTTAAATTGAAGTCCATATTAAAAGTTGTACTATTTTTTATGTTCTAGTAGATTCTTGATCAGGAGTAAATATAATAACTCAAGATATTGCTTTTGGTTTGGGACTCACCCATAGCACTTCAACTACCAAGTACCTACGATTAGTAGATCAAACAAGAAAAAAACATGTTGGCCTACTGAATAACATTGAAGTAATCATTGAATGGATATCTTTTTAATTGAATTTTGTGGTTATTCAACCAGTCATTGTTGTACTCTCATATTCTATGTTATTGTTGTACTCTCATATTCTATGTTACTAAGAAGACCATGGTTGGGTTGTAAGATGCTCATGTGATCACTCATCTGAAGAAGAGCGAATTTAGATTTTTTGTTATAAGAACTAACAAAAAAATAATATGAAATGGACAAAAGACAAATTCCAAGGAGAAACCTAATACTTTGGATTCTGAGTCATCTGCAACACTTCATGAATTGTCCAATGATAAACCAAACTTCATGAGTTGTCCAATGATGAGCCAAACTTCATTGATATTCGAGAATGTTATGAAATTGAAAAAGATAAAGAGCATGAGAATGTTGGTAAAGAATATCAAAAAACATATGAAGTTCAAAGTCATTTGAAAGAGAGATTTTTTTCAAGTCGTAGAAACAATTCATTTTACCTAAATGCCCATAACTAAGTGGTCTTTGTCCAATTAGGGCCATTCAAAAGCCAATCCATGAAACGGGAGCTTGAGCTAGTCACTTAGATCTATGTGAAAAAATGAAGGTAATGTCAATTGGTAATGCCTTTTACCTTTTGACTTTCATTGATGATTACTCAAGGAACTCCTGGATCTTAAGTTTGGAGTCACACAGAAAATTTTGTGTAAAACTAAGTTTGAAAGTCAAGGCATTCAAGGATTCAGATTAAAAAGGAGTGTTGGATTATTCTCCTTCTTACTAATCGACTAATCGATTTTAATCCTCATCCATTGTTTGTCTAGTTCTATGGATTTTCTCGTATTTTTATATAGTCTACATATTTACAAGTGTTTTTACACAGTGTGCATAAATACACGGAGTTTGACAACAGTGTCGCATTTTCTCTCTCTACAATCCAAACATTTGTTGCTTGTCAAGAATCTTGTGTAAAAATGCAGTGTCGTCTTTTTCACATATTTTGCTTGTCAGGAATTATGAGTAAATATGCAGAGTCGCATTTTTCTGCATTTTTCAAAGTGCCTCAAATGTTAAGAAAATGACTCTAGCAAAGTGTGGGGCTACCCTAAATGAGATTTAAGGACACTGTCAAGTTTTTCACAAAAAACCGACATTGTCGTCTTTTTGTGACACTATCGCCTATGGCAGTTTTAGTTCATTTCTACAGAGTGACAGTTTTAGTTCATTTATGCAGACATAGATTGTTTACGGCCAATTTTCACCGCTTATCAACAATAAATTTATGAAAAGGAACTAGATGAATGCCAACGGACACCAGCCAATTGGCAATCGCATTTGACGACCTAATTACTTAGTATAAATCAGCTATTCATACATCTCTTTTCAAGTTCTAAAGTTTTTGATCAATAGATCAACAAGTATTGAATAGTTAGCTCTCTCTCTCCCAAGCCTGTGAGCTTGAACACTCCTGAGCATTCTAGCTCACTTCTTAGAGTTGTTTAGAGATTGTTGTTGCGCTTATTGCTTATCAGCATTGCGCTTAATTCAGACTTTCATTTTAGCCGCTCAAAGATAGCTTAGAGTACGCGGCTTCGATCCACAACTTATTGTACTCTTCGCGACTAATTATTTGTCTGATAATTCAATGCATTATTGTTTGGCTACGTAATCATTGTAGTATTGATGATTTCAAAGTTAGTTACTATAAGATCGAACATGATTTCTGTCACTATTGTTTTGTTCGAAATTGATAGGCGTAGTCATGCATGAAGAAAGAGGAAGATAGTTTATTCCACTGCGCATGATAAGTTTTCTTTCTTGTCGTTCGAATTCTTTTTATTCGAATCTTATTCGCCTTTATTCAAATCGTATTTGACCTATCTTTCACATACCTCTTTTTGACAATCTCTGTTAAATTTTTGATTACATCTGGTTCAATTTGATTTTGATTCTGAGAATTCTTCATTTTGAGAAGTGTCGATCGCTTGATCATAGATCTTTTTCCAAAAATCAGAAATCTGATTTTTGTCAAGTGAAAGGAATTTTGTAGATCTGAATTGAGATAGTTTCTGATTGAAAATCTAGATCCAATCTCATTGTCTGCTTGATTTAATTTGTAAGGTGTTCCTCAAGAAGTCAATCCAATCATTGTTAGGAGATCACCCCATTTGGATCTACCCAAATACAATGGATTGACGGATCCACTTAGATTTCTCCATATCTAGGCAAAATCTTGTGAAGTCTATGGCGAAGTTTTTTCTCAAAATAAACTTAAGCTATTTCTAATGGCCTTAACAGGTGTAGCACAAGATTGGTATTATAATCAAGATGAAACTGAGCATACGGATTGGGAAACTGTTAAACGAGCCCTTATCACACGGTTCAAACCTCGAAAGTTTATGGAAGACCATTTTCTACTTTTAAGTAAAATTAAAATGGGAAAGCAGAAAATGGTACAAGATTATATTGAACGAGTTAAGCCCCTCAGATCTGAGTGCGAACCTGTGTTGATTAACGAAAATGCCATGATTATGTGATTTTTGTCAAGTCTGTCTAAAAGGATCAGATGTGAGCTGGAACATCATAATGAGTACGCAATTTTGCAAAACACTATGGACGATGCAATACGGGAGGAGGATGAAGATTCAGATGATGAGCTGAATATTGGTATGTTGCCTTATACAATAGGGCAAACCACTACGACATCCACCACTATCGCATCAACAAACATCAATGCTACTGTAGAGATGATGCTCAACGAGTTCAAAAAACTGGGAAAGAAATTGTAGATACAGGTGGAAAAATAGCAGTCGCAATTTGATGACAAGATCAAAGCCATGGAAGATTTCCATGGAAAAGCGAACAAGGAACTTGAGAAATTTGCTAAGACTTTTCCTACCAAAAAAAATGTCTGGTGTTCCATTTGTACGGGAAATCACACAATAAATTAATGTCCTCAATCGAAAAAATGAATAAAAACCAGTATTTGCGATCTGTGCAATTCACCTGATCATGAGACTACTTATTGTCATTTTAATCCTCAAATTATTCAGCAGCGATATGCCCAAATGGGATATCAAGAACCCCTTTACGGAAAGGATCCTACAGCCAAACATTGTCTTGGATATCCGGAGAGATTAGCTTTACCAGCCCCACCAACACAACCTACTCCTCTTGCTAATCTGATGGAACTAAAATTTTACAGAGGTACCAAGCAATGGAATTATGGTAATAATCATGAGAGTGGATCTTCAAAACAATATGCTATTTATGCTGCTCACAACAACAAACTTCTAGAAAATTTGGACCAGAGCGCCACTTGGATGCTTTGCATGTGGAGAAAATCACAGAGTTGCAGAATGTCCAAACAAAGGCAAATTTGTACTATTCTGTCGTGACTGTGGTTATGGGCATTGCTACAAGGAGTGTCCAGCAAGACTGAAGCCGCCACCGGCTACAGCTGCTATAAATTTGATAACAATCAAGCAAAGACTAGCAGTTCACAACCTAAACCAAGTATACCCTTGATGGTGGTTACCAGAGCATAGAAGCAGAAAGAACTGGTAGCAGATCCAGTACCCCATTAATTGATATACCTACAACATCTGGAGTCTATCCAAATCTCCATGCTGAAAAGATGAGATATCAAGATATGAGGTAGTGGATTAAACAATTGCAAGAAGAAGAGGAGCTTGAAGTCGCTAAAGCAGCAGCCGAAATCCATTCTTTACCAGTGCAGCCACCAAATAATCCATGAACAGATACAAATACTCAGTTGCATCATCATGAAGAACCCTTTAAGATGACTAAACTAGAAGCACCGCAAACAAAACTCCTCATGAGTATTTTGTCTAGTAAGATCAATATTATGTTGAGAGAGTTCTTGAAGTTGGTGCCAAATGCAAAGGAAGTATTAGCACAGAAGTTAACTCAAACTGAACTAGAGGTCCATCAAGAACCACTTTTTTGTGTTGGATTTGAAGAATCTAATGAAGTACTCCAAGCAACCTGGGAAAGTGAGCAAAAAAATATCACCCTACCGATACAACATAGGCAATTTTCCAGAAAAGTAGCCATGATTTATGGAGGTTCAGGAGTTAACCTGATTCCAACAAAGCTATGTGCAAAATGGGACTTTACAAGAATTAAACTTGCGACTTTTGCCATTAACACAATAACATATTGCGCAGATTTCGACGTGGGTATCCGACGTATTTTTGAAAATTTCATAATCGATTGCAATCCGACACATCGGAATACAATGTTCCAATAAAAAATACGAAAATCAAAGTCTGGTGATCGAGAAATATGGGTGGCAACCAATTTTTGAAAAGCATATCGGAATCCGACATGACATGTTTTTTCAAAAATAAAAAATATGTGTAATCCGACATGGACGTCGGAATCGTCAGTAATCAAAGCATGTCCACGACATCTGGGACCTGTCATCTGGGCCTGAATGGGCACGAACATCGGATTCCGATGATTTAGAATTCAAGATTATAGATAGATACATAGTCTATGGTAGTAATAGATTGTTAGATTTATATTTATTTAGGACTAAGAATGATAGATGAGAGAGAGAGAGAGAGAGAGAGAGAGAGTGTTTTGCATTATGCATTAGATAAATAAATAAATGAATATTGCGATGAATATAAAAAAAATGAGTGCAAGTGAATTTAAGTATTAATAATCATAGATCATTCTCATCATTTACGTCATTCTCATCAGCACACAAGTCTTGACACTCATCTAAATCTAGGTCTAGGTATAATCGAAAATTTTTGATCATGTCTCTTTGATGATGTGAGCTACCCTCATATTCAATCTCCTCTTCTTCTAATTCTATCTCATCCAAACGTGGGGGCCTCAAATTACCCCCAATTTGGTCTTGTACGATCATAGAAATCTCAGCATTTACATTTGTATCTTCTTCTCCTGTCATTTCAAAATCATTTGGAGTTTGGATGAGTGGTTCAAGTTCTTCCAAAACATAGCCAAAATTGGGTGGTGGTTCGTCGTGTGTATCCAATTCAACAATATTTTTTTTTTAAACACACATCGTTTTCTTACATTAAGTTGGATCCCATACCACCATCTTGGGTCTATTCAATTTGAATGGAATATAATCTGCCAAAGAATTAAAAAAAATTAAGTTAGTCTTATAAGATTGATACATAAATAATTGGATTGTGAATACTAATGACATTGGAATTTTAGAGTCTCACTTGTTCGCAATGTCGTGGCAATACTAAAGTGTCATGAGAGTCCATCGATATACATTTTGTTGAGTTGATTCGAAAAAACTTTGAGTTATCATTTCTAATCGTGGCGTTGCTTCCACGATAGATGACCTTAAACCATTTTACGTCAAAAATAAAGTATTTGCCGTTATCTCGTAATCGACTTCATAAATATGTTGCAATGTGACGACGTAGTCTAGGTCGTCTGATATGACATTAGGGTCCCTCGCACTAGAACGACTCTCTTGTTGAAAGTTTCCCATTATACCACAATCATATGTACGTCGCTTGTTGTCAACTCTCTCAACACGATAATGGTGTCCATATGCCCACATGGCAATGTATGATAATGTATACTAAAACACAAAAAATAAAATAAAACAAATGTGTGTAATCAGAAATACTATTCATATATTGAGTAGTACAAAAACAAAACTTCACAAAAATAATATTACACTAACCTTCCATCCGCATCCACAAACAAATTTCCATTCTAATTCGGTCACTTCTTCTCCGTTTTTGGATGCTTTTAGCAACGTATCAAAAATCCATTCATGAGAGCATTTTGAAAGTAAAGGCTCCAAAGGTTCGTTGTTCTCCAATGCCCTCCTCCTTCTTCGATTGATATTTCTTCTTCGTTTCAATGTTATGTTTCTTTCCTTTTTGGCTTCTTCATACCTTGAAATCCACTTTTCCATTTGTCCACAATTATATAATATGGACGAGTCAATTTTCTCTTTTAATTGAGGTGAAAGTCTCTTTTGCACACCATTTCCTTGTGGTACTTCACCCTTAACACATTCAATTTCTTCTTCACATCACATTTTTGGACTTGGAGGATGCAATTGTGAGATTATTTCGGTGATATAAAACAAAGATTCCTGTACAAGCCAACTTTCTGCAATGCTACCTTCTGGCCTTGTCTTTTGTCTCACAAAGCCCTTCAAAACTTTCATAAAGCGCTCAAGGTAGAATATCCATCTCATGTGCACAAGTCTTACAATTGATACTTCTTCGACCAAATGCAGTAGAAGATGAACTTGTATATCCAAAAAGGAAGTTGGAAAATCTCTTTCCAACAAACATACCATTTCGATCATTTGGATTGTCATGGAATCAATTCACTATTTTTTATTTCTTTTGAGGAAATCCACCTGCAAGATTGATAGTGCATTATGTTGTTTAACACATACAAATATTAAAATAACACATATTTATACAAGTGCTTAAAAAAAATATACAGACCTAATCATCGATGATAAATTGTAAAGCATATTTCATATGTCATCATTGAAGAGACCTCAAATAGAAAGTGGAAGTACGAATTGCAACATCTTATGCCAATCATGCGATTTCAATCCACTTAATTTACCATCCTTGGTAAATGATTTGCATAAAGAATGTGCATAGCCTGTTGGAGTTCTCATTTGTTTTATGACATGTTTAACATATGAGAGTTGCTCTTTTGTAAGAATCCACGGCACGCTAGGTAGAATCTCATTTCCACCTTCGGTGTATTGAATCCAATAGGGTCTTTTCACATCGGCCACTTGTAGATCTTTACAAGCTACGGAGTTGTCTTTTATGCCAATGATGTGGTCCCATAAGGATTCACTAAACACGGATGGATCAACTCCGTGGAACGACATTCGATGTATTGGCTACACACATGAAACAAATTCCATAAGCGACGTATGTAGATTGACAAAGATTATAATAAGAAACAATCATTTAAAGTTAACAAACCCCAACGTCTTCCAAATTCGATGGTTGACCTTCTTCTTTTTGTCCGAACTTCCACAAATGATTTTCAACAATGCTCTTTCACACATCTTTTGCCCATCACACCTGAGGCATGTGCACCATATTTTATTTTGAAAATGATTTTTCTACGAGAAACAATAATCAAGTACATGTCACTTTAGCACAATAGTTTAACTTATAATAACAAAGTCTTTATAAAAAAGAAAACATGCATGTTTATTACTTACCATGTTAACTTGAGTAGTGTCTTCATCGCTAGATTGATCTGAATGTAATTCATCTTGTTGTGATAGACTACATATATGCACAAGTACAAAACACAAATAACATGAAATTATTGTATGATTCTAATGTTTTAATTTTTAGATAGTACTATTCTTATACGTTGTCGCTTATATGATTCTTTTGCACCTTGGTGCAAGTTCTAAACGCATATCTCTCTTCTTTTGTTATCACAAGTATGAAAGTTTCACTCCAATATGCATTAAAATTCTGTAGTCGATTTTCTTTTCTACTTCATTTCAATATATTAGAGTTTATTGTAATGTACCCTACTAACTCATCACTTTCATCGATTTTTTCATCAAATTTCCATCAGTTTTTCAAATTTGGTAGATGTTGGCCAATGCTCTACTACCTTGTCGCTTTTGTCGATTTTCTCCACCAATTTGCTGCCCATTTCATGGCTTGATGGAGGTTGTCCAGCGCCCTACTTCATCACCATTTTCAGCGGCTTTCTCCATTTTTTTTTTCAGGTTATGTGCGGGTTTTGGTAGCTACTGTCCAGCGCCCTACTACCTTGCCATCTTTGACAGATTTCTCCACCGATTTGCTGTCCATTTTGCTGATTGTTTGGAGGCTGTTCAGTGCCCTACTTCATCACCATTTTCAGCCAGTCATAACTGTATCGAAGCGAAGAACTAGGCCAGAAAGGGTTTCATCCATGCGTTGAAACTGATCGGATAAGTTTTCCTAAACAGTTTCACTCGGGGTAGGTGAATGTGCCATAATGATAGTGGAAGGAATAGATGAAAACTTGAGAGAGCGGACTCTTGTCGTCACCCCAAATTAGTCTATTAAAACCAATATTATCACAACTAAGAAAGGGCAGCAATCAGCAAATGGAAAAAGTGAAAATGAAGGCTGTAAAAATGCGTTGGATAGCCAGGAGGGAAATGTCAAATTGGAATATTAAACGGAGTCGGAATTTCGTGAAATTTGGTTGAGGATAGGCGTTGGAGAGCCTTTTGATAAACTGTGAAAGATGGCTGGAAACGAATAAAATAATAGGCAAAAATGACAAGTTGGAAGGGCTGGGACAACAATGAACAGCCTATAGGATTTTGGCAGTTTGGAATACCAAACAATTACAAATTTGGGTGATTTCTAGATAGGAGGCTAAAGAGAGAGAGAGAGTTGAAGATCCAAGCTGAAAATGGGTGCTGGGCAACAGCTAGTAAGATCCAGAAATGTCCTGCAACATGTTTGCATCTCATTTTGTGTGTAGATGCTGATTTTTCTACATTGGTGAGATTGGTAGTGTATTTCTCTTTTTGACCAAAGATCATTCAAGTAGATTGGATCTTAAGGATCTGAAATCTTTCACATGGTATCAGAGCTTGTGTTTCAGGTTATGAAGGAGGAAATAAGATCTATCAATGATTTGGTGAGAAATTAAGTCTAGAGCATGCTAGAGAGGATTCTACACCAAAATCGAGTTTTTTGCTTTTGAAGATTGGACCTTTTGTATATCAAAACACTATATAGGTCAATATACTTGATCAATTCTGATTTTTGAATTCACATACTGGATTTGGCCGATTTTTGGATCATTGGATCAGTCTAAGTGGTGGCTTATAGATTGCATATCAAATTTTCAGCATTTGCATGTAGATTTGAAATAGTCATTTTTTTGTGATTTTGTCAAAACCCTAATTTTGATTGGATCTCTAATTAGTGAGGTTGTTGATGATGCGGCAAATGATAACGATGAACCACCAAATGAATAAGTGAGATAGTACGATGTATTTCAACTCATTGTATTATTAATCATATTGCTCACAGATGCAATTACACTTGATTAATTGACTACTTGACATCGAACAAGAAGTCGATGCATGTGAGTACACAATTTGTGATCATCATTTTTTTGTGATACATAAATTTCTTTATTCACTTGTGCATATGGCAACCAATGTTGATAGAAAATGGAATTTAATGTGTTGATAGGTAACAAATTTCAAAAGTAAGATCCATTTACATTCTGTTTTATATTGTGGTTTATACCGAAGGGGCCTTTTTTCCATCAATCTCGGTATTACCCTCGGTTAGCAGAGTGTCTTGAATGCCTATGGCCACCTGGACCCTCTTTATAACCCTCTCTATAAACGTCTCAAAAACAAGTTCAAATTTGGTAGGCTTATACCAACGTTAGCCTCGGTATACTCCTCAAATTAGCTTTAGTATTCCGATGTACGTTCCGAGGCCCTCCAGTGGATTTATAATCCTCTCTATATCCCTCTTTATAAGTGTTTCAAAACCAAGTTCAAATCTGGTAGGCTTATTCTGAGGCCAAACATCGGGGGACCCGAGGCTTGAACATTCCGCTCCTCCTGCGACTCATTTTAAAAACTATCTTTCAAAGCAACGCTAAAAAAAAGCCTTGGTAATCGCCCGTCGTGCTCTTGTAGTGTCCAAGAACGCTTTACGGAGTGCTAAACATTAGAAGAACAAGGGTAACTTTTTGAAGACGAGGTGAAAAATAACTTCAAAGGCTACTTCTAAGCATCTTCTCTTGATATAGAAAAAAGAAAGAAACACCTTTTCTCCCAAGTTAATTGTCTTGGGATGAGGAGGCAACATATAGAAAATTTCACAAAACATAAAAGTTCCAACTTAAAGAAAAAGTCTCAATAATCACAAGGATACTTCATACATAAGGAGTGTTGAGCTATGAATAGGTAGATCGAGCCATGCGCTCAAGGAAAAAAATGAAAGGAATTTTTTTTTCATCTAGCACCAGTCAAAGAACACATAAATTTGGCTAAACCTCCTACCTTTGGCTTTTTGCAAGTTATGGGCCATGCACACATGCCATACAGGAACGCCCAAGGATGTTTGGTCAAAAGAAGCCCCAATGGCAACGTAAGGTTCTACTCAATAAACAAGTGGTATATTATTAGGGAGCTTAATAATTCTCTCATTGTGAATGAAAGTTCCATATATAAAGAAAAGGGGGTTTCCCCCCAACTACAAACTTGAGATGGCAAGGACCACGTACGGCACATAGGGGCAACTTGAGATCTCTCAAGACTCCTATGGAGGGGGGCTCACTGCAACTGCCATGGCTGGTAGTTCCAATGCAAAATATGCTCACTCTCCTTTTTGATGAAGCCGCATTGTTCGATGCCCAGGCGAGTACAACGGGCAAACGGAAAAATGTTTTTAGCTTAAGCAATGCAATGGAGGAGACAAACTCGTAGAGAAGCTTTGACATAGTAAGGAGACCTTCGGAGAAGCAGCGGGGGATTGAGTATGGAGCAATGATGGCCCTATTGCTGTGCATGGTTCTTTCCATAGTGTGGACCTCAAGAGATAAGTTCCATATTTGTAGAGTGAAATACAATGTAAGAGCTAGCCTTTTCACTAGACTATGCACATGCTTTAAATCCCAGTGCCCATCACCTGGGATTTCGTGGATGGGCAATTGGGATTGGGATTGAAAGCTGTGCCTTTTTCATCCTCAGGCCCCATGGGGCTTCAAGGCACGCCCACACACGTGTGGTGCCTTTGGGCCCGGCGCGATCGGGGGCGCCATGTGGCGGCCGGTGCCCAAATGGGTGCGTGTGATTAGATAGAGGGCCTCAGGCCTAATAGGTGCACTTGCTAGAGTTAAATAGGGTACTCGAAGTGTCTAACCGTCCTTTGTTGAGGGACTACTTTCGGCATTCTTCTGGCATTTAGGGTTAGGGTTTAGTTTATGTCATTTTTACTCGATCGATTCGACTATTTCTTTCTTTCTGTTGTTATCTCAATTATTTGTGTCTTCAGTCATTCATCCATCCATTCCTTCATTGTTGCTGCATCCTTCATCCGATCGCCTTGCCAGTGCATAGCGGATATGACGACGATCGTGGAGACATCAGAGGAAGAGCCGACGCTTACTGTTGCCCGCTTCACGGCAGAGCTCGCTTGGGCTGATGCCGGTTCTGATGTAAGATGTCTTAGCTGAATACACCTATGTGATCTGATCCTTGAGAGCATCATCTTTTATTTTGACCTCCTCATTAAGAAATAGGTCTGACTGTCTTTGAAGTACCGAACGTGATGTCAGATTCCTTCATGCGTCTCTTTGCAAGTATATGGCCGCATTGTGCATCTTCTTTGTCTGACTGACCTCTTTGCTGTTATATGGATACCTATTTTAACTTCAACAAGAAAATTTGAATGCAAGATACGATATCGTTTTCTGCTCTTTTGTAGATTGTTACTCCCAAATAGTGGTACTTTTGAATTTTTTTGTCTGGGTTAGAACTTCTACATCAGTTTCGATGGTAGTCATGTGCGAGCATAAGTTGCAGCTAGCAGACGAATTTTTGTGCTTCTGTTCGTGCTTGTTATTGTTAGATGACCCTATATTTTGACTTGCAGATTGCAGAGCCACAAGTTGCACGTATTTGTGAAGAGGCCGAGAATCTGTTTGTCGATGGAAGGTGGTCTGAATTGGTTTCTTTATTGCTTGCATCAGCTGATTTAGTCCTCAGCAATTCCTCAGAGAAAGGTGTGCTCTATGTTTGTTGGGAGAGAATGGCCTTGAGGATCATCAGTTGGCTGTTATGTATCTTGAAGTGTGCCTCAGGATTTTTAGTGATTTTCCTTAAAATATTTTATAATATTTTTGTAGAACAGATATCACAAATATCATGGAAATCTGCCCTGGGCTCTAAGTTTTAGAATTAACTTTCCAAATTAAATTTCCAAGTGAGCTAAGTGCAGAACCTAGTGTATGGCGTGGGTTGTAATAGAGTTTTTCCATATAAATTTCAGTCTTATGATCCTATGTACATACTCCCACTCCACTAGGAATTGTCCAAATGTAGTGCACTTATATTGAAAGCTGTTTGATTGTTCACGTAGATGCATGAGATGACTAACACTTGAGAAGATGGTACCTTATAAATCCATAGGTACTTTAGTTCAAGGTAGATAATAGGGTCAGTGGCTCTAGAAGGCTATTGAATCTAATTGTAGTTTGTTAATTAATCAAATCAGCAACTTTATTGAAATCTCCTCAAAGCTTTAAGTGGTGAACATGCATGGTGTTATGAACTCAATCATAGATTCGGCATAATATAATCACAAAATAGATAATAAAAGATCACTCTTATACAGATTAATATTGAATGTCCTATGCATATGATTGCATATAGGGCATCAGTATGTATTGTTTTTTATTCAGGCTATGTGTGTTGGAGTTGATGATTCTATACTAAGATAGAACTTATCTCAATTGTGCATGTTAATGTTTGTTAACTGTACATATTATCTTGATCTCTAATCTGATCCTGACTTTTGGTAGTTCTGAGTTGATTTTTATAAGGGTTTCTATGACTTATAAATGCAGAAGTAATCTTTGTGCCTGTATTCAGAATGACGTTCTTTAGTAACAGTTTGTTTTTGAAATTTGTAGATCTGGACTGCATTTTCAGTGTTATTTGCAATCTGGTATCAAAAGCTCAAAGTCCAGATGAGGCTTTGGCTATGGCTGACCAGATAGCAACAAAAGTTACTGCACAGCCAAGTGACAAACCGGCTCTTCGTCTGAAGATGTAACATTCCCCACTATTGATGTATAGAACTCAATGCAATAGTTCAAATTTCTCCTAGTGGTCATTTGTTTCTCTGAATGTTTGATCTGAGGCTACAATACACGTGTGATCAGTTTTTTCGTTTCTGCATAACTTCACTGCTTTGTCTTTTGAAATTGGAATAAAAGTCAAAGGGTGGAGATTGGTTGAGGCCAACTTTTTTTGGAAGGAATTTTAGGTTTCGATTAGTTTTAGTGTTGCGACAATAGTGGTAAGCTATTGTGATGATTTGCTGAAAGCTAAAGTGTTGCTGCTTGGTGACTTTGAGCAATATGGGTCCTTTTTGTTTTATATTTCTCCTAAATTGCAATTGTTATTTTCTAATTTAAAAACAATTTGAATGCTTCTTCAGTGCATATGTGTACGACAAAGCTTCTTGTGATATCTGGGATCACCATGTTTGCGTACTGAACAGCTACCCTTTGGTCCCACATAAATTTATTATCCAGGACAATGCTAATCTTCATATTGTACTGATTCAAATGTTTATACTGGATGCAGTCTCTTTAATCTATATAACGTATTGGGAATTCCCTATGGACGCTTTTTAATCTACAAGCGAGCTCTTAAACTGGCTGCAAATGGGAAAGTTACCGATTTGATTATACCTTCTTTCAAACGTATTGATACCTTTTTGAAAGAGTGGAACATTGGAATTAATCATAAAAGAGAGCTCTATTTGGCGTTGACCAATATTCTCAAGGATAACAAGGGGTATGCCATTTTTTTCCATCAACTTGATGACAGTATTTTTGCACAACTCAGCACTTTCCAATCTGTCAATGTATTTTTTCTGAATTCATGCTTCTCAACTAGTTTTAAAATGTCAGTGTGCCTCTTACAACTTGATGATTTTGGGATTTGTCACAGTTCTGCAAAGGATTCTTTCTCATTTTTGCTTAAATATCTTGCAACTTCTACTGACGAGGATCCCAACACCCTTGGCGAAGCTAAAGAAGAGGCAGTCAGAGCCATAATTGAGTTCGTTAAAGCACCAGATGTTTTTCAAGTATGTTAGTTACCTTACATTTTTGACAGCTAAACATGAAGTTATATTCTATAAGTACACCTGTTTATCAGATAATCGAGTGCACTTTTTTTTTATTGTTAGCAGGAAGATAGCTGTCTACATGCTATTATTATTATATGCTCCAGCT
Source organism: Diphasiastrum complanatum (assembly GCA_029204225.1). Taxonomy (NCBI): domain Eukaryota; kingdom Viridiplantae; phylum Streptophyta; class Lycopodiopsida; order Lycopodiales; family Lycopodiaceae; genus Diphasiastrum; species Diphasiastrum complanatum. Next base: position 63,487,935 of record CM055099.1, on the reverse strand, counting down.
TAAGGCTATTTCCGTAGTTCTTTTTACCTCTTATTGTTTGCCAGCTCTTTAGTGCTAATGCTAACCTGATATAAGATTTCAGTGCCTGTATGGATGGGGCTGACTAATGTCCTTTGATTTGACTAGTTTGTACAACTTCATCAGTCTATCCAACTGAAGCTGTAAGTTTTTGCAGTGTGACCTATTGGAAATGCCAGCTGTCCGACAACTTGAAAGGGATGGTAAGTATGCTGCTGTGTATCAGTTACTGGAGATTTTTCTTACGTCCCGATTGGATGCTTATTTGGAATTTCAGGCCGCAAATGCAAGTTTTTTGAAAAACTATGGTACGAATTATTCTGCCCTTGTGTAGTCCCTAAGCTTATTCCTTTTGGAACCAGTGCATAGCTTACATATGCATCATTTAGTGCATCTGGCCTTCAACGATAAAATGGCACCTTACCGAACAGAATGGCAATGAACTATATTTTTTGCTTCAATCATATATGCAGGTTTAGTACATGAAGATTGTGTTACAAAGATGAGACTGATGTCCCTAGCTGGTCTAGCATCAAAAAGTTCTGGAGAGGTTCCATATGTAACTTTGAGAGACACGTTGAAGGTGAGAAAGTGTTGAAATTTCTTGTGTGATCATTTGTTGTTGTTTGCAATTGATATCTCCCCAAGTTTGATCCAAACATAAGGCTTTTTTAGTTCAAAATTCAATGACATGGAATAATCCGTCTCTTGGCCAACATTGTATCCTCCATAGAATATGAGGAATTCCATTTGTGTGCAGGTGGGGGATGATGATATTGAATATTGGATTGTTCGAGGTATTGCATCAAAGGTGTTGGATGCAAAGATGGATCAGATGCGTCAAGTTATTATTATAAGGTGCACTGATTTTGTTAATGTGAAAGAGATTTCTATCCTGAAATATGATCGAGTTTAATATCATCTGGCATCTCATTTTTGCATAATAAAACGTAAATTCTAACTTTTAGTTTTTAGTATGAGTTCAAGAAATAGAACCTTCTTTCAGCTAAAGCAGCTAGCTGCAATTTGTCCTTATTCATGTGTTTTCTAGAGTATATTTTTGTCTAGTTCAGACGAAGTTATTATCATTGCATATTTGTCAGTGTTGCATATACCAAATCATCATTGGCTCATCATTTTGGAGGTATGGGAAAGACTTATGAGAAGATGTCAAAAATGTCATCATCACCACCTCATTTGCTCATTCCAGGGCATCACCACCTCGTCATTTGTTGTATTCTCATTGGTCTATCCCATAGACCTAGTTTTTAGCAGGGCAGGAGCTGCTTGGATTCTATTGAAAACTACATTTCAAAGTTCATTGTTGCGTAGAAAGCTGAAGCCTGAAACCATATTCTTTAGCGTTCATAGAATCACAAGTGCACATGATAATGTTCAAAGGAAAATGGTGATTTTCACTACAAGATTTCAAATTTTTGGGAATTAAGTGCCCCAATCACTTTGTTGGAACACTTGCCTAGACAAAAGACTATGAGGTGGATGGAAAGCTTGCTTCTCTATGGAAGCATCATATCGCTGCATTGACATATCAAGATGGCATAAGATGAGACTATTTGAAGCACTAGTTGCCATGTTGCTACTTTATGGATGTGAGATGTGGGGTGAGAGCATCCTTACAACTACGTGGGCTGAAGATTGAATTTGAGAGAGTGCGAGGCAGTTGCCTCTCAAAATTTGCTATGCAGAGGTACCAACAACCATCATGGTTAGACTTCCAAAAGTGGCTCACACATTGGAACATCCAAAAACATGAGTGGTCTCAAAACGCATTGCGAAATCAAGGATTTTTGGAGAGAAGCTTTATTGGGGAATTTGGAAATAAGTTATTTTCTTAGCTATTTTTGCCTATGAATGCTCACCTTTGATTTCAAACCATCCCTTTTTAACTTCTTGTTGCATATGCAAGTGAAGGATGTGAAAGTAAATTATGATGTTGCTAATGGTGGTAGTGATGTTAAATTACAGTCGATGGACAGAGAGAGTTTTTGGACCTGCTCAATGGAGGGATCTGCGCTCAAAGCTTGCAGTTTGGAAGGTTTGGTTCTGTCATCTTATTCTAATTTTCAAAACCTGTACTGATTTTTTATTTAATATTTGCATCAGCAGGTAATATCCAAGCATGTGTGATTTTCAGTGTTTCTCATGATTACATTTGAGTTTATGTATATGTTTGAGCTTTACTTATATGTATATCTGGATCAGAAATGAGGGTCCGCATCGGACATTCCGCGTCTGCGTCCGCGTCTAGCGTCCGGACCCGGACGCGTCCGACCCTGCGGACGCGTCCAAATTTTTTTTTTGTTTTTTAATGCTATTTAACACAAAATTCAAAAAAAAAAAAAGTGGACGCGTCCGGACCCCCGGACACGTGTTCAGATGCAGGGTCCGCTTCCTTAGATCCAGATCTAAGGAAGCAGACCCCAGGCGCGAACGCGCGTCCGCGTTCGAATGCGTCCACCCTTTTTTTTTTTAAATATTAAAATTTTGTTAGTGTTAATTAGGTTTAAAAAAAATAAAAAAAAGTTTAAAAAAAAAATGGACGCGTCTGACCCCGCGTCCAGGGGTCGGACGCGTCCGGGTCCGGACGCCGGACGCGGACGCAGATTACCCGCGTCCGGCCCGGACCCTCATGTCTGATCTGGATATACAATGCGTGCCACACAAACAATTTCCTTGGCTTATGACATTATATGTTGTTGATGTTCATTGATATGAAGAACATTCCTGTATATAACAAGATGCAATGCCTCACGAAGTTGAATCTACAACCAATATCAAATCTATTGAGAAGCCTTTGGTAGGTATGCTACTAGAACATGCACACAATATATATTTTCTGGATTTGATACCCCCTTTTCAAAAGCTCAATGTTTTCTCTTTATAAGCACTCGAATAAAATGATGAAATTTTCCATAATATTGGAAAATTCAAAACCTGAACAATCTCTAGCTCCTTTTACTCTTTCGAGGAACTGTGAATGAACCTTCCAAGAAGTGCTCTGTATAACGTACTAGTAAAGGAGGCAACAGTTTTGGAAGCAATAGTGCGCTAATGGGCTTGGTGCTTTGATATTCATAATAATGTGCTAAGGGGCACTGTGTATATGTTAAATTAACAAATTAACAGATATGGTATCACATAAAGCATAGAAATTGCATAATTGATGAACAAACAATCACCTTCAAAGATTACTGAAGGTTACCAAGTGGTATGTACAATCATAGACGAAAGCCCTACAACCAATGTAGTTGAGCTCTCCCATGAAGAGTCCAAGCATATTAATAATCAAAAGCTAAATATGAGTGTCTGTAGCCTTTATTCATAGTCTTTAGGAGAACTATAACTGAACGTTTCAGGAAACTTCAATGCGCAATTCAAAAAGCAAGGGAGACAACGTTTTGGAAGGACATAGTGGGCCTATAAGCTTGGTGACCTAATATTCACAAAAATGATCTCAGGGGCACTGTATGTCCTTAACGGCTTTGCATCAAACGCTGCACCTGATGTTGATACCTGCTGCATTACGCATGAATGTGAAGAATAACTGGAAGATGTAAAAATAGCTTTGTATCATTTAGAAACTCTATTGCAAGATCCTTGTTGGACCTCCATTGCAAACATGCATATACTGAAGTTTACCACATAAGTGCAAATCTTGGAGCATCATGCTACTTGTGTGGATCAATAATGAAAAAAGCATCAATATGTGCATCATGCTTATAGAATATCATAAGAGAGCTTTTGCATACAAAGTTCAAACTGAGATGCTACTAATAGTATAGAGTATTTTTGCACAATTTATCTCGTCATAAAGTGCATACTATAAACCAAGATCATGTGCCAAAACAAAATATAATGACTGACTTTTATAGGCTTTCTGTGACAGTGGATATAGGGCCCCAAAGTAGTCGTCAGAATTATATATATTGGAGAAAAAAGATAAATGTAGTGGTGAAAAGTCACTTATAAATGATAAGAAGCTCTATTGGCCACTTGGCCCTCTCAACGATATCAAAATTGTGGTGGCATGACAAAAAATGCCCGATAGTGAAGAACTCAACATATATTCATCGTAGTCAATATCTTTGAAGGGATCAGGACTGCAATCCAAAGTAGTAGAGAATGGCCTAATTTATACAAATAGACTCCAACCTACTTATATAGCAGAGAATGGCCAATATATACAAATAGACTCCAATCTACCTGTATAGCACATGCATTGGATTGAGTGACACTAGGAGCTAGTGTCAATTGTCCACATAAACACTGCATAGAAACAACAATAACCAATTTCAGATGCCTCAAAAGTATATTGTTAAATCCAAGACTCATATGTAAAGAAGACTGCAAAGTGTCTCAACAATGCCAACATAGACAAGCAGAGTCCAATGTAATGATATACACCTGACTCCCATACATGCTTGGAAGTTTGAAGTAGATCCCTCAATGGAACAATATATTCATCCATAATAGGCCAACTTATGAATAAGGAGTTAACTGAATTAAATTCTTAATGGACCATCTTGTAATATTTATCGAATGAAACACTTGTGCTGAAAGTCGAGACTCCGTTGCTGTCTATGAACCAACCCATTGCACCTATAAATCAAGAATGCCAGAGAAAAGCACCAACATGTGCTTGATGCCTTGGAGCATGAAGAAAGACCATTGCTGCCAAATACCAATACTGGCACTCTTCTAATGTGTGCCATAACAACTCTTCTACCCAGGAACATTGTTGTCAAATACCATTCATATTACAATCCCATTGTGCGCCTAAAGCTTTGTTGCAGACAACAAAATATTATGTCATGGGATCTCTCTCGTCATTTTCATAAAGCAACACTAATGATGTATGTTAGAATTATCAAATATTGCAAGTACAAGTAATTAAAAATATTAAGTGTACTTGCAATATAACTTGATCTATGGAATGATAGATAGGCCAAAATGCCTTAACTTGTGTAAGTTACTAAAAATTGGGCCTTTGTATACGGAAAGGGTTTGTGATGAGTGGAGGAGACACCGACAAGCTTCTCTCTCTATGCCACATACTTGAAATGCACCTTTCAGTCTTATGCACCTGTCGGGAAATTACCAAAAAAATGCCAATCAGTCGTACAGGCTACAAAGATTCTACACTATTCAAAGGGGCCATGAGTGCAGGAATTGACTCAAATGCATCCCAATTTCGTCATATAACCACGAATTTTATGTTGTAGGAGGTAAAGACTTATATAGAGGTAGGTAGGTTGGCCTTGAAGGTGTATAAAGATCCTAGGATATTTGAAGGGCCCATTAAGTGATATGTTGATATTTAGTGCTAGCCTTCATTGTGATTGAGTCTGCCTTAAGGCTTACACCTTCAGAGAACTGAGAAAAAGTCAGTACGCTGGTCGTTTACAAATGTGTGAAAGGCAATGTGGACACATGTGAGCATGTGACCTGCACATACTCTAGGGAGCTGTCACATTTTGTCCATTCTATGCATACGATGGTCTAAGACTTTGTGTTTGGACTCCATAGGGTTGAAGATTTGATGCTTCCTTTGTTATATTGGGTATCATCCTATACATAACAACAATATACTCGAAGGGCCCCTGAAGGCCAAGCAATATGTCAAAGCAGTGTAAACAAATAACAAAGTATAGGAAGAATAGCTAGCTCTAAACATACATATGATGTAGAAAGAGACCCCAATCAGAACCATATAAGGAGTTTGTATGATGAAATAGCTGTGTGCATCCTATAATTACCAAAAAAGGAGCCCATATCTCATCACCCCGATCCTTTATAGGTACCTTCTCTTTAATATCTTGCAACCCCCTGAATTCCTATGGCTGTATATCACCTGTATTTGCTGGTGGTTGGACCTCATTTGTAGATACTGACTGGTGTCTGAGTTGTAGACGAAAGAGTATAAGCAAAAGTAGTCAGTCGAATATTGGACAACACTATCTTATCCCATTCAGCAATAATCATGTATGTAAAATGTGGGAAATCAATAAGTCAATTTATACAAATTAAAGTCGGGTATTGTATTCGTAGAAACATCTTACTCTAAGAATATCGATGATCCAATTAGATCCTAAAAGCACATGAAAAAGTACGAAAAAGATGGGGTGCTAAAATTGAAGACTTTTCTAAATCTCAATCACAAGTTTGTAAAGTGCAATGAGAGAAATTCATAGTAGGGAGATACCGTTCAAAAGTTATAGCCAGTTTCAAGTTTTTAGAAAACCCAATATCTCTTTTGTGCGCCCATAGAGTAGCCTCTCATTGAGAGGGTGCTCTATTTGCGCACATAAGATATATGTGGTTAAGAGGGTTAGTTATCCGTGCACAAAAGAGATACTGGGTCTTTTGAGATTTTGACTGGCTATAACTTTTGAACGATAGCTGAAAAGTAGGTCATAGAACGTGTCATTGGAAAGCTCTCGGCGAATGCTTTCCAACGGTATAATTTTTGTCTCAATAGGAGCTATGGTTTAAAAGTTATATGATTTTTAATGAACTACAAAAGTATAATGTACATAGAATGGTTAAGCATTGAAAATAGTGCAGGCAGAATTGAAAAAGCATCTGGGCAGAAAATGAATGTATTTTGGTGTCTTTTTTGGATTCAGAATTTCTTTAATGTTTGGCAATTTATCTATTGGTCTCAGGTTTAGACTTGGAGGATGCTCATGCAATTGAATATTTCTAAGATATAGCCTTTTTTTCCATGTTTGTGATTTCGTTTATTCTATGGACATGCAACCTACTTATTTGCAGAATATAGGAACTTTTCACGTACTTGCATGTGCAGTTTTATGCTGTGCACCCTGCAAATTGACAATGTTGATTTGAGAATTAGATTGGTCTCGGCTTTAGATTTGAAGGACCCTCTTGCATCGGAACTTTTCTAGGATATGGCCTTTTTTCCATGTTTGGGATTTCGTTTATTCTATTCGTTGGCAGACTATAATAACCCATGGCATCCCAGAATATGCAGTTTGTGGCTTTGCACCCTGCAAATTGATATTGTTTGTCTTAGAATTTTAATTCGATAAGGTTTTAACCAAAAGTTTGCCCTTGCAGGAAAATATTGGGAATCTGACAAGAACAATCGAGAATGCGAAGGCCTCAGGGAACAGCTTACCAGAGGGGCTGCAAGCAACTGCAGTTCACTGAATTTAGGACCGGAACTGAAAGTTAAATTTTTTCTACTTGCACTCAAATGTTGGTGCCAGACTAAGCATATTCACAACAAAATTCAAGCAGATTCAGATGTAAGCACCTGAGTTTCATGTATTTTGTTGTTCGGGGGAAAATTTCGATTTGAAGGCATTTTCTTAATGGAAAATTACGATCAACATGAGTTTTTAGTGGTCTTAATCCAACATTTAAGTGGCCCCATATAGAACATAGTTTGCTCCTGAATTTGGGCTGAACAAGATTTGATGGATTCCTTAAAAGATTGGAGAGCTATAGGGTGACTCTTCCAAGGAAAAGCACCATTTTGTGTTACATTATGCATGAAGCTTTAGGTAAGGTTTAGAAGATATATTCTTGGAGCAAGGTTCTGATATTACCACACTGCTTGCTGACATGTAATTCTGTACCAGGATGTGGGGATGTGAGGGCAGGATGCATGTGGCTAATCTGAATATTGGAATCTTGTTTTGTAACTCATTTTGCAGCTAAGATTTGACCTTGCTATGCAAGTATGAGGAGGCATTATCATCATGGTAGTAAGTTGTTGCAATTGTGTTTCTTAAAGAGTATTGAGAGAGAGAGAGAGAGAGAGAGAGAGAGAGAGAGAGAGAGAGAGAGAGAGAGAGAGAGACACGCCCTATATGGATCTTCATTGTGTCTTATCATCAACGAACTGATGTGATGCGTTAGAATCAGAGTTTGAATTTCATGATGTTAATTGCAAATTTTGCATACCCAGCCCTTGCAAGCTATGCTATGATCACTATTTATGGCACCTAGATTGTGTGCTTTTTCTTGAAATTAAAAATTCCCTTAAAAGCTTGTTTTTTGAAAGTTTTTGGGAATATTTATTAGGCATACTTTATGAAGTATTTATTTTGGGCATCTTCCTATAGGTACTAGTGAGGGGTGAAGGAATGAGAAGGTTGTACACTTTTGAGGGCCCTTGGGTATACGTGAAACCATACTCCCAAGCGTTTAACTTGTGTTGCATGATACTGAGGCACTTATGTTAGTTGTGTATGATGCAAAATTGAGATGTTTGATAACTTTTTGCATATAAGGTCCACGGGCTTTATGCAAAAAGCGAGTAGGTTTAATGTGTGGAAACCCTTTGGATCCAAAAGTACAAGGGCAAACATGAAAGTAGGGCAATTATGTCCTTTAAGGGCCACAAAAATGAAAAATTTAGACATGTATTCAAGATGAAGAGTGGTTCTTAATAGAGTTGGCGAGGTGGAAAGGAAGACATCTTAATGCTCTACAAAATGAGCCAAACAACTTTCCAGTGCAAATCGTGGAACTTGGACTTCAATGAATGTGTTGATTGTTGATGGGGCGAACAACACTTAATTCCCTTGGTTGTTGATGACAAAGTGCCATGTGCTCAATAAAATCACGAAAAAGCCAAGCAGGGACTTCTTTTGTTTGATAATTGTCTTAGGAATCCCAAGTGGATAGAAGAACAGCTTCTGGGTAACATACATGTCCACTTTACAGTATGATGAAAGTTAGTTAGTAGTTAGTATTTTGTGAAATAAAATAGGTTTTTTGACACATGCTTTGGTGATATGGCATATGTCACTTCTTGATATATAATGGTCTCTTGATTATAATTATTATGAAGTACTATATGAAGCAATATGTGTGCTTTGTGATCTTGTGTTTCAGTTAGTACATGTTTTCATGTTTGTTTTGTTTGTTGCTTTAAGCCTTTGGTAAATCTCTGGAGTCACATTTGCACAGAGCAAAGAAGGATTGAGAAGAAGTCAGGAGACTAGAGTGAAATTGACAAAGTAAATTCATGACCATATGGATTTGAGTGTGATTGAAATGTTTGAAGGTTAGACTCCTCACTTTGGTGATGGTAGATCCCCATGGTGTTGGAGGAGCTAGGGGGGTTGTTGAGGGCAAGGAAAAAACAATCACATCTATCATGAAGAAGTTCCTAAAGATGTAGACATATTGAAACAAAGACAATTGTGAAAATATGCTCGACTCTTGGGGAATTACAATTGCATGGGTGCAAGATGCCCAACACAAAGAGGTATGGGACGCCTTAGAATTCAAATACAAAGGAAATTTGTAACCAACATTTTGTTGCTAAGGAGAATAGTTGAGGGAAGGGGAATTATTGATGGTGCATTTGGAAAAGACAAAGGGTGTAGCTAGACAATTGGGGGGGGTAGTAGTAGACATTGAGAAAATGCATTCAATTTTCACCATACTTGGGAGCTTGTGGAAGTGCCAAACCGCATGATGAAAGACACGACTCTTAAGATGGTTTGGTAAGGGAAATATCCCTTAGTTATAAGGCACATGGGATATTTTGTTATAGAGCTAATGCTAATATTCTAGAGGAAACTAGGAAGGCGAAGTTCCATATAACTTGTGAATCGCACTACGATCACAACATTCAATGGCCACAATAGTACATTGAGTGCTTTATGCTTCATTGCTAGAATGTAGCAACATGAAAGTTTTGAAGATTTCTCAAGGAGAGTAGAAACACGAAGAAGATGAGCACGGTTAAGTTTTAAATATGAGCACATGCAACTTGAATCAATGGGACGCTTTCTTCATTGTGTTGTGATTCCAAAGGAAGCCATAACATGACTAAGTAATGTGATTAGATCATTTATTGGAAATGTGCAACATGATTTGTGAAAGAGAGCTCATGATTAAGCTTCTAAAAAGCTATTCTAGCTACAAATACACATGTACAATCTTTGCCATGCAACACTGACTACTGTTTATAGATTTTTTTGAAGTTTACAACCTAGCACTAAACATGTTAAGCTTAATCTCAACAAATATTTAGAAATAAAACACAAATGGGCCAAAAGCCTAATGGATCTATTTTGAGAAGGTTCAAATCATGATACAACGCCTTATAAGATCACATCAAATGCCATTATTCGTTTTATGTAAATTCTCACATTAGATGATGCAATAACAAATATTACAAATTCTAGTTCGTGCATTTGATTCATATTGAACATTGATAATAATGTGAACATTTGTATGATTTTTATGGTCTTACACGAGGCTATATTATCATGCACCTTGTTACAACTATATTATGGGCCATGTAATGTCCTCTAGAGATTGAACTCAATTGAGTAGCTAACATCAAGGATTAGGAAATGCCAATAACAAAGCCCAATCATAGAGCACATGATTAATGCTCACCCTTGGGTTGGAAGCTATCCCATACACATACTTTATCCATTTCCTAAGCTCTATCGACAATGATGTACAAAACTAGATTGAAAATTAAATCAAATTTGGGAGAATATGAATTAGAAATCCTTGTAAATCAACCATTTGAAGCTCCCGTTTAGCAATATATTTGAGCAATATGGACCAGATATCATCATCAACAAAGGGTAAAAGTGATGATATCCATTGGATAAGACCAAATCCAGCTATTCCATCAAGGTTGATTGATTTTGTAGTTAGATCTATCTCATTGATTATCTACCTCAAATTCATTAAGATAAAGTCACAATCTTGATCAGTACTAGCAAGAGCAATTAAAACAAAGTGAAAATACACAAAGAGGACTTCACATGTGTCAATTACAGTACTTTTGTATGGTCTGTTAACAAAGTTTAATATTTTAGGATCACTCAAAAACAAGTTACAAGAGAGAAAAAAACAAGACTAGCTTTTGAACTCCAAAATCTTGATTTTCATAATGAGCTCCTCAATGAGCAAGTACATAATCTTACTTAATCAATCTAAACTAACCATCAAGGCCAGATTTCACCATCCAGTGGGCATTGCACACATGAATGGTATTCAGATTTGTCCTACAACATCCAAACATCTTCATATAAAGCTAATTATGACACATCGACATTCGAATTAAGGCTGATCAAAGAAGATTATCCATCAAGAACATAAATGGAAGTTCAACGATGTGGCACTTTTGGTACAAAAAAGAAATATGAGAGTGAAATGAGATTGCTACAAACGCATATTGTGCTTCGGGATCATATCTTGTAGTTTCTTATCTTATTTGATTTTCTTACCATTAATTGTTCACACACTCTCATATGGCCATCATATGCCACATGAGCTTACCATTTGACATTTTTTAAAGATGATTTAAATCTGATAAACAAATGAAGGTCAAAAGGTCATCGCCCAACAAGTCTTTAGCTTACAAGCCTACCCCATCTTCTAGCCCCAAGTTGTTGGAACTATTAATGGGCAATGCCACTTTGTTGGTTATTTATAGATGGGAATGATTTTTGGTGAGCCTTTTTTAGTGAGTTTTTCTATGCTCAAAGCGAGCTTATCTAGCACCAATCTTTGTGGTTGAATATGAATTTTTCCATTAGCCAATTGAGAATAGGTCAATTCATTCGTGAGTCTTAGAGAATAGCTCTTAGAGTCCTATTATCTCACAATAAACCATGTTTAGCATACCTCTATTTCCTAGCCAAACAAACAACTTATTTGCAAACATACAAATAGGATTCATAAACCATATGTAATTTCTAGCATGTATATTGGTTTCAATGCAACACATCACAACAAAAAATATATAGCAAAAAATATTTTTCTACAAAATATGTTCTCTATGAGGATCTACAACAAGGAGAAGTAAATTAATTTGTCAAATGCTATGTTGATTCCCAAAAAACTTGCTAAAGAATGTAATTGAATCCTTTTAGTAAAAGTTAAGTTTCAGTAATCTTCTCCAAGTGTAACTTTATAATCATTATGAGACATTTAAAAGGAGTAGTCCAATTTCACACATCAATTACTAGATTTAGATGACTTTAATTGCATCAGATAGGTCTCATTGAAGACTACAAGATTATATATCAAGTTTGTAGCATTTGCATATAGAATTTGGATGATTCAATTTCAGCCTGAAATTGCATTACAAACTTAAAAAACCAGCAAGCAAAGAATCAGGTTAGCCTCCAACAAAGCTTTTTCCAGAACCCTTCTTTCTTGCCAAAAAGTGTGAACAATACACACACGGATAGGGCTATTGCAAACACCCTACAAATGGTAATATGTTGTCTAATTTTCAGCCTCGGAATGTGATCGGATCATCACAAAACAATTAGCGACTTCTTCCACACCTGGAAACAAGCAAAAGGAAGCGGATCTTCACTTTGTGAAATCAGCAAGGGTGCTGACTTTTTAGCCAAATCAGAAGATAAAAATTGCTTGTAGATGATGGGTGCCCTTCAAAGGAGCAAATATGAAAAATAGGGCAGCAATGGACCAACGGAAGTAGGATAAACCTACACGGATGTGGGCGACCTAAAAGCAACCCCGAAGAAGATAATTAATGGCGCCTTCCTGCAACATGAAAAATCAGCAAACAACAACCTGTTTTTGGGCGCCCAAAAACCTATTATCTCCTTTGATGTGTGGCCTCCTGCAAAACGGAAGAGTCAAAGTGGAACGGATCTTCACTCCAAAAAATCAGCAAAGGTGCTGAATTTTGTGATCCCTAAGTGAAGATGATCTCTTTTGGTAGGGCGCCCTAGATCAAGCATAGAAGATCCATGGCTCTGATACCATGTAGGAAATCAAAGTGCCAAGATCCTTCTAACATTCAATCTCCATATACAAGAAAAAGAGGAAGAGGGTTAGGCGCTCTCAAGGAGAGAGAAAGTAGTAGCAATGCTTGAAAGGGGATGAATTACAAATGAATAATGAGTACATATAAATAGGTCTTCCAAGGGCCTAGACTCTTCCAAACTCTAAGTTCTAGAACCTTCCAAACCCACTACTAATTATAGGGCACCCCCAAAAGTCAAGATAGGGTCCCTTAACATAATTAGACTTTGCTTGGACCCACGAGTTACTACTAGACCAAAATTGGGTCCAACTTAACTAAAACTGAATTAACATGGTCTGAATAATAAACCTAACCCATGGTTACACAAGTCTTGACCTTCTGGGTCAAAGTAACCTATGAGAAACTAGCATTATCATTTATTATTTCTAACATTTGATTGGTGGTAGATGGAAAAAATTTCATTTCACTTTTTTCCTTGAGCACATGGCTCAATCTACCTATTCATAGCTCAACACTCCTCTTTATCTATCAAGGAGGTCGGAAAAGATAATGTTGTCCAGGTATGCACTTGCCACTTTCAAGTTTCAGCTTTCGACATTGAGCTCTCAGCTTTGAAGTTAGAACTTAGTAAGTTACAACTTACATTTTGTGAATTGTGATTATTGTTTTGAACGTTGCAATTTGCACTTGCCATTTACATTTGCAAACTGCATTTGCATTTGCTTCCGGAATGCTCAATGGTGAATTTTCATGAATTATGATTCGACCTTTGTCGGAATTCCAATGCAGGTTGTCACGTACAACGCGTCCAATTGTGTTGCCATGGGGAAGATGGTGAATGAGAAGTACCCTTGGATTTTCTGGAGTCCATGTGCTGCACATTGTCTTGACCTCCTAGTTGAAGACATTGGGAGATTACCCTGGGTCAAGGAGGTTGTAGACATGGCACAATTCTTGGTGAGATTTGTCACCAAGAGACAGAGGGTCTTGAGCATCTTCAAGTCCTATTCCACCTTGGATCTCTTGAGGTCTGCCCCCACTAGGTAACCAAGTTCCAACTTCCAACCTGACAACCTGTTTCCAATTTTTTGATTTGAAAATTGCAATTTTGTTTTAGCTTCAAGTTTCAATGCTCATAGAATTTGAATTTTGCTATATAGTATAGTCTGCTTGTTGCCTATAGGCTATGACCAATTACAAATCTTATTTCATAATTTTCATCCTAGGTTTGCCTATATGCTCATTGTTTTGGAGCAGCTCATAAAAGTGCATGGAAGCCTAAGGATGACAGTGGTTTCACCCCATTGGGCAGAGTGGGGCCAATCACGAGAGGCTAAGGCCAGGAGATTTGAGGCGATCGTGATGGGGACTTCATTTTGGGATGATGCACACTCCATTGTCATATCCATGCAGCCTATCTATAGTGTGCTTCGCCTTACTGATAGAGAGGGTTCCACCTTAGGCCTTCTTTATGAGTTTATGGATAAGCTGGGAGAGCATATTCAGAGTTGCACCACCATGGCTCCTGACAGGTATATTACTAGAGTCTAGTTAGTTGTAACTACGTTAAAAGCTCCAAAGTTGATTCTCAAATCTTCATTGACATTCATGACTAGAATTTAGTTAAAACTTAATAGTTCTTGAGACTTGAATGCTCAAGCCTCAAACTTCAATCCTGATTGTTTGCAGGCTGGAAGAAGTAAGGGGCCTATTTCTAGGCAGATGGCAGTGGTTCCAGCAACCTCTGCATGTCGTGGCTTGCTTGCTTCATCCACTATGGAGGACGGAAGATCAATTCCATGATCAAGAGCTCAAGCAAGGATGGCATTCCTACGTCTCCTCTATCTATCCTGATCCCATGGATCAGGATGCACTCATGGATGACTTGAATTTATTCAGGTATGTACTATGCAATTAGTAAATTGTAATATGTACTCAGGACCCAGGTATGTATTCATCTATGTAGTATGTGCACGCAGGACCAGGAAGGCAGGAGAGGGCCTGAGCCATGCAGCAGTCTTAGACACCTCTGAGAGTCCCTCTAGCTCTGACACAGATGAGGAATCCGCCACTGAGGGTGAGGGATCAGATGAGGAGGTTGAGGGTGACTCTGATGATGGGGAGGATGACATTGAGCCTGAGGACATGCCAATGCCTCCACGACAACAACGTCCGAGGCAGGCAACTAGAGGCTAGAGCCTAGATGGGCACTGGGGGGGGGAACTCACTACTCAATACTCACTGCTCAGCATAGATGATAGTTATTAGTGGCTTACTCTAGGCTCTAGCATAGTAGTTATACATATTAATGTTTACATATGACAGTCGACTTTAGACTCATGGGGCCTCAGGCTTGAGCCTTGAGGGCCAAGGCCACACTTGACACTCTTGTTATTTATGCAGCATCATTGATTTTACTTTAAAGTTTAAAGTTTTTGTGATTCACTACTTTGTAAATTGTTACTAGTTAGAACTTACTACTTACTACTTAGAAGTTAGAACTTAGTGCAACTTGAAGTTACTTCCAAGTTAGTGGTCAGTGCATTGTAATTTGTAATTTGTAAGTTGTAAGTTGTAACTTTTAAGTACTAAGTAGTAAGCTGAATGTTCTATAGTTATTAGTTTGTAACTTTACTGTTACAATTTTTGGAAGTTCTTGGATGTTTGAAAATTGAGACTGTATGATGAATTGTGACAATATCAATAATTGACTGAGAAAAGTGTCAAGTGACCATAGTCATGAGTCACGACTCACCATACTACAGCTTCTCCTCTTGAATTGCATTCTGTAGAGCATTCTCATGAAATTGGATGTATCTACTTGTTACCAAACTGTCTATGACATGTGTAAACCCTCACACATTCAAAAAAAAAAACCTAAAAAAAATTCTCGTTTCAAACCAGAACTAGTTGTTTCAAACGTGAAGCGAGCCCCTGAAACATTGTTGTTAACATGTCTCACATTGGTAGCTCTTTGTCTTCATCATCCAACGAAGCTAGAATTATTGACAAGTTCAATGGATCTAACTTCTATATCTGGAAGTTAAAACTCTGGATGATGTTGATAGATAAAGATCTCTGGGATGTAGTAGAAGGTTCTGACTTGAAACCAAAAGATGGTAATCAAGCAAAGGCATGGAAGATTAAAGATCAGAAAGCCTTAGCATGTATCCCATGTTACCACGTGTAAAACCTCTAAGAAAGCACTGGACTTACTATCAAGTCTTTATGAGACTCATGATGTAACCACTAGATTGCACCTAAAAGAAAGTTCTTTACACTTAGCATGTCTGATTCTACTGCCATCACTTCTCACATCAACAACTTCAAATCTTTAATGGATCAATTATCAGCTGTAGGATGTGCTATTCAAGATGATGATGCCGTTATGACCTTGTTTTCTTCTCTTCCAAAGTCATATGAACACTTTGTGGTGATGATCTCCACACAACCCGACCTCACTCTTCAAAAGGTGATCGGTCATCTACTTCAAGAAGAAATGCAGAGAAAAACCAGTGGCATGTCCATCAAAGACAAATCCATGGCCTTGTACACCAAGAAGAAAGACTATTTTAAGGGCAAGAATCAAGTGCAGCAGCAACAACAGAAGCCTCACACTCAAGCTAAGAATAGTGGATCATGCAAGAAGCTTTTCTGCAGATATTGCAAGAGAGCTAATCACGACATCAAGGAGCATCATATCCGCATCTACAATGAGGCAAAGAAGCAACAACAACAGCAGCCAGACTCCTCCAATGCGGCAGACTTCAAGGAGCAAGATACACACCTGTTAATGGCTTACAACAGTGGCAACAAAGACCACAATAGTTGGTACCTAGATAGTGGTGCTACCCAACACACGACCTCTCACAAGGAATGGTTTACCGAGTATACAGCTTACAGCAGAGATCAATTCATCTACCTCGGAGATTCAAGCACCATACACGTCGAAGGCAAAGGGATAGTCAAGATCACTTTCAACAATGATATTTCTATTTATGTCACCAATGTTCTTCACGTACCTCAGTTGTCAAAGAACCTGTTGTCAATTTCTAAGATGACTGATGAGGGCTACACTGTTACTTTCACTCAAGTCCAAGGAGTGGATTACCAAGAAATCTTCAGTCCTGATGTCAAAATGCAATCAATCAGGACTAATTGCGTTAGCACCTGTCGAAGACCTCGAAATGTACCAAATGGATTTCAAGACAACGTTTCTCAACGACAACGTGAAAAAAAATGCAAAAACCAGTTTTTTGGTTGTAAAAATACAAGGTAATTAAATTTACTTGCAAAAGGGGCTTTTAGTCTAGAAAGTCCATGAGTTAGTCCTAGAAGCTTAAGTATTAAATAAAGGCCCAAAGTCATAAACAGAATGTTCTAGGATTAAAAACTTTCATACAAATAGAAAGTTAATGAGGTGGACCCCTACACTTGTCAAGTGTAGGGCAGGTACACCTAGGCCTCCATCGAGCTACCAACAAGGAATAGAAAGTACTGCATGGAGGACAAGTGGCATATATTAAATAAACTTCTATCTTGAGGGAGAACCAAGATCAAAAACTATGTACTCTACTTCTATATATAATGAAGAGGGGCCGTCCCTCATTTCAAGTGTTATTTCTCCATCGAGTCTCTCTCTCTCTCTCTCTCTCTCTCTCTCTCTCTCTCTCTCTCTCTCTCTCTCTCTCTCTCTCTCTCTCTCTCTCTCTCTCTCTCTCTCTCTCTCTCTCTCTCTCTCTCTCTCTCTCTCCCTCTCCCTCTCCCTCTCCCTCTCCCTCTCCCTCTCCCTCTCCCTCTCCCTCTCCCTCTCCCTCTCCCTCTCCCTCTCCCTCTCCCTCTCCCTCTCCCTCTCCCTCTCTCTCTCTCTCTCTCTCTCTCTCTCTCTCTCTCTCTCTCTCTCTCTCTCTCTCTCTCTCTCTCTCTCTCTCTCTCTCTCTCTCTCTCTCCCTCTCTCTCTCCCTCTCCCTCTCCCTCTCCCTCTCCCTCTCCCTCTCCCTCTCCCTCTCTCTCTCTCTCTCTCTCTCTCTCTCTCTCTCTCTCTCTCTCTCTCTCTCTCTCTCTCTCTCTCTCTCTCTCTCTCTCTCTCTCATTTCAAGTGTTATTTCTCCATCGAGTCTCTCTCTCCACGAATTCTTGTCAGCCATAGCTCCTTCCTCTACTCGGCCTACAGGGTGGTACCATATCTCAACTTGTAGTGATCTGATTTCAGTTTCGGAAGTTGCAATCACCTTCTCTGATCTACAGTGCTAAGATCCAGGGAGAGGAGCTTGTTGTCCCTATTTGGAATTTTCTCCTAAAAAATAGGCGCTTTTTCAGTTTGACATTAATTGCTACTTGTTTTCTAAGTTTTCAGGAAGGAAGCTTTACAGGGCATCAAAGGAAGGTCTACTGAAGAGAAAGAAAATGGCTGACGAGCTTAACATTTTCTCTCTCTAGATCTGACATTTTTCCATAATCTTTTGTTTAGATTTCAAGGAATTACAAGCCTTGAAGGAAAGGCATCCTTATTTTTTTAAATCAAGCTAATTGTATCATGAAATTATTTGGACGGTTTCATATGCAGGATATCAAAGGAAAAGTTATACCTTTGTCAAGTGGTACTATCCTGACCAAGGCCGATTGTTCCTCTAGCCAAGAGGATATACTTGCTATGGCGAATACTCCATTTCCGAATCTTATTGGTCGTTTGATATACCATGCAACTTGGACTAGACCTGAGATTTTTTTTACAATGTTTATTCTTAGCCAATTCAATCACAATCTTGGTTACATTGCACAACATGTATTCAAATATCTTAAACATACATGTTTCTCACAAGGTGTAGAATGTCTCAAAAGGATGACTCCAAGAGCATTTCAGGTTGTGTTTGCTTGGTTGCAGGGGCTTGTAAGGTTTCAAGGCAACCAGTAAACAAAGTGGCAAGTTTTGACCCACCAACTACCCCACAAATCCAAAATACGTAGCTCTATTTTGGTGTTGACTTTACAGCCCAAAACTCAGCAAAAATGTAGAAGTTAGTTGCTAGAAGTTAGCACAAGTCAGTAGCTACTTAGGTAGAGTCATTTTAGTAGCAAAATTAGCACTTGAGAACACACCAAAGGCTTTCAAAAGTGACAAGAAAAGAGCCTTGCATTTTTAGCTCTAAATAAATCACTCCTTTGTGTTTTAGATATGCGTTTGTATGTTCTCAAATGCATAATTACCTAGGAACAAGTCTTGGGTCAGATGTTTAACTATCTACATTTCTTTGATACTTTTTGGTACTATCATCTGGCACTTTTGGTACTATATTTGGTACTTTTGGTACTATTACTTGGTGTATTTGGTATTATGCTCAAATCTATTCATGAAATATAACTCTTGTTCTGAGCTACTTTTGACTCTCTAACTTTGAGCTTATGTGTGGTTGATGTTAGGTGCATAGTCTTATTTTTCGTATTGCTGAAACTTAACATCATATCAGAGTATGCAGTTTGAAGTTCCTAGAGGGTTCACAATTTCTCATTAACTCCTACATGGGTGGAGTAATCTGGGTAATTGTGGCCATGTTTGAAAGTTATTGGCACATGTCAGCAATCAGCTACAAGGGCGGGCACTTTGTCATCAATGTTGCACACAAAACTTTAGCCCTACAAAGGGGATGGAAGAGGAGAAGATATGTTCCTCGGAGCTAAGATGCTTTATGAAGTTGTAGACGGGAGATTGAGCAAAAACCAGTCCTATCAAACCCATCGACAAAGCAAGAGGACAAGGAGCTTCTACAGTGGACCAAGAAAGACAATAGAGCTATGGCTATCATATCCATGGGTGTTATATTATATTCATAACATGGATGAATCCAAGATCCTTGGGAGAAAGAAGGGCAAGACAAAGGGCAAGACAATCAGGGACCTTCTATGGCCAGTGGGGGTGACTTGGATTGGTTGTATACATGGACCTAGAACCACAGACCAAGATTACCTTAGACACTTGAGTGTATGGGGGGCTTCTACCTCATTGGTTAAGCCCCTAGGAAATAATCCCTAATTCCAAGCGTGATAGGATTCTGGAACAGCCCTTCCGTAGGGGGTGTAGCTAACCCTAGTTAACCTGAGGGACTAACCCTAGTTCGAACCAGGTCAACTGACTAGAGGGTTGTTGATGGCAAATGACTGAACTAGACGTTTACCTCCAAAACGTCCCGCTGCCATTAAAAGACATGCCCATGGAGAATAGTCAAATTATTGACAATTGCTAACCAGCAAAAATGAAATCAACCTAGGAACCAAAAGCAAAGAAGCTTTCATCAAAGTTTTGGGCTGAAGCTATCAATACAAATTACTTGCAAAATTGTACTCTCATATCTCGTACGAAGAACAAAACTCTCTTAGAAGTTTGGACGAGCAAAAAGTCCAATTTGTCTCATTTGAAAGTTTTTGGATGTCTAACTTTTCTCTAAATTCCAAAGCAGAATCGTAAGAAGTCAGATGAACCATCAATACCAGGAATTTTAGTGGGGTATGACCCCATGTTCTCTTGATGCTATCCCCCACACAGACGTTTGATAGGTGTGAACAATGTCGCATAATGCGGTGTGCACCAACTCGGCATCACGTATGCGCTCGCCTATGGAATGCAATTTATCCCTTATTGTCTTTATCCTAGTCATACAAGTTTGAATGTGCACCCCTTATTCCATACGAGCACTATTCAATTTTCACTTCAAAAACATTATTCTTGATGGGTTTGAAGTCTCGAACTACTTTTTTAGTACAGCCCAGGCTTGTCTTGGTGTTACGCCATCACTGATATGGATAATGATATGGTCTTTCATCGATAGGTTGATGAAGGTCAACACCCTCCTCATCTTCATGTCGAACACTTTGATGTCCTCTTCATTTGGTGGTCTTATCTCATCACCTTTGAAGACATCCCACAACTCCTCATCTATCAAAATGTTCTTCATTTTGAACTTCCACATTGCATAGTTTGAAATCTTTTCCAATTTGCTATTTTTGCTCAAAATGGACTCTCCCATGTTTGCCATTGCCAACATGCTTAAAACTGCACCTATAGGCTAAAAGAGGTATGTCGAAGCCAATAGCGGTGTCAAAATTTAAAATAAGGACTTACACTTTTTAGCTTACCTGTTGGAAAATGAACTTCACTTTCCTCCATCCCTGGATACCTCCACGTGGGACGAAACAGATATCGTAAAGGCGTTATTATCGTGTCTACAATCCTGTTACAAAAAATATCCATGTATCTAGAGATGTTAAGTTTGATGAGTCTAAGTTCCTAGATGACCCAATATTCCAAGACAAAGAGGATGTTGATGCAAAGGGTCATGAAGTGCTTAGGATATATCATTCTTTACCTACCTCTAGATCATGATGTATTTCCACAGCTACAGGAACCTCTCCTTGATGAAGAAGAAGAGGAAGAAATACTTGAACCTGCAGGTGAGCGTGGAGAAGAACCTATCGCTAAAAGACCTCAAAGGATAAGGCATAAACCTGCCAAATTCTCTCGGGAATATGGGTACTTTGTGGATACACCTACATCGTATGAAGAAGCCATGAGCAGTAAGGAGAAAAATCAATGGAAAATTGTCATGGATCGATTCTGCAGATAGGCAGTTGTAGTGATAGCTTCTACCCAAAAATTCTTCGAAAGAGAAGCATGGGCCAGCATGCTCTTAGCACTTTCAATGAGTGGCTTCCTTTCTGCTACACCATTGCTACCCATACTAGTCAGATGGTGGGCAACATTGGAAACTTGAAAAATGGCTTCTAAATATTGGGATCGAAGAAACCGAGTCTTGCTCCTAATTGTATTGGTCTTTATCTATGAATGAACTTAAGTAGTCACCCATTGTCAAAGCTTCAATCAATTCATGTCAATGTTGGGAAGAGCATTAGGATATGATGCTTATTGATACATTGTGATATGAGTTGCACTCTAACTTGTATAAGTCTATACACTACTTAGTATGTCCTTGCAAGGAATAGAGAAATCAAATGGAGAGAGAGAGAGAGAGAGAGAGAGAGAGAGAGAGAGAGAGAGAGAGAGAGAGAGAGAGAGAGAGAGAGAGAATTGTTGTGTAACTAACATATTCATGAATGATGGAGCTGAGAACTACTTTACATATATAGCATAATAGTAAAAGACAATGTAGATATAAAATGTATTTGTATTGACGGGTTGTTTTGATCAGTAACTAGCTAGATGTCTCATATAGTATCAGATCTACATATAAGGTGAATTGTGTAGAAAATAAGTTGTCAAAGCTATGTTTGTCTCCTCGTTTTGAGATACGCTACTTGTACTTTCCAGATTTATTCTCCCACAATAGGAAAAAATTTAGATGTCTCCTGGTCTTGAGATATGCTCCTCTGTAGGTTCTAATTTGTTCTCCCTTACAACCAAAGGTAGCTAGATTTAGATTAAGTAGCAGACAACATTTCAAGAAACATCATCAATAATCAATTTGATAACCCCATTTACAACTGGCTGCCAGGACTGGAAAATATTACATAAAGGGTAATTCCCTTTACAGAAGCTTTACAAGTATTTGCCATGCAGTTGATCCTTTCTGTAAGCTTGTTTGCCCAGAGACAAGAGTACAATATAACTATTTTGCGGATGATAACCTGACCCTACGAAGCTGCCGCAAATGATAGTATACTAAAGTATGTGGCTGCATCATAGCAAATTTTCATCATAAACGTCTCAAAACAGAATTCCTTCAATATCAGTAACCATGTAGCTCTTCAAACTCTTTCGACAATCTCACAACAGTCCTGAAACTATCTTCTTACAGCCTACAGGGCAGAAACTAGAAAGTACAATAATGTTCTCTGATCATATTTTTACTTTTAAGTGGGCAAGAAACAATCAAAGGAATCATAAATGAAGACCTCTTGATACTTCAAGGCCTGTAAACTTTCAAAGTCACCTTAATAGTTTGTTGTGCTAATTATAAAAACACTAACATATGCACGACTACCTAAACTTGACTAACAAATATAACCAGCTGTAAGGAATGAGCTCCTTCCATATGGCATACGGTAAGTTCTTTCTTTTTTGATTAAAAAATTATATAAAATACTTGATCAATAAATACATTCTCTTACCTACAAAATGTGGGACCCCCCAAAAAATGTAAGAAACAAGTATGATTGATGAGTATTATGAGATCTAGTCGTGCATATGTATATAAATCAGTAACATTCTGCAATGGTGAAAGAGTACTGAAAGCTGTAGGAAGCCGATCCAACAGATAATATTCCACCACTGAAAGGGATGGTCAGTAAACCATCAAAAACGTAGATGTGGCACTTGTAACCTACAAGAAGAGGAAAATATATCATCTTGTAAGCTATATCAATCTCATTGACATGGACATAAACTTTGCCCAAGGGCACACGGAGGCTTGAAAAAAAAATGAGGCTACGCTTTTGTCTACTTATTGCGTTGAATTTTTTGATTATCGGAAGAAGTGATGATGGGAGTCCTAAGGAGTTTACATGGGGAAATAAGCCCAGCTCCAAGAATGCAGGCCCCATAATAGCACCGCCACCAAGGCCTAGAAGGCCAGCCACAATTCCAGAATCCAGCACCAACTCCACTCGCAGCATAGATACAGAGGTTTGTAACACGCCACTTACTCTGCGGCTGAGGTATGGTTAAGGAAGGTGGCATCTATGACAATTGTGCAATGTACCGTTTTTGGTCAACTCTCTAGATGATATGCTTGTGCATGAATTGCATAAAGACTAAATCTGAGTACCAAGTCATACCACTCGCAACAAGCATGGATGAGAGCAAGATTTGTACATATGTAACCTTTGTGTGATTTAAAGATATCCCCATCATTATTTTCTTAACACTTTGGATTGTCCTCTTGAGACAAAGCTTACTTTGGATCTTGTAAGTGCACATATGGCCAATTATCAATGATCTAGGCAATGTGCTTGAAATATCTACTATATTGGACAAATATACCTCAGAAGTATTCAAAAAACTTGAAAATCTCTTAAAATAATTAATCTCTATCCATAAGCCCCTTTGCATAACTACTACTTGATTAGGCTCTTTTGGAACTAGAATTGTTTGATTCTCAAGAGGTTTGGCACATGATATTATGACAAGCAATAGCAATTTCATACAAGTAAATGATGCTTTTACCACAA
This sequence comes from Diphasiastrum complanatum, assembly GCA_029204225.1. Lineage (NCBI taxonomy): Eukaryota > Viridiplantae > Streptophyta > Lycopodiopsida > Lycopodiales > Lycopodiaceae > Diphasiastrum > Diphasiastrum complanatum. The sequence continues at coordinate 63,463,967 of CM055099.1, read as the reverse complement.
CTTATCCAAATCCATTCAGACAACAAAATACTACCATGCGTGCAACATCAAATGACCTATCACCTAATTAGCAACCATGACGGTCTTTGATCAAAGTATGCACTTTAAATATTCATTTAAGGTGAATAAAAAATCAGATTCAATGAAAGTTACCACACAAGCATCTCAATTGAAAAATAACAAACCATGCCACCAAAGTAGCCAGCGGTCTTCACATTTGGCAATCACATCAGATGTCAACCATTTTTACTACTACTACAAAATATTCAAATTCGAATCCTACGTAGAATACATTTGGCTTGTTTAATAGAAATTCTAATTCATTAGATGAATTTTTTTTTATCAAACTGAACTAATCTTTGTGTTGCATGTCAATTAATAAATCAATCACATTAGATATAAAAAAACAGAAGAAGTAGAGCTCAGTACATGCACATACCAATTTACCAACGCAATCACCAACAAATAACAATTTGGACAACCAAAAACCATCTCGGCATATCTCCAATCTCTTGAAGATTAGAATATAAATATTTGTTAAGATCAATAAAGGAAATTATAAGGACTTGGAATATGTTATTGAGAAAAACAAAAGGGTATTAAACTTCAATATACACTACAACACCCGCTGCGATTTGCGACTTGTTTTGCGACGTGAATCGCATCTTTAATTTTTTTTTAATTTGTCGCGGACTTCGGAAAAACATGTCGCTATAAGGTTGTCGGAATCCGACGACTTTAAAACGCATCGCAATCCGACAGGCACAACGTCCTGGATTCTGGAACCCAAAATCCCGCTGACGGAAAGGCGTTCTGACGTGGACGTCGCAATGCGACGTCCAAAGACGTCGCAAAAGATCCGACAATGCGACGTCCCGAAACCCTGTCGGATTCCGACGTTTGTAAATACAGAATGATGCGAAAATTTGCCCAACGGATGTCCCCCGACGTCCATCCAACGTATACTTGGATGCCGGATTCCCACGTCCCAGATAGTTGTCGGAGTCCGACGTCTATTAACAGTTGTACTCGTGGAGCTAGAACCCGTGGGAATGACTCGCACAAACCTGTACTCGTGGAGCTAGAACCCGTGGTGGAAATGACTCGCACAAACCTGTACTCGTGGAGCTAGAACCCGTGGGAATGACTCACACAAACCTGTACTCATGGAGTTAGAACCCGTGGGAATGACTCGCACAAATTTGAAAAAAATGACTCGCACACAATGGTAGAGATAATGACTCAGAATTGACAAAAATGACTCGCAAACCTCAAGAATGACTCCCACAATAGTCAATGGTAGAATGACTCGTACAACAGGGAATGGTAGGGGTAGTGATGCAGAACCAACAAAAAATGACTCGTACAACACGAAAATGAGTCGCACAACACAAAAAATGACTCGCACAACACAAAAAATGACTTGCACAATAGAATGGAAGAGGTAATGATGCAAAACTCACAAAAAATTGACTTGTACAACACAAAAATGACTCGCATTACACAAAAAATTGACTCGTACAATACAAAATGACTCTCACAACACAAAAAATGACTCGTACAAACCTGGCTCATAGATTGGAAGAAGGAAAAAAAACCTTGAAATGACTCGTATAGTTGTGGTACTCCTCCATACAGGTGATCTAAGATCAATTTAATCAAATGTGAGAACTGCATTCTTGAGGCGATTCCACTATCCAGATGCGTGGGTGCTTTGAGCTCCAATACTGCCGGATATACTTGGCCTTCCTTAAGAGCCTATGCTAAGTTGCACGACACTTCTTTTATCATGCTTTAGCATCAATCCGAGTGCTTTAACATAGAATGTGCACTTGATGAAATTTTACAGTTTCTAGCAACACCCATGAGTTTTTGTATCAAGAAGATCATCAACAAAACCATGTCTACCAGTGGTGAAACTCATGGAATGATGTTTTTTTTTTAATGTGGCGCCCAAGCCACAGTACTATTTATGCAAATCGGAAGGAGGCGTGCTGGTGAAGGAATTGGACTGCACAACCTTTGCTATGGAATCAAAAACTTACTTAGAGACTAAAAATTAGAGCAGTTCTGATTTGATTTAGATGTCGTAGTAGGTGATGTAGACAACCATAGAGAATAAGAACGATTTAGGCATCTGAGACAACCGTGCTATTATCTGTTTCTGACAAATAAGTTCTTATAATGGTGAGAAATATTGAGAGGCATTCAAACATTCAACATGAATGCAACTGATATGAAAACTAGCGCTTCTGTATAAAAGGGTGTTGTATAACAACGATATCAGATCACAAAACAATCGCTCGAAGCGCGTGGTCCTACTTACAAAAGCTAATGAATGCTATCTTTCAAAATACGCTTTTACTCTCTCTAAAATAATACTAACTCTGAGGAGTCAGCTACTAGAAGACCACTTTTGGTTGTTTGATCTCTGTGAATACATTGATTGATCATCTCGTTCTCTTCAAATGTTCAGATGTTCATATAACTGTCAAAAGATCTTTAGTTATTCTAATTACATTTTAAAAGATCATTAGTAGCTCTTGTACATGATTTGTAGATCGGTTATTGGTGCATTGTGAAGATGTGAAGAGGTACAACAAAAGAATCTCCTTCGTACGCGACAGGGGCGGGAAAATGTGGCGTCGTTGCAACCAAAGCTTGACCGCAAGAGTGTGAAGTTGAAACCATGTGTCAACCACAATCGTTGACTTGGCGGTTCCCTTCGGTCAGCTGCCGTTTGCTCACTTCGTAGGTGACCGTAAGTGATAACTTATAGTGTCTGGCAATGCCTTTGGCTTCCTTTGGTTTGCTATCGCAATGGACCGTAGGCTGGAGTGTGGCGGTTTGTTGCAATTGACTCCTTCCGTTGGTCTTTGTTTGTGAGTCCTTGTGGACTTGTTGCGGTCGGTTTACTTCAAGAAGGCATGACTTTATGGTTTACTTCGGTTCACTTCATAAGTAACCGTATGCTAGACTCTTTGCGGTTCCTGGCGGTGAGTCTTTGTATATTACCGAAAGCAAGACTTTGCGATTTACTTCGGTCTCTTTGTAAGTGACTGTAGGCAAGGTTCCTTGAGGAGTCTTGCCTGTTTGGACTTTATGTGTATTTCTGCAGACTGTGTAAAAGGTAGTGTATTTCTACAAAATGCTTGAGAGTGAAATTTTCCTTAAGAGATGAAGGGGGTGAAAAGGGTGAGTAGGAGTAAGAGTAAACTCCAACATGACACACCAACTACCTCTGACGATTTTGTCATAGACCAGTGAAAAGGATGAGTAGGAGTAAGAGTAAACTCCAACATGACACACCAACTACCTCTGACGATTTTTTCATAGACCAGTGTGAGTGACTAGTGGATTCTTGAAACATTAGGTCTACCAACCATGGTGGTTAGATTGACACACCAACTACCTCTGACGATTTTGTCATAGACCCGTGTGAGTGACTGAGTAAGTTTTACGTAAAAAAAATCTGTAATGACATTTCGTGACTGATGTCATGTGCTTTGCATGCCAATTTGACATTGGATTAGTGACATCAGGAATTGAACAATATATCAATTTCTCAATTTCAATTGTCTTTTGTACTAGCAATATTTTTGTGAGAGAATTTTAGTTACGTAAAATTTGTTAAAAATCGAATTTTTGAAAATTTGAGACTTTAGCTTCTTTTTTTTTTACATTATCTATGGAATGAACTTAGATTAGTGAATTACCCATTCAGAGGATTCGTCCAGTCGGATTTGGTTACAATGTTTTCATTAAAGTTAAGTTATTTTCTAGTTATGGATGATTTTGATAGATAAGTTATTTTCTAGTTATGGATGATTTTGATAGATTGAAGGAATCACAAATTCTATTGTACCTAGTACACACAATTTGTTGATAGTTTAATACTGTAATGACATCATAATATCTAGAGTGGAGTACTCCCAGATAGGGAGTTAAAACTATTTTTTTTTTCTGTTAAGTTTCAAATATGATCAAATTTTGGAATCGGTTATTTTGCTTGATACGTTTCTAATCGTATCTGATCATTAGAAACGGGTCGAACTTATGGAAGATACTCGTCAAATTTCAATTTAAAATTGTCAAAAAATATGAAGTGGCTAGACAAAATGAATGATAATTAGATTCTTTATCCAGGCAAAGGAATTTTGCTAGATACGGGCAGTTGTTGAAATCCAGTTCAAGGGATTCCACAGTCATGTAATTTCGTATTCAAAGTTTTTGACAATTTTTAGACATTGATGGAGTAATGCCAAGCTAGGTAATAGAAAGGAAAATGGTCCAAATTTTCTATTGGAAAATTTGTTAAGTGATAGGAACTTTCTAAAGCTGAAAAAATGAATTCGTTTCATGAGTTTAATCCTATGGTTGAGTATATAACACTGTTTTAGTAATATTGAAAAAAACTTTTGACTTTGAGACGAACTAATTTTGCTCTCTACCATCTCTCGTACATGCTTGTGTGTTTGAATTTAAGTTCGAGCAAAGGAGCATGTGCTCAAATTCAAGTCCGAGCATAGCTTTATTTGGATCGATTCTCACAGCTCGATCTTGGTTTTCAAGTGTGATTCGATTTGTACCCCAATCATGGCGAACTTTGGCATCTTCAGCCACAGTCATCCCAATATGAGTCGGTATGATGAAGAGACTTTGTAAAGTTTACTACAAAGCAAAGATCAACGACCTTCACATGCACATTCTCCATTATCCCCATGGGTTTGACACAACTTTGATCGGCAAGTTTGATACAACTTTGATCGGCAACTTTGATTGGCTTTAACGCACCTAGTCCCCATTCTTGATATACATGTGAGGACATAATGTTTATTCCTAAATCACCATCAACAATGGCAATTACTGGTGGAAGATTCTTGTGTTGTATAGGCAAGGTGACGTTGTTTTTCTCATTTTCCCAAGTGGCACCTATTGCATTACAACTGGTCATCATCACTATCTTCGCTCAAGGTGGTGCATCCTTAGCTCCTAACCACGTGGTTAAGGCTTGTCGTAAAGACTTTGAGTTTTTCAACACATCACCTAAAGGATTTGGTTGGATAACAAGGCGGTCAAGGCTTCAGTCACTCCCTTTTGGTTCTAAAGATGTGAATGGTTCTTCATTGAATTCTAGAAGAACAACTCCTTTAGAGTTTGGTGGTGATGCGGGTGCATGCACAGCTTGATTTGACGGTTCGGCCATGTCCATAGGTTCCATTCGACGATTGAGATTACCGATGGTTCTTCATTGAATTCTAGAAGAACAACTCCTTCAAAGTTTGGTGGTGATGCGGGTGCATGCACAACTTGATTTGACGGTTCAACAGTGTCCATAGGTTCTATTCGACGATTGACATTACCGATAGGAGCCTTGGCTCACTTTTTCTCCTTTTGTGGATTCGGGTATTCTCCAGGTCCAGTAGATCGAGTGTAGTGGCTTATCGTATGGGGTTGGTTATGTTCATCATCCAATACTCTCTCTACAACTGGGAGTTCCTTTAGTCATTGGGCACGTGTGTGGACATAGACAGGTACTTATGATTTAGCTGATTTTAGCCTCCCTATCATGTATAATTGTGACTAGGTTGACTGGTGCATCTACTTGTGTCACGGGTCTTGTCCTAGCGCCTGCTTATTGCAGAATTCAATATTTATTGCAGTATAAGAGGGTCATTCTCCAAAGAGAGCACACCATAGAGTAATTTTGGCATTATGATGGAAATAAGGTATAACATTGAACTACATCAAATCTTACTGAGCAAATATATGTGCTGTATCATTTGTTGTAGAACATTGATTATTAAAATTTACAAAGATTGATTCCATGCATTAAATGTAGCAATATCTACAAATCAAAATCTCTTCTAGGAAGAAGGTGGAAAACAAAACTAAGAATTAACTTAGAGCCAACAGAGACACAGAAGCCCCTGCTCTTCCTCTCTGGCAGACAATAATAGAAGGAATAGGAATGAGAAAGAAGCATTCTGGCTCATATAGCCAAACACAAGGTCTTGCTCGGAGGAAATAGAGCCTGTAACTACCTTAGAGGGATGGCCCAATGCTTGCTTGACATGCGTAGATGAAGAGCTTGCTTGTAAACTGCACCCTGACTGCCTTGTTGTGGTACGGTGACTGTAGCTCTGAATTCGCCCTTAGCTATTGTTAGGCACCGTAGGATATTGTGCAAATTTTGTGCGAATGGATCATTGGTTTTTCTTATGATATTCTATGAACAACTTTCCATTAAACCAACCATTCACTTCCCATTGACTGTTCGAGCTCATAAACTCTCAAAATTCTGTTGTGCGAGTTCACAAACCTTCCGAGTCAAGTATGCGGGTACTCATAGTCCGGTCAACTATGCTTAATCCCGGCCGCGGTATTTCAGCAAGTAAACCACTCGCCCAACAAGAAAATCGATGTGTGGTAAGCTGATCTACACTCTAATGAAGTGGGCAAGTACTCCTTGAGACCAAACGGTACGAAAAAAAAAAAAAAATCCTAAATCCGTCCAAACTAGTGACATAAGCTACTCGCCCACCACATTTTGGATCTCTCTTGATCAACACTCGATAACTTTTATCAGTGGACGAGTACATTTTTCACACAAATTCTCGACATAGAGAGCTCTCGCTTTGTAACAAGTTTGCCTTAGACGACTGCTTTTCTCTTAAGGAGTTCAATGGTATGTTAAGAGTGTTCCGATGGCAAGGAGCAAATGCCTGTCATAATCTCAAGCTAACAAACTTGAGTTTTCCGAGTGAAAGTTTTGTATGCTGAGTTACTACTAACCGGTGGGGATCAATCCATTGCCTTCAAATCTCGAGACCGCCGATGAAGAGGCTTGTCCAGCTACCCTCAAGTGGTAAAATGAAAACGGGAGACTCTAGTGAGGCAAATGATAGTGACGTGTCAACAATGCCAAACATGTCAAACCAGGATTAGATTTCATTGGAATAACTCAAAACTATTATGAGACTCTATGTTATCACCAATGGTAAGATACAGAGCGAAAATGGCTATTTTTGCATAATTCACCATGGTAAGTATTCGCATAGAGGTAAAACATCTCTAAACGATTCCCAGCGAAAACTTCATGTGCGGATACTCTACTTACATATCTTGACCAATAAATTGAAAAAGGCTCCCTTAAAATGATCAAAATTGGCTTGAGATACTTTTTCCCTAAGGACCAAAGGATCTAGAAATATCAAGAAAGTCCAAAGAAGGTGAGAGAAACATAGCAACCTCCTCCAAATTATCTAACGATACAAATTCTTGATCTTTTCTCAAATAGTACTCGCGCGGTTTGGCAAGCTTGGCCTTTGTGCGAACCTCTTCACTTGTGTGCGAATTCTCCAGAGCTAAAACTAGCAGAGTCATACCCCAGTACCTCTCGAAAGATCAAAACTTGGAAACTTAGCATCATCAATCCAAGTGTGAAAATGAGATCTATCACCACCAAAAGTGAACCAGTGAGATATCTTTATACTTAGGCCTGTACATATCCACCATTACCATCAACATCTTGGTCACCTATTCCTATCTCGTCTAGTTGAGAGAAGCCTTAGGTATATTCAGTAGGGATTGCCTTGGATATAATATGGTAGGGAGCCATAGATAAGCAAGAATAGGTTATCACACTCATCATCCACCATCCATCACCTAAGTATTGATTTTCTGCAAGAGCACCATGAGTGAGAAGTCAGATCAGCCTCCTCCCAAAGAAGAAGGGAGAATTTCACAGATTGATGCACCAAATATGATGGGGAATCCCCGTACGATTTCTTCAAGACTTCAAGAACACTTGTACGTTCTACAATGATAGTTCTAAAGCTGAAAAGCTCAAACTATTCCCCATGATCCTACTTGGTGACGCAAAGGAATGATATCCAATACATAGCCATGTGGACTGCACTCATGGCGGCCTTAGCTCCTCATCAACATAGGCCAACCAAGGCCAATAGGCCCAGTTTTTCATCAACCTGAATCCTCTGGTTCTATGAACCATCCTACACCACTTTTACATTCTCAACTAGAGTCTTCTTATCCACGACTGATCGCTCCCCATCCAACACAACAGTCTTTTTTAGAGAGTCATTACATGAGTTTTGAGTTCCAAAAAGACCCTTTAAGAATTCGTGCAAGATGTTTTTTTTATTATTAAAATATTGTAACACTAATACTTTTGACTTGCCATAACTTTTTAATCATAACTCAAAAGTATGTCATCTAACGTATCATTGAAAGCTTTTGTCGAGCGCTTTCCAATGCATTAAACTTCGCTAAATTCAGACTTACCACTAAAAAGTTATGCCATTTTTAGTATGGAATCAAAATGTGGACTCAAAAACTTACGTTACGTAGATTTCAAATCTGAGTGTTTTGATTGGTCCATGTGTAAGAAAAATTTGAGAAAAAAATATAAAAAGAATCTTTACAAAGGGTCTTTTTTGGATTTAGAACTCCTCTAATGCAACATATTGCTACATCATCTATCACACAAGTTGATTCCGACTACATAGACCTAGCGATGTCCTATATAAAAGATACCAATGTGCCTAGTCATCAAGTTGATCCATTTGCACATTATCAAAATTAGCAGTATTAGATGTGTCTAGGCTCGTCTAGTCATACTGATTTTTTTTGTCATCCACGGATACATAGTTGCTTCTGATCCAAATAGAGTCCATCCTATCTTGCAACCATGTAAGGTTTATCTCAAACACCATCCATAGATAAGACCGTGTTGTTGTACATCATCCATTCAATCATCAGCGGAGGCCACAAAAAGCACAAGTCATCAGCGAGTGACATCCCATAGGCCTACGTAAACTGAAGAAATCTCAAGTCAATCAAAGATTGAAGCTATGAGCGCAAAACCTCAATGACAAAGCTTTCAAAGATGAGCAATGATGATTCCGTGGAGAATTGTACAAAGAGCATTGGTTATATTATGGACAGATATGCAAATCCACACAAGACCCATCTCATTCCTTTTTTCCATCCATTCATTCTCTCATGTTCCACCATATAATACATCTTGCAACTTCATCTCACTTCCCCCATCCTTGTCTCAAGTCTTCATTCCTCCCCGATGGATCAATCTGCACTGCTCTAGTTTGTCAACTATAGTACTTTGTGAAGCAGACAAATCTACGACATCTGCAGCATACCATTGATAAATTCCGTGGCGCTTGAAGCAACAAACTCAAGGATGTTAGAGGTTCTCAACAATGATAATGAGCCATGTCTTAAATCCAAAAAAAAAAGAAGCCCATACACGCCTCTATACATTCGCAACCGCTTGAAGAGTTCTTGAACTCTGTGAAGAATTCAAACAACTGCAAGAAACGTCAAATGGGAAACCTCTGCTGCCAAAAGTGCTTCAAAAGACAATAATGAGTAAAGGAATTTTGATCCATCCAGCCCCTTCCATCTATCCACATTCACCACTTCCGAGATCACAACACCCCCTATCACACCCACTCCATCTTCATCTCACTGTCGTTCAGTAACCCCTTATGTGGCATTCACATCATGTCTCAAGAAATACTAAGCTCGTGTACATCATCTGTTGAATCATTTGCGTGAGCAATTAGAAGCAAGTCATCAACGAGCCAACCCCAACCTGATTCAATCCAAATCTTCTGGAGATGCTCGTACTTCTTCAAAGCTTCATCTCCTACGGAGCAGCACTTTACAAAAAGTTCCACATCTACAAGCTGCACCGACTTTGACTCCTCAAAGCACCATAAGGAGCGGGGTCTTAACATTGCACTTGGCGTGGGACCGCCAAGTTCTTAACGGAGGGGATAATGTAGGTTGATCTTCCAAGGAATATTTTAGTCATCCTATGGAACATCTTTAAAATTACAAGCAGGATAGGATTTAAACGTAGAACTTGCCCATCAAGTTTAGGGTTTTGCGGTATCCGTAATGGCTTAAGTTATTTAGCTCTGAGTTTAAACTGCCATGGGCACTTCACATAGATATGCAGTTTCCAGTTATTTCAAGTTATGTAAAAGTTAGTCACAAAGGTCCATTGGGGGTTTGTCCCATGGCACCAATGTGATTCAAAGTTAAGTTAGTCCCTTAGTGCCTTTTTGTAAGTGACTACCACTCCAAGTATATATAGGAGTGGAAGAGTCCATTTTCGAGAAGAACCTCATTTGCAATACATGCCTATCTTTCTCTCTGAGTGTTCTCCCTTGTGTGGTTTCATGTACTGTGTTACTTCACATTGTATTGTATATTATTCATTTGGCAACAGTTTAAGTTAATCTAGGCCCTCCATTCTCTAGTAGGGTAAGCCTTAGAGGATGAGATTTAGTTTAGGGTTTTATCTTTTAGGTTAAGCCATCATTTGTTAGAAACTAAGGTGAGAAAAGAGAGAAGATTGAATCTTGCCCGAAATACTCACCCACTCACTGTAGATCTTCTCATCCTTCCACCTCTCGGTTAGTTGGAAGCCATAGCCATCGGTTGGGAAAGCCACAATGCCTAGTCGGACCCATAACGTGTTCTAGTTGGGAGTCCGCCATAACACTCGTTAGTTAGAGCCATAGCCCGAGTTGAGGTCTGCGAACAGACAACAAAATAGCATGTTTAGTGATATCTTAATAGCGTGTTTGGTGATATCTTAATTTTTTTTATGCTTGGCCTCTCGTGAATAACAATGGAAGTGCACTCTTTCAAATTTATCTTCTGAGTTCTTTCAGATTTTGAAAGTAAGAGCACGCGATTGTATTCAAAAGGAAGTAGGCTATTGTATTCAAAACAATAATCACGACATAATGGAAAAGACTTTACAATGCAAATTATCAAAAAAGACTTCTGAAACAAATTTGGTGTACGAAATTAGGAAAAAACAAACAATGGACTTAATTATGCCCATGTACCGATATCCGACATAGAGTATATCCACATTCCAACTCCAGTTTGAGAAAGGAAGGTCATCAGGCAAAGCATAGAAAAATATATACCTACTACAAAAATACTTAAATAAACGATATTAAAACAAAATATGAAAGAGAGAACAATCTATTCAGAAAGAAAAAAAACTTATACCACAATAACATATCACGCAGATTCCGACGTGGGCGTCCGTCATGTATGTTCAAAAATTCCATAATCCGTCGCAATTACACACGTCGAAGTCCGACGTCCCAGTAAAAAATCTGAAAATCAGAGTCCGGCGATCATCAAATATGGGAACGTTGGAATCCGACATGTCGGATTCCGACATGCAGATGTGGATATGACCTGCCATAGCTTTTTTTAAAAAAATACGTGTAATCCGACAAACATCGGATTCCGATGTCCACGTTGGCAATCCATAAAGCATGTCCACGGCATCTGGCACTGGTTGTCCGGGCATGAGTGGAGACAGACGTCAGATTTTGATGTGTTTGGAGGACGTCGGAATCCGACGTCTGTTCCAATCGTCGAATTTGTGCGATCCAGCACCTTCTCTCTCACTTTTCTTTTTTGCAGGTTTGAGCGTCTTTGGAGCGATTGAGGGTGGTTGAAGACCAATGCTTGAGGGCTTGAGGATCAATGCTTGAGGGTGCTTCAAGATCACTGCTTGAAGATCATTGTTTGAGGTTGGTGCTTGATTTTTGTTTGTTTTGCTTTTTGTTTGTTTGTTTGAGGTTGGTGTTTGTTTGTTTGTTTTAAGAAGAGATAGAGAGTGTGAAAGAGAGAGAGAGAGAGAGAGAGAGAGAGAGAGAGAGAGAGAGAGAGAGAGAGAGAGAGAGAGAGAGAGAGAGAGAGAGAGAGAGAGAGAGAGAGAGAGAGAGAGAGAGAGAGAGAGAGAGAGAGAGAGAGTTATAATAAATTGTAATAGTGTTTATAATAGATTGATTTTTGATAGTGTTTATAATAGATTGTTAGAATTATTTAAGATAGTGTTTAACATTTTGCATTGATGTAGAATTGAAGATTATAGATAAATACATAATTTATTTTAGTAATAGATTGTTAGATTTATATTTATTCAGGACTAAGAATGATAGATGAGAGAGAGAGAGAGAGAGAGAGAGAGAGAGAGAGAGAGAGAGAGAGAGAGAGAGAGAGAGAGAGAGAGAGAGAGAGAAAAGATTAAAAAATAGTGCCTCTCTCTCTCTCCTATGCACGCCTCTTCTTCTCTCTTGCCCTATGGTCACAATGTCAGGTACTCGAGCACCTCCGTGCTATGCTAGCCCCCATGAATATCCCGTAACTATTTTTCGGAAGTCCAAACACCGAACAACAAATCCATGCCATTCAAGTGTACCATCCTCAAGCTCTATATGAGTACGTGACCTTACAAACAACACTGGGACAGGATGCAAGCGAACTTAATTAAATAAAAACTACAAGCTCATGTCTATTGCAACGTACATAAGATCTGACTTTTCTAACTTTATTAGTTACTACCATTAAAGGAAGCAATTTTCAGTAATATCATGCATGGATAAGACTTCCTGTAGTAACGAGTAAGACTACCCACCGTATTGGTGCAGTTTTGTATAGCATCGTACCTGAATGATAGACGAAGTCATCTCTTGCGAATTATCCATCTTTAGCTATTTTAACAAATCTCCTACGTGCTAGAAGATTCAAACCAAAAGTATTGTGTTAAGCGTAGAGTACTTCTATCACCCTCATAGTCTTTAACAATAGTTAATCCATCATTTTGCCGCAGATTATTAACTTATCATTCAACTTTTTTGAGAGCATTTCCTTCGCCACAATATCCACATCATACAGATAATCATGTTCTGTGCACATGTCTTCTCATGAAGAAACAATCAAACCAAGCTTTCTTCATGTTACACTCCTTAGAAGCCATACTACTCTTTATCAGAGGTAGCAATCATCATAGTTTCTATCATACAACCATAGCAATCATCCAGAGCAACCAATCATACCAAGTTACAGCCAATGGAGTAGCAAGAATGCTCTTATCAACCACATATAAGCATTCATCATTGGTATCAATGGAAACTATAAGTAAAGACAACGGTCCATCGCACTTTTGCAATCCTTACATACTGTAAAATGCGTGGAGTTATGCATGCATGCAAGGCCATGCTTCATCGCAGTAGCATAATGGAATTTCTACTAAAAAAGAAGCGCTAGCCAGCAGCCCATTCCGCTACAGAGATAGCGCTGGCCAGCGATTACTCATCAAACATAATCAGTGATATTTTCTGTATACACCTGGATCGCTGTCCAGCACCAACCATAACTCAATTAGAGGTGGAAAAAAATACCTGTAAAGGTGCCCACTATTGCTCCTTGAGGCAGCGCTTGATTGCAAGAGTGTCGAATCACAGTTTTGCAAGCCAAACTTGCTACTACACAACGATAATCACAACAAGTTGTAAGCATCCATTCCTAATCGTAAAGCACAGCACACAACCTTCATTATCAGCAAGCTAGCATTCTCACATCATTCTCACCTTAGGTTGCAGTATCGTTCACACGATTGCCCTTCTAGTAGCATTCACGAGTATTCCTCTTCAATTGCAATCACCATAATGTAAAGCACCAGTAGAGCAGGACTGAAGGGGAGAGAAAGAGAGCAAGAAAGTATGAGGAAAAGTGAATAGGGCTTTGTGATTTCCCTCTTTATAGAACCAGAGGACACTTAGGTATACTAAGTGCAAATTGCTGCTCACCGTTAGATTGACTGTTCAAAATGTGCGCAGATCTTGGCCATTGGAAAGACTAACAACTTTCTACCATTTAAAAAAAAAAAACTTTTTTCTAATAAGTGGGGTCTTCTATTATAGTAAGGCATTTTTTTTCTGGCCCGACTAGTAAATAAAGTTAGTACGTGACATTTGCATTCTACAGAGGTTTGTAAAACGAATAGAGTGATATATGTACGTAACAGAGAGAGAGAGAGAGAGAGAGAGAGAGAGAGAGAGAGAGAGAGAGAGAGAGAGAGAGAGAGAGAGAGAGAGAGAGAGAGAGAGAGAGAGAGAGAGAGAGAGAGAGAGAGAGAGAGAGAGAGAGAGAGAGAGAAATGTGTGTGTGTGTGTGTGTGTGTGTGTGTGTGTTTTGCATTATGCATTAGTTCAGGGTATTTAAGAGTGATAGATAAATAAATAGTGTTTGATAGAAAATTTATATGAGAGAGAGAGAGAGAGAGAGAGAGAGAGAGAGAGAGAGAGAGAGAGAGAGAGAGAGAGAGAGAGAGAGAGAGAGAGAGAGAGAGAGAGAGAGAGAGAGAGAGAGAGAGAGAGAGAGAGAGAGAGAGAGAGAGAGAGAGAGTATGTGTGTGAGTGTGTTTTGACTAAGATTTAGAGTAATAGATGACTAGATAGTGTTTGATGGTAATTGTATGTTTGAATTTGCTTATAATAATGGTTCAATTGTGTAGCATAGTGTTATTTTTTAATTGCTTGTGCATGTGACAAAAATATTCAAAAAGAGAGAGCGAGCAATTGCATGTTTGCACTTAAGCTTCGAGTGAGTTTACCAGTGAGTTTGTCTTGTTTCAATTTGTTTTATTATTAGAATACATTATCTAACAGTTGCAGACACAAACTCGAAAGAGTCTAACGATTTGAGTGACGAATCTGAACACGAATCTGGTAAGAAGAACCAAGTTGACGACAAGAAAACATCTATGGAGTCAACCATGCGCAAAATTCATGGCCATACCAAGGCCAGTATGATTGAAGGTATCATCTTACCAGATTCTACTGAACTGATTGAACTTGCACCTGGCAGATTTGTGCATGTTTCAAAGTCACTTGGAGAATCTGACTTGGTAGAATTCACTGAACTATTAAAGGAGTATCAAGATGTTTTTGCCTGGTCGTTCGATGATTTGAAGGGTATACCTACAAAATTCAAAGAGCACCGAATTGATCTGAAGGAAGATGCTGTACCTGTTCGACAGAGACAGTATCGTCTCAATCCTAAATACTCCCTAATAGTCAAGGAAGAACTTAACAAACACCTTAAGGCAGGTATAATCTATCTCGTCTTAAGTAGTGAATGGGTTCACCCATTGTTGTCGTCCCGAAGAAGAAGACTGGCAAAATACGAATATGCCAGGATTTCCGATAACTCAATGCTGCCACCAGAAAGGACCATCACCCTTTGCCTTTTACTGATTCCATCCTAGATCAGGTTGCTGGTCAAGAGCGTTACAGTTTCTGTGACGGCTTTTCTGGATATAATCAGGTGGGAGTGCGAAAGGAGGATCGCTCAAAGACCACATTCACGACGGATTGGGGCACTTATGTCTACAACAAAATGCCCTTTGGTCTTTGTAACGCTCCAGCGACTTTTCAGCGAATCATGATGTTAATTTTCGTTGCCTTCCTGAGAACTTTTCTCGAAATATTTATTGATGATTTCTGTGTGTACAGGGATATAAAGACACACCTACAGAAGCTGGAATTAACATTGCAATGGTGTCGAGATACTTGTTTATCTCTTCATCCAGAGAAATGTTGTTTTGGTATGAAAGAAGGAATATTGCTCGGACACAGAATATCTAACAGAGGAATAGAAGTCGACAAAGATAAAGTCGAGCTTATAAAGAACCTCCTTATACCAACCCATTTGCGTGAACTAAGAGCTTTCTTATGACATGTTGGCTATTACAGGAGATTTATTCAAAATCATGCTTCTATTGCTGCCTCTCTTATACATCTACTGAAGAAACAAGTGGAATACTTGTGGACGAATGAACAACAGAAAGCATTTGAAGATCTTAAGCAAAGATTGATCAATGCTCCTATTCTGAGACCACCCAATTGGGCTATTCTATTTCACAATTATGTGGATGTTTCTGCATTTGCTATTGGCGTCTGTCTAAGCCAGAAGGACGACCAGAAGAAGGATCATCCCATCTACTATGCGAGTCGACAGCTCAGTGCATCAGAGAAAAATTATTCGACTATAAAAAGGGAAGCACTTGGCATGATTTTCACTGTTAAAATTTTTTGGCATTATTTGCTGGGATATGCATTAATTTTTCATGTGGATCATTATGCTCTTAAGTATCTTGTAAATAAACCCGATCTATCAAGATGAATTGCTCGATGGGTTCTACTTCTGCAAGAATTCAATTATCAAGTAGAGCTTCGTCAAGGAAAGTATCATACAAATGTTGATTATCTATCGCGA
This sequence comes from Diphasiastrum complanatum, assembly GCA_029204225.1. NCBI lineage: Eukaryota > Viridiplantae > Streptophyta > Lycopodiopsida > Lycopodiales > Lycopodiaceae > Diphasiastrum > Diphasiastrum complanatum. The sequence continues at coordinate 63,447,827 of CM055099.1, read as the reverse complement.
CTCAGCACTGGAAAAATAAAAAATCCTATCAATGCTGATTTTTTAGACAAACATTTATTCGAGATTTCATCTACAAATTCGCTATATTTTGATATCATTACTTATCTCAAGGATCAGATATATCCGGATGGTTATGATTTGGAGCAAAAGACAGTTTTTCAATATAAGGTAGCAGCTTATACAATTATTAACAATGTTCTGTACAAGCTTGGTGCAGATCATCAGCTTCGAAGATGTCTCGAATCCGAAGACACTAAAAAAGTTGTTAAAGCCTTACACTCAGAAGATGCTGGTGGACATTTTGCTTTGAAGAACACAGTTAATAAGATATTGACTGCCAAGTATTGGTGGCCAACAATGTTCAAGGATGTATCAAACTTTATTCATTCATGTGATCCATGCCAAAGATCTGGTAAGCAACAGACACCATATTTTCTGACATATGGTATGCATCCTATTTTGCCAATTGAATTTGAGGTCAAAATTTTTTGTATCCAAGCTCAACGAACAAATGCAGAATGTATAAACGAAAGGTTGACTAATATTGAAGAACTAGCTGAAGCTCGTGAGTCTTTACAAAAATTCACGAAGGAAATTCAGGAACAAAGAAAGAAGAAATATGACAGTCATATAAAAAAATGTGATCTTAAAGTTGATGATTATGCGCTGATATATGATAGTCGCCATCAAAAGTTCTCAAGAAAACTCCATATGCGATGGCTTGGACCTTTCAAAGTCATAGAGGTGTTTGACAATGGTTCTGTGCAACTTCAATCACTTGAAGGGGAACTGTTACCTACACGTATTAACGGGTCCAGACTAAAAAAATACTACCTTTGACCAGAATCATTTATTTATTTATTTTTATTCTTATTATTTTCTAGTATTTTTCTAGAATCAATGGCAAATTTTTCTCTATCTTTTCTGATAATGTTCTCGACTTTTTTTTTTTTCTTTTCTAGAAATTTTTGTGAACTTTTCTACCACTATTTAACATTTGTTCAAATTATTTCGTGAATTTTTTGAGAATTTTTCTTGTTTTCTCTCAAATCTTTTAAGTTATTTTTCAAAGTATTTTCGAGAACTTTTCGAAAAACTTTCGCGACACTCAACTGTGAACTGTAACTTGTCATTTTTTTTTTCTTTTGAGATTTTTTTTAGAAACTTTCTAGTATTCTTTGAGAATCTCTCAACTTACCTTTTCGAGAATCTATCTACCTACTTTTTACATCCCTCTATTAAAGATGATGGCCACATGATCCTCATTATTCACACGTGTGTATACTTACATATCAAACCGATATTGTTTCTCCTTAATTTATTTGTTTTCTTTTCAAAAACGATCTTCCGTCATTAAAGATCAATCTGCCAAATCATAATTTCAAACATTGACCTAAGAGAAGGAGGTTTCATTCCTCATTACAAACAAAAATAAGCTTTGTAGGACACACGGTTTCGTCCGCTACAGTCTTGTGCTCTACCGCATAATTGACTTGTATACTAGATATACTTGATCTGACACAATTCATTTGTTTTGCGTTTTAGATCTATCAATATTGCTATGCTTATTCTTCATTATGTCTGATCTTTCTTGTTGCTCTTCTTGGTAATAGACGATTAACTTTTAGTCTTGTCTTTTGCAAATTCGCGACTAATTATCAATCGAGTGTCGTGAGGTCAAGAGTTGGGCTATTTTTTATGGATGAAGACAACACGGCTACTGCCTTTTCGGTTTTTTCTCTCCATTCTCGTAGCTCTTTTCCTGTAGTTGTAGGCATCTCTTCAGTGCCATCTACCCAGGGCCATAGCCCTTCTCCCTTTAAGATGAGAGAGTTCTTCACCTTCCATGCTATGAAGTTAGACCCTGCTGAGTCGAGGATTGTGCAGATCTTCGATTGTATGCTGCTAATAGATGCCATTGTTGTGAACTGTGTTCTTCAGTCTGTTTTCCGGTTTTTTGTTCAAAATGTTTGATCATCTGAATCTTAAAGCCTTCAGACTCTAATACCATTGATGAGAGAAATTATAGAGATGACGCAAATTATGTCACTCTGATTCCTCTGATGAGAGAATTTATGGAGACGACGTGAATTATGTTGCTCTAATTCCATTCTTGTGAAATTCGAATGGAATTTGATTTTGGATACTGCTTGCTAAAATAGATCTACAATCCACCAAAGTGTAGACAAACACTGCTGACCTATGTTACAATTTGTTTAAGCATTCAACAGGACAAACTAGTATGCGGAATGAATAATAAACAGTTGATTGCAAACAGACACCATTCAGACATCAAAACATTAGAGATCATTCAACAAGTGCATTCAAACTACTATGTTATCAATGATCCTTTTATAGGAGAGCGTGTTGTGACAAACCCACACAGCGCACCGACGTGAGAGATTCTACGTCTCTCACGAATAATATTTAGTCGTCTCGCTTACTAGGGGACTCCTAGACATCGGCTAGCAACAATGTGCTTAGCGCAGGTTGATTCTCAACCAGTTGACGTTCTATTAATCTCATGTTCAGCCTATATGATGTACCAACCGATTCTCTCAATTTCACTCTGTTTATATAAATACAACGAGAAAGGTTTAATCTAATCTGAGATTACAAGAACGATCGATTAAGCACGTCCTTATGGTATCCATATTGTTTGTGCAGGAGGGATGTCCTCCTTGTACTTTTCTGATTTTCTCTGTACTTTGAAGCATGAAGATCCGTCGCCTTTCGGTCTTCGTGTCTTCTTCAATTCCGAACATTTCATCTTCACATTCTGTTGGCCTTCAATCCTCGAACCTTTTACCTTCGTCTTCGGGTATCCTTCAGTCTTCGAAGCTTTGGTCTTCGCGTTTGGGCAGTTCCCTTGCGTTTGTGTAGAGCTCGAAAGCTAGCAAAGCTTTGTGGCTCAAAACATATTGTTTCTTCAATTAAAGCACAAAATCATGTTTCCACTCCTATGCATTAGTCAAAATATGTACATGGTAGAGTGGCACCTTGAAGGAGATCCACAAGACATTCAAGTTCATGCATGGATGTGGGGGATGGATCCAAATGCTAATAAGCATACTTGCTTGTATTGCATGTATAATTACACATGATGAGAGTACTTGTGAATTGCAACCAATACATTCCACCAGGTACATATTGTCCTGATAAGAATCAAAATAATGTCTTAATTATAGTACTCAAAAGTGTATATAAAATTGCACAATGCACGGATATATAAATGTTTTACTATTTATTGCTATCCATGTAGTGTGTTTACACTTGAACAATGCAACTGAAATCAAAGCTTGATGCTTGCATTTGTGACAATGCTTCTTGGTTTCCAATGGAAGGCTCGAACTTGAGACCAAAGAAACTTTGGATGTCAAGCGTTAACCGATTGACCCAACTCTCTTGGGTGTCAATGAAGCTATTATATTGGAATTGAGTTGCATGGAGATCACATGAAATTAAGGATGGATTTTGAATTGACTGGCAAAGAGTCATCACTTGAACAAAGTAGTGTGTATTCCAAAACTTAGGCATGGTAGAGGTACTAGAAAAAATAATGCTCTTGTCAAATGTTTTGAGTAATTTTATAAAGGAGTAATTTTAGTGCAAAGAAAATTTAGCACACAAGTGTACTATTATTGACAATACCAAATTCCAACTTCAAATGAGTCTGGTTTTCATTCAATGCTGGTGGAAAGCATAGGGCATGGAGGGGCATTGGAATTTGCATAAAAAAATATTGGGTAGTGTCTCGAATGTAGCAACTCAATAAATATGATCATTGAACTAGGTCAACCATCATGTTCATGCTAACATGTTTATAATATGTAGAGAAAAAACTAAAATTAAATGTCCCAAAAATATTACATATCTCAAATGATTCGACATAATCTGCAGGATAGAAGGAAGTCATTCAGATATGAGCAATTTTGTACATATTCATTTTGGCAGTTTGGTACCTTTGCAGCAAAGACATTATTATTTTTTCAGAATCTCTATGTTAAAAGCAATTTTATTAGATTCTCATCTCGATACTGTGAAGAAATCACTCTACGAAGTGATTCAGACGAAGATACAAAGTTGACTCAGGCGTTATTCGATGGAACATTACTCCCTGTTAAACTAGAAGAATTCGGCAACCTCCCAGTTGGCCGATATACAAAATCCAAAGAAGATTTGTTGTTGATCGAAGCTCAACAGAACTTGGAGCTAGCTCAGAAACTATATGAAGAATTGAATAATTCATAAATATTATTCATGTCTTTGTCATGCTGATTCCTATCTGTGATACTGAAGCTAGATCTTTGCAGTTTGAAGATGTTTTGAAGTTTGATTCCAGTTTTCATCAAACAATTTCAATCAAAATCAACCTACTCAACGCAACAACAAGACACATATTCTCTGAAGAAATATCTAAAGGACGAATCATATGAAGAAATATTTTTTCGCCTCATCGAAAATCTGATGAACAAGAATGTTTCGCGAATAATCCTCGAAATAAAGATGATATGTTCACGAGGACGTTTCACATTTGAGGAAGGGGATATGTGATGCCACGCAAATGTCAAAAATTGAATACCAACATAAATATGGCATGATTTACTCAAAAATGAAGATATGAGCTGATTAAGTATAAATCATGAAGAGGCCTAAGTCATTTTTCGAGAATATATCTCCTAAGTACTTGCCTTATTAATTAAGAGCTAGACCTTTAATAGGAAAAGACATTGCCTTGGATAACCCTTAACTAGGTCGTCCATACGAAACGACTAGTTATGAAAAGACATGTTAAACTATAGTAACTTTTACTCATAGTTAAGTATACCTCTTATGGTATAGTTGAACGTATTTTCAGTTTAATTCTTAACTAGACCCTTTCACGGGAGTGACGCACCTATTGTTTAAGAGGTGTGTTTGTTCGCCCCGCAGAACATATATTGATCTCACACTTCAGTCTCGATCATCGAGAGAGAAGAGTTTATGCTTATGTAAGAGATTGAAGAAGTGAATAGAGTTCTGTGAGTTATTCTCCCTTATCTCTGTTCTCCGCACTGCTGAGTGTGAGTGATCTTGAGTCTGCTAACAATCTCTAACGCATTTCCTGAATTACTCTCTAATCAGACAGACGCTTTAGTGCATTATAGTCGTTTGTTGTGTTTCCGTAAATCATGCTCTAAAGAACTGTCTTAAAATCATCTTATTCGTTTGTCGTGAATACTTTCTTTTTGACACTCGAATAATGTCTATCTTTGTGCAGTCTAGCATGGTCATTGAATTAAGTTGTATGTATACAAATGAGATGACAGTCCCTGTCTGAAGAATTGAGTCTCTGATCTGTTTTCCTGATTGGCATTGACATAAGTTTCTAATGTGCTCTAAAACCATTCTTGCTCTTTACCCATTAAGTTGGGCTTTAGTTGTTGAGGACTATTGTCTAGAAACGAATAGTTCGCGAACTCGATTAATTAGTTGTCTATGCAGTCGCGAATACATCAAACAATTTTCAATTCTCTGTTGACACCTTAGTTAGCCAGAGTGTAGTCTGTTGTACTACTCTGATAACATTTCATTTATAGAACACGCTTCCTTCAGCCAGATTGTTGTTTTGAATTCATTAACATTACCCATTCCAAATATAAGTAATACTGGTTACTTTTTAATGTCTATCAACAACCTGAATAACATTCGAAACCACCTGCCATAATTACACCAAAAACATAACTTTCTAATGCTATCCTCTGTGGGAACGATACTTTTCACTACAAAACCTATATTAACCCTGTTGGTATGCACGACAGTGAATCACTTGGTACTCGCATCACATCATCTGTAGATCGATTTTTGACATGCCAATCCATTAGTTGTGCCAAAGATTTACATCAAAATAAACGTTGCAATCGTGGGATAATTGGAAAATGTCATAATACTTTTCGTGGCACTTTATCCCCTTGTACGTCATCTCGAAAATGTGAAGCGTTACACATTTGACATTGAAGCTTTTCTGAATGCTCACCTCTATATAGAAAATGGTCTTCTAGACATGCATGTATTGTGTTGTAATCCATTTCAAGCACGGTCATCATCTTTCGTGCTTTCGTGCTTTAGGTATCACATTTTCTTTTGGAAGTATTTGATGCAACAACCTTAAAAAAGAGCAATGTGAGTTGTTAGAAAAGAAAAAAAATTTACTTAATGTAAATACACTATAAAGTATAATAGTTGTGTTATGCGTCAAGTACCCGAATAATGATGTCACGCTACGATCACTCCATTTGTATGTTGCTTGAAGGTTTAGAATAAGAATTGACGTAGCTAGTCTCGAAATGGATGCTCTAGGATATAGAGGAGTGTCTGTCTCCTTGCGCAATAGAATCTCGTCTTCATCCATCCTAAATTGTTCGTGATCTCCGTTTTCATTAGAAGATGCATGCATATCATCATTCTCATTTGTTTCAAAGTAAGATTCAAACATGCTGTGCATTGCTTCATCGTGTTGCACCTCATCATCATAATCATTAGAATCAAGTTGATTATTCTTTTTTCCAATTGTGTTTGCCTCTTCAATTTGTTTCATTATTTGTTTTCTCATGTTTATCAAAACTTGACGCTGATTGTAACTAAACACGGATGGATCAACTCCGTGGAATGGCATTCGATGTACTGGCTACACACATGAAACAAATTCCATAAGTGACATATATAGATTGACAAAGATTATAATAAAAAACAATCATATAAAATTAACAAACCTCAACGTTTTCCAAATTCGATGGTTGACCTTCTTCTTTTCGTCCAAACTTCCACAAATGATTTTCAACAATGCGTCTTTCATGCATCTTTTGTCCATCACACTTGAGGCATGTGCACCATATTTTATTTTGAATATAATTTCTCTACGAGAAACAAAAATCAAGTACATGTCACTTTAGCACAATATTTTAACTTATAATAACAAAGTTTTTATGAACAAGAAAACATGCATGTTTATTACTTACCCTGTTAACTTGAGTAGTGTCTTCATCGCTAGACTGATCTGAATGTAATTCATCTCGTTGTGATAAACTGCATATACGCACAAGTACTAAACACAAATAACATAAAATTATTGTATGATTTAATGTTTTAACTTTTAGATAGTACTATTCTTATACATTGTCGCTTATATGATTCTTTTGGATGTTGGTGCAGGCTCGAGCTCTACACGCATATCTCTCTTCTTTTGTTAACACGGGTATGAAAGTCCAATATGCATTAACGTTCTGTAATCGATTTTCTTTTCTACTGCATTTCAATATATTAGGGTATATTGTAATGTATTGTATATTTATGAATGTAGTAATCATGTCAGGGTCAGGCAGTGGTGAAAGCTCGGGAGACTATGTTAAAAATTTATATGAATCATTAACTCCTGAGCAAACCCCCCATCGAAGAGTCATCCACAAATCCTTATTATGACATGGATCCTCAAGGTAATATAATTGCCAATAGAAAAGGGAGGGTGGTTTTGGACCGACTCTATTCTTTATGCCAACGTCATTTTGGCGACAGATTAATTTAGTAAATGGTCCGAACAACTTGCCGCCGATAAACGACAGGTTATTGGTACCCTTCGTGACGAATTCCAACAAGAAGAGGAATTTGAGGAGAAGGAAATTCATAAGCATATGAGCTTATGGATTAGGCATCATCATGATATGGCACGACGAGCTTATAGGACGGGCAATCCAAGCCCTCCTGGTGTTCAAGAAATGATTGGAACCATGTAAAAGTAGATGAACGAACACCAGATAAATACAAGATTTAGAAAGATGTTGCGGCCGCTAGGATGCATGGGATAGGCAATCCTAGGTTGGGCTCGAGCGGAAAGGTGGGATTGCAAGCAAGCATGGTAAGTGAACTTACACTACTCTTATAGTTTATCTTTGATTTCATATGCTTTTTTTTTTAATATGCATTATGACTAGCTGCTCCAATGTAGCCCTAAATTAATTTCAACTTAAATTGAATGCATGGATAGTTGGCGGACTATGGACGTCTGCCAACTAAGGAGGAGTACGAATTGCATTCAGGGAATCATACGACGCATTAGTCAACAAACTAAAGAGCGAGGGTCATCCTCCAAATGTAAGTACTAGTTTTGTATTCATACTAATGTGGTTTGTATTCCGATGTCAATTTTATTTAATTTAATACGATCAAGTATCAAATAATAATGTAGTTTGTTTGCTTGTATTCATGCAGATTGGACGTCACGACGACGACGAGTAGATTAGGTTTATAAATTCTAGTTGATGTTAGATCTAGAAAGACTCATGCGACATTAAAGCACCAATTTTGTAATATAGTGATTCATATTATGAAAATATTATTATTGCAAATGATCGTGCTATATTGCCATTGCTTTTATATGTGCAATGTTCTTTTTTCAAAAATTGCAATGTCAAATTTAGAGATGTGGATTGACATAATAACCAACTAAGAAATTAAAACCATGTGCCATGTCGGATTTCAAAACAACAATCAATATCATATATAAAAATCTAAATGAAATTTATAATGATTTCTAGAAGTCAATTTTGCAACAAACTTGATGGAATTGAAACATATGCCTCTACCCATCAATTTATAGGTCCGATAGCTTGCTGGGAAGGTTAAAAAAAAATACAAATCATGCTATAAAAAAATCCAGAATGATCCCCTTATGGATTTAGAGAAATCCACCCCACAAAATTCACCAAAATTGGTCAATTTTTGACAATTTTTGACTTCCTACAAATATAATTGCTGGAATTCTTGACTCTAACTTCTAGGACAGCTTCAAAAGACTACGATTCATCTTTTCACAGCTTCAATTGATGTTCAACCACCTCCTATCATCCAATTTCATGAAAAAACAAGCAAAAATCATGAATTTTAGCCCTTTCTAGGTTTTTTCACCATGCTCAATTGGAATATAATGCAAGAACATTTTCCAAATCCACATGCAATCTAAAATACAGAGTTATAACCAACCAATTGATCTGAACTTGCTGGATTTGAATTCTACCCTCCATTTTGTGCCAAAATCATGGAAAACAAGCCAAATTTGGCCACAAAGGAATCTAGAATCCAAATACATGGGAAGATCCAACATGCAACTTGAACTTCACTACTTCAAAGTGAATGAACTTGTTGGAAATTTCAGATCCATTACTAGTTTTGAGCTACACATGCTAAAACTCCAAAAAGACACCAAAACTGATTTCCTAGCACAATTCTCCAATAAACCACAATGAAATTTGAGAGAGATATGGATCATGCAAATTGAAATTGGAAGATCCACCAACTTGCAACCTTGCTCCTCTCCTTGGATGAGAATACTAGTTGAATGCCACCAAGCTCCAATGAAAAGCACCACCTCTCCAAACTTGTAAGCCTTGCTCTGATACCACTATAAGGGAAGCTCTTTAGATCTTGCTTACAAATCACAAACACAATGATAACACACTATGGAGAAACCACCCAACCAAGTAGAAGCATCCAATCAACTCTAGAAGCCTCACCCCCAAGCCAAGGAACAAGAAGCATGCATGTAGAGTGAGAGCCTGACAATGAATCCACAACCATAATGAGGAGTAGGACGAGTTTGGACCCAATATATAGAGCCAAAAGCATCTTGGGTACTTAGCCATGCATAGCCCTAAGTTCCCTTTACATAGATTCACCTAGAATAGAGTCCTATTCATAGAATTGATATTGATAACTCTACACATGCATACATTGTCTCATACCTTGTCTAAACTCCATTTAGTGTGTTCTGGGCCTCACCAGGATATTAGTTACTTTCGGGCCACGTCTAGTATGACGTGGCATAACTAACAGCTTGTTTCACTAGAGTACCATGTATCCAAGACTAGGAGTATATTGTATCCTATATGTACTGGTCATGGACATAACACTAACCATTGCTTACCATTGATTATGGTAAAGCGCAATCCAACAGGCTAGATCGAATTTGTGCACCCATAGCCTTTTCTTCGGCCCACTACACACACATTTGCACTAAGGCCATGCTCTGGTTTAACACGTACAACTGATGTGATCTATCATTCGCCACTTCCAACTCTCTTCAAAAGAAAAGAAAAACCTAAATGGACTGGCTACAATAGATCTAGAGAGGCTAAAAAACTCTCCAATTTCTGCGCGATAGTTTAGGGCTGTCAACAACACATTTCTAGGGGTAGGGCACCCTTGCTCACAGCTTCACAGCTTCAAAAAACATCTTGTAATGAGAGAGATCAGAGATTTTCCACTTCAATACCCCAGCCTAGGATTTTTTTTCCATTCTTGAGCAGCTATACAGCTTTTCTCAGAGTTTTTCTTGACAAATTCTCCACCTCTGAGGTCAACCCACTATCATTAGAGGAGTTTTGAATATCAAAAAGACCCTTTAAGGAATGCCACGTAGGATAAAGAAAAATATCAAAATTAAAAAAATAATATTGCTTATTTGGTTGCCCCCACCACTCCCAAGGCCTCCCAACTCCCAATGATCTAATTATAGTGTCTACAGTCACAATTAACAACTCTAAACTGTTCACAGTCTAACTTGTCAAAATTTGGAAATATGACCACCATCCACAAATTCAAATCAGGGAAAAAAGCATCCCTCCACTGGAATAAAAATTTGAGCGCCATCTCCAAATATGAATGCCATCTTCACATTGGACTGAGATTATGAGCGCCATCTCCACATCGGACTGAAAGTATGAGCGCCATCTCCAAATTTGAATCAGATAGAGTATATAATATAATTAAAGATAAGTACTTTGATTTGTTTGTATTGTTTTCTTTTGTACTGTTTTGTTTTGTCTTGTTTTATTTGATGACGACATTGTATCATCTACATTTGGATATTCCTAATGATTTGGCACCTATACAGAGACAAGGAGGCAAAGGAGTTCCAATATCTACTGCTGATTGTTCCCGTTATAGGGCAGAAGGAAAAAAGAACTTGGATTTGTGGATTGACGGATCATTGTATCCTCAAGACCCCCGCACATTGACTCATCCCACATTCTCTTCAATAACTAATCTAGTAATATGGATATGCAATGGGCATACTGGATTATTAGGATATTGTGAGAGATTGCGAAACTATGGAAATCAATTTTCAATGAAAAAAGTTCACTTTTTAGAATGTGAGTTGATACACATATCCTCTTTTTATCAAAAAAAAAAATTGTCATGTCCAAAAGACTTTAGAGAAAAATGAACAACTTAAAAGAAATAATGAATCATTACAGAAGAATAATAATTCATTACAGAAGACAGCGTTTGATATCAAATCAGAACTAGATCGAATGCAATCAATCTTTGCAATTATTGAAGGATGTGGAAGAGGATAAGAAGGAGGAGGCTAGGAGTAAGAAGCAAGCGGAAAAGCCGCAAGGATATTCAGACCCTTTCAAAAGGAGATTATCGAAGTAGAAGAATTCAAGCATTCAGGTAAGCATACTCTGATTTTTTGTAACTTGATTAGTGACATATGGTTTTATTTCTGCTACTATGTTGTTCTGCTAACTAGCTGGTTTTTTTTTTTGCAGAGCTGCATTAGTAGCTCATCAGAACATAAAGGACAATGCATCAATTGGAATGTCGTTGGGCTCAATATTGACAGGCAAATCCACTGAGTGTATCATGATAAACAATAGAAGTTCCAATGTAAAGTCCAAAATTGTAGAGTCTTTGATGTTAGACATTCAAAAAAATTTAGATAAAACTATAGTTCAGGGTGCCTGTGATTTTGCTGGTATTGGCAGAGAAGCATATTCAACAATATTTCAACTTATTAGGGATGCCTTTAAGCAAGTTTGATTTAGAAAAGTCCCTATCCCTAGGTCATATCACTTGAAGACAAAGAGGAATACATTAACTTAAGTATGCATAAAATCATTGGTACCCCATTTCATATAGAGGAAGTGTATGAAACTGATGGAGGATCCATATCATATAATTCATCAAACAATTTCTTTGTTGATATAAATCACTTGTTAACATACATGGTCACATTTTATGATATAACCTTAGAAAAGGTGAATGGTAAAATAATCATAGTACTTAAGTTAGATGCGAAGCCAATAGAAGTCCCCAGTAACTGCATCTCGCAGGTGCCGTGGGACCACCACCATTTTTGGTGCGGGATACTATTGGAGGGTTTGCAGATCCCAAGGCAATCCTAACCCTAGCTAATAAGTGAGAGGGATTTGGCACCCTGCGTGTGTAAGTCCAACCCGATGATCACATAGCTATTTGATTAGTTACAAGTCAATAAAAGGACTTTAGGCCTTTTTGCGGGACTTTTAATGTCGCAGGGTCAAGTTAGTGAATAAAGTTGGGTTTCCCTCCAATTTGGATGGTTCCCACTCTTTTTTAAATTTGAATAATTAGGGAGGCAGAAATGGACCAATAGGATTCAGAGGCCAGAGTCCTCCTCTCTACTATAAAAAGGGACCAACTCGAGTTCCTACACATGTTTATTTCTTCAATTCAATAAAGCAGATTGGTTCTCTTGTGAAATGGATTGATGAATGTCCTTGCTCTCTATCACTTTTCCTCCATCTCTCATGCTTCCTTTGGATTTTGCTAATTGTTGGATCTGATTGTTATTGGGATTGCATGTTATTACATTTTTTATGAGGGAGAAAGGGAGAGAGAGAAAGAGTAAGTTATCTTGTTGTGGATCTAGTGTTAGTGGATGTAGTGTTGATGCTTTGGGTTAATGGATGTTAGAGTTAGATGTGGGTCTTCCATTCATACTGAAATTTGAACTATACTATCGCTCTCATGGGAACGAATCTATGCGTGACAACTAACTTCATCTCTTTGATGCTAGATTGATTAGATCTTGGGTTGAGGTTAGGAAAGGAAAGAAACCCACTACACGGTTGTTTCAAATAATTGATTGAACCCTTATCCAATATGATCAACATTGTGCAATCATTACATTCCACCACCTATACTTACTACAGACACCAACAAATGAGAGGGCAAAAACACGAGCAAAAGTACGGTTTACCCCAAGATTTTTAAGTAAAGAAAATGATTAGCTTTGTACTTTCAAGGCAGGCTATGAACCAGTCATTATTTTATTTCCGTGTTATTACGTTAACTATGACATATATTTTTATAGTTCAAAATAAGCAGGAAGTCTTGAAAAATAGCCTTACAGCTTGCAATCAAGCCTTTAGAATCCAACTCAAGATGTACATTTTATCAGATGCATTACAGGTATTTTCAAAACGAGAATGTTAGATTGGGTAGGATTGGTTTGACAGTCTTCACTCTTATGGAGCGAAACAACGTAAAGAGTTATGTAAAAGACCAAGAGGACTAATTTGGTCAGACCTTTCACATTTCATAAGAGCTCCTTATGCTCTTTCTAAAGTTCAATTTAAAGCTTTCACATCATATTGGTATCTAGAAAAGAGATCACAGTTTGATACCTGGTATAAGGATCTTCTAGATTCAAAGATGAAATCAGTTGAACCTTCAATGCGATAGTTCTTGAAGTAGTGACGACCTTGATGGTCATACATGGTATCTTGATATCTCAAGAGCAGTAGACATCCCAGGGGTGGCATGCTTAATCAGCTAAAACTAGTAACTCATTCTCTTTTTACAAACTTCAGAGTCCTAAAATGATGTGGTATCATATTTGATACGACCTCTCCTTCGTTTGTTCAGATGGGTATGGTGTTGAATGAAGCTTTGTGTTTGTACCCAATAGCTCCTCCGTTGACAAGGCTTAGCTTTGAGTTGTCCCCTACATATGTGCATGCACCCAGCCAATTGGGACTTGTGAAGTTGTACAGATTTGAATAATCTGCATAAGATTCCCAACAAGCCTACATGAAATGGTGATCTCACAAAATCTTGACAGGGATGAACTCCATTGACCGACCTCAACAAATAGTATTGCCTTTGCAAGGCAAGGCCAAAAATTAGACTAAATTCGGACTATAGTCCTAAACTCGTTTTAGCCCCATGTAAAACCTTAATACTAATAATAATAGTTTAGTGATGCCCTCATTAATATTGGATATAATGAAACCGCACAAAGTAAAAAGTTTCATATTGCTTATTTCATAAGCCTCATAGTCTCTTCATTGGGTCACAGTGAAGTTGTAACAAATTGCTTTAGCTTAGTATATATGATAATGATATTTTTATCTCATCTACATGCTTGCACTTGTGAGATTATGAGCAAGCCACATGGCAAGTATTTTTTTACTAGGCCCAAATCTCTTTCACGTGCAAGACTCTGGCTATAAGTTTGTGCCGATTGTGGAACTTTCACATCAGGGTTCTCCAACCCTGATGTGAAAGTTCCACAATGTATCTGAAACTTATTAGCCATCAAAAAACACTACAATTTTTCAAATTAACCTACAACTTTTCATTTCAATATTCTAAATAATAGCATGGAAAATAATTACCTAGGCTGATTTAAATTGACGTTTACAAGGTGCATAAAACTCATTTTAGCCTTATGTTAAACCATAATAATAATATAGTGATGTTCTCATTAATGTTGGATATGATGAAAAAAAATATTTCTAATCTTAACGTTGTTCCTTGAGAGACAAGTTATCTTTGGTATGTGGCTTCTTCCCAATCCATTTAAAAATATCTTTACAATAGGGTGATGCATACATATAGACTTGGTCCTACTTTGCCAATTGATTTTGAGAAATGGCAACTTAAAGTATGATGACTTTCACAGTTATCCTACTTAAATTTAAAGATCTTCTTTACATGAAGATTTTTAAGGTTGTTTTTCACATCAAGTGCTTGTCGACAAGTGCATTTGACCAAATATTTAATTATTATTTGATGATATTGGTAAAATGGGCTATTGTATATTGGACTTCTTGCATTGCGATTCACATGCTCCTCTCAATGTTTCCTAGCAAGTGGTTTTAAATTATGTTTACGTGGTCTTATTTTACAAGACACAACAAAATAAGAAACAAAGTTTCATATTGAATTGACTTTGGTGATGGCATTGGTGAGGCCTCATGCAAGAGCACAATGCTTGACTAGGGAGTTGGGAATTTGCCCATTTCGGTAACCTAAGAAACATCTTGAGCTTTTGAAAAGTGTGTATTCCTCAATTGGATCGAGCAGCCCCTCCACCTATGAGTGAGCGTTGAGATATGTCATCATCCATCATTACTATGAATGGACAAATTAACATAGTTGGACATGTTATCATCTATCATTATTACTAGTGGACAATTCGATGTGGTTGGCGGATGAGAGAGTGAGGCCCTTTGGATGAGAGAGTGAGGCCCTTTGGATGAAGGTGGGACCTTGCCTCAAAAAATGTTGTCACCTTATGAATGCACAATTCAACATCTTTGGATGAGAATGAAGGCCATGCCTGACTTGACAAGAGCAGGGTTGCTTGGGTTAAGGAATACACAATACTCTCTCCCGAGTCCCGAGCTGTGGCAAAAAACAAATATACAAAAACCCAATGCTAAGAAGCTGCACCTGGAGGCTCTAGAAGTCTAGAGCAATGATCCGGTAGTTTCGAGTTGACATGATGACATTCCAGTCTCCAGTCTTTAGATTCCAATGAATGTAGTCTGCTTTGCATCTCCATTTCTCGGCTCTTCAAAGTACCAAACGTCAATCAAAGATTTGAGAGCTGAGAAGAGAACTCAGTCAAATCCCAAATGGAACCCAGTCCAATGAGCTCTCACCAATGCCAATGGCTTTTGGCCTTTTGCTTAACTGATGAGACAATTGGCCTTTTCATCACGTGGGTTATCACAATGTCACTGGTCAGTTTTGAATCTTTTGATGGATCTTGTTGTACGATCACGATCCAATTGAATATTGTGATTTTAGATTGCTGGATATTGTAGATGTCCTTGACTGTTCGTCCCCTTATTACAATATATATGATGTCAGGATATGTCAGTTGATACTTGATTTTCATGGGCCTGCGTTGTGATGACAAAATCTTTTGGCGTCAGTGCTGATCATGATCATTGATGTGAGAGGGAGGAACGATTACTGATGAAGTATGTAAATACAAGATGAAAAGAAAATGTTACCTACAGTTCCACGACAATGTTGAGCTCTGTATATTTTAAAGGCATTCTTCATTTCCAAAGACTCAGGAGTCAGAAAGCTAGGACAGCGGTGCGGTCTTATGGACTTTGAGAACGATATGACTCATGAGGTAGTTGAGACATGGTTAAACATGGAAATTGTTGAAACAGATCTCTCAGGCAGCGTTTGCTCTCTTTAAACTCTTGCTTCCGTCTTGAGTATCTATCATCAAAGGCACATCATAACGTGGTGATTTTCATCTCACGAGGATCTCGATGTTTTCTGAGTATGATATTTTGCCAGGATTTCCCACAATGACAAGCGACAAAAGTTTTGCAGAACATGCCCTCTTGCAAAACGATTCAGGGGATTTTGGTGAATCCTGTACTGGGAATCCAGCGTTTAATTCGGAGCTTGAATTGGATTCTGACTCTTTTTTGTTCTCTCCTGGAGCACTATCTTCGTCCTCATCTGAATCATCAGACAACTTTCGTTCTTTTCCGAAAGAAGGGGACGTTTTAGTTTCCAAGGATCAGCCTTTAGATAACAATGGGACAGACATTGGGGATATGCCGGAAGCTTCGGTTATATTCTCTCAAAGGAAATGTATAACAGTTGCGAAGAAGCTGAGGGACCATTCGAGGCATCACTTCGCTGAAACTTTCCGCAAGAAATTTCATGAAGTTGTGACAGAGGAGGCTGCCAGAGGAAACAAAGAGGCTATGAAGCTGAAGGATGAACTTTTGAGACGCCTACCCGACCCGAATTTGGACGATTCATCCTGGGAATATTTTCTAAACTGTTCAGGCTCCAAAGGAAACACCGTAAAAGAAGAGGGTGAGCAAGGAATATCTAGAAAGGAAGAGCCTCAGCCTGGCACTACGACTAATGGTGTCAAGACAAAAAAGCCTCTTTCGGCTCTTTCCCTACCCCGCAATTCCACTGTTACAGAAGATTTTATTAACAATTCTCAAAGTTTCTTTTTAGATTCGCCTATTGCATGGCAGCGATCTCCGCTCGTAAGTCCCTGTGGATCGAAGCGAGTCCGCGGAACCCCATCAAGCATAAGTCCTCAACCTCAGCTCTCAGGAGTTTGGGATGGATTGCCTCTTGATGAGCATGATTCTGAAGACATGGTACTTTACGGCGTGTTGAAGGAGGCAGTCAGGAAGGGATGGGTGCCTGTGACACCTGCTGCAAAGCAGAGCGGCAAGGAAGGTGAAAAGACAATCAAGGAAGAAACACTATCAGAGCTAGAGGCGCCAGAATCTCAAGCAGCTGGCGAGAAACATGTGGAGAATCAGAAAACTCAGCATTACATTGGAGTGAGGCAGAGGCCGTGGGGAAAATTTGCAGCAGAAATCCGAGACTCTGCGAAGCAAGGGACGCGCATCTGGTTGGGAACTTTTGACACAGCTGAAGAGGCTGCTTTGGCTTACGACAAGGCAGCCATGGACATGAGAGGCTCCCGTGCTCAATTGAACTTCCCTCCAAGCGTAGTCCTAAGATCCATGGCTCTCCGTCATGCCTCCGGTGGAATGCATCAGATGCCTTGCTCAAATGCCTTCCCAGATTCCTTCAGTTTTTTTGGTGCACAAATACCTGAGATTCATTTAGAAGGTAGCATCAATTACTTGAATCAGAGCGTGGGCGACAAGCGAAAGACACCACCGTGATGCTTCTGAAGCATTACCAGCACAGATGCCTTCTTCAAAACGGCCTCAAGAACTGGGACTTGGCACAAAAAACTGCAAAAGTGCAGTGTTTTCCAAAGTAAGATGGCGGCTCTGCCTCACTGAAGAGGCTTAGAAAAGAGGTTGCTTGCATCTCATGGGTTGTGAAGTCCAGGACTAAGGAGATGAAATCTTGAAGGAGCTCCTGTAATAGCAGTGGCAGTATTGGTTTAAGTCATTCTATCTCCCAACTTTTTCTTCCTGTTATCTGCTGCCTATGCCAAAGGTTCAGAGCTTGCTAGTTACATGAATGCCCATACAATGATCCAAATTAAGCTGCTCTTGATATTTCCACAGACCCATGTAGCATCTATCCTATTCTCTTACATTTCCATGCTACAATCGCTCTGTGAGCAGCTTATATGTGGCAAGATGTACTAAATCCCTATTTCTTGGTCCCTCTATGATCATAGCATGGAGCATCCATTGAGCTCTAAGATATTTGTAGGATTATGTCAAACATTGTTAGAAATGAGAAACTAATATTAACTCTTTTTAAATCTTGACCAGTGACTACGTATCTATATCTGTTAACAGACTCTTTTTAAATCTTGAACCTGTGACTGTAAGTATGTATAAATGTGCAGCAAAGATCTAAATCTGTTAACAGAATTGCTGATGAAGCCATTTACATGCTACTGTGCAATGGGAAAGTAAGAAAGGAAATCAGAATAATTTACAAACCACAGAATTCTTGGCTTTGCAAATGTTATGCAGGAAAATTATGCTTAAAGTATGTCAGGTATGTCAATTCTCTTCAAAATGATGAAGCTGATAACATTGGTGGTCAAGCAAAAGATTTCACATGGAAAGACAATTACTTGTAATTAAACAAGGCATAGCATTGAACCCAAGTTTCCAATGTGTTTCATAACATAGGATGAATATGTGAGCTGTCTTTGGTGCTCTCATCTTCACTAGCATGGAAAGAGCTACATGTAAGGTTATTCACTGAAAACGCTGCAATTTACCTACCATAATGTTAATTTTTCCTTTTTTTATAAAGGAAAGGAACCCTCCTCAATGGCCTGGAATATATGTCTCCCCTTTCTTTTTTCAAAATTAAGTACATGCACGGATGCACCTGCGGGATGCTGAAATGTGCATGAAAAAAAAAGTTCATGGCAAAAGTAACATTAAAAACAAGTGCATTGTGGCAAGCCACAGGCCTGCCTTTGCAATGTGCTAAACTGCACTTTATTAAAGTTTTTTAAATTTGTCTTATCGAAAAAATGAGAGCATGGAAATAAATTACATGTTCAGTTTCTTATTTGATAACATAGTGTTTGAGGTGATATAATAACATTATTGGTTTTTGTTTACCACACATGTGATATATTGGCGAATGATGTGACCAATAAGCATATGTAGATCTAGATAAATTTTTTGAATTTTGTATGTTTGTCCATACGTGACCCGATTGTTTGGAATATGTAGTTGTTACTTGTTGGAAGTATAGGTGTATATCATGGTGATGCAAGAGATTCAAAGTTTTTGAAATTTTTTGTTTATGCTCAATGCATCAACATTCATGTCGTCGAATATGTCAAGTTGTGATCTAATTGTTGTATTACAATAGTTACAATTTACAAATTTTGTATTATCTATGTGCATGGCTAATGTTTGATTGCTTTGGTTTTTTTATCTCTCTTTCTTTATTTGATACTCTTCCATAATTAATGCATAATATCTGTCAAAGAATGCATGCTTGTCTTAGGTGCCTAACTATTTGCACTCTTGATAGTTGTCTCCGACACCTTCCAAGATATTTTGTTAAGTTAAACAAATGATCTAACAATCTAGCACTTGTGTGAATATCTAGTCCTTATAATATCATCATTTTCCCTCATTGGAGAGAAGTGTCGTCCCAAAGTTTTTTTGATCCTAGGTTCAAGCCCCCCCTTAAAAAAAACCAAAATGCATTATTAAGAATTTCACACAATTTGAAGGGTGCTATAAGGACGACAAGGTTAATTACCTTTCAATTGCAAAGGCTAAATTGAAAATGCATTTCTACGGGCAGAAAAATTGTGTATGAAGGATTGGGAAGACTTCAAAACACATGCCTTACCCATTCTAGTCAGATGGTGGGCAGCATTGGAAACTTGAAAAATGGCTTCTTAATGTTGGGATCGAAGAAACCGAGTCTTGCTCCTATTTGTATTTGTCTTTATCTATGAATGAACTTAAGTAGTCACCCATTTTCAAAGCTTCAATCAATTCATGTCAATGTTGGGAAGAGCATTAGAATATGATGCTTATTGATACATTGTGATATGAGTTGCACTCTATGAACTTGTATAAGTCTATACACTACTTAGTATGTCCTTGCAAGGAATGAGAGAAATCAAATGGAGAGAGAGAGAGAGAGAGAGAGAGAGAGAGAGAGAGAGAGAGAGAGAGAGAGAGAGAATGAGAATTGTTGTGTAACTAACATATTCATGAATGATGGAGCTAAGAACTACTTTACATATATAGCATAATAGTAAAAGACAATGGGCAGCTTTTTCAAAGGCCCTCGTCGGGCTCTAATTTTCTGTAATGCAAGCTTAAGAACTCCTTAATTCAACTCATTACAACACTATCTTGAGTTTCTTTTGTAGCAAAATATTTCTTGGTCCATAGTTTGATCTCTTTAACAAGCAACTGAATAGAGCTTATTACATCAATGACCCATTAAGGTCTTGTAAACTCCAACTAGATACGTCCAATAGCCTTTCCCGTCTTCCAATATTCTTATAAAATATTTTCACTATAATTTAGTCTCTTATGTGGATTCTTCCACACAAATTTCTTTTGCGATAGCTTTTTTTTGTAAGAATAACTTTTTTTGTAAGAGTTCTAGTAAAGTTCAGAAAAGAATTGCAAACCCTCCTAAATTGGTTAGTTTATGGAGGAAGTGTGGTCATCTTAATGTATTAGATAGTATGATCATACAAAACCTAAAGTGCATATGGCAAGAGCATATGATATATTGCAATTGGATCACTTAGTGGAAGGGATTTATAAAGAGTCTATGGCTTAAGTAAAAGGAAGCAATTGGCGTGATTGATATATTTTCATAACCATGACAAAAAAAAAAATTCATTCTTTTTGTTTCATTTGAAGAAGATTGCAATATATGTATACAAGCTCACCATACCTTTTGATTTAGTTTCTTGGTCTCCTCTTGGATTGGTTGACTTAGCCTATGGTGCTTCTATTTTAAAGTCGTGGATACTTAGTTGCACTTTATTTTGGACATAGGTCAATGATATGATCTTTATTTAGTTGATCATAGTTTACAAGACTATGAAAATTTGCAAATATTAGCTTGATTAACCATGTAATTATGTAAATAGCCTGATCCCACACATGTGGAGCTTGTTCCCACATGTGAAGTATAGGCCTAGCCTAGTAAGATCCAAGTCTTATGTATTAGATTGCTCATTTGGCCAAATTACCTAGAATCTAGGATCTATGGAAAATAGTCAAAATTCTAGCCCATAGATTTTGACCACTTGGCCGCATCATATTGGATGACCATGTGTCTAGGCCACATGTACATAGCTAGATGAAGATTAGACGGAATCTAAATCATGTTTAGATTCTATTTATTTGATGTTCATAAGCTACAAATCAAGCCCCTAAAATGTAAGAACATTTTGGAAGCATTTGCCACCCTCCATGAGAATCTAAGATTCCTCTCAAAATGGATAAGCGTGACTGTTGGATGCAAGGGCCATGTTGACGCGTGTGATTAGTAGAACTGAATTTGAAAGCCCAACTACTAGGGGAGAAAGCTCATTTGAACATACATCTTTGAGAGTGAAATCACTAAGGAGTTTTTGGTGATTTTGTGGTCTAATCTTGAGTCTTCTCTCTAATGCTTGCAATTTGTTTACGTAAAATGCTATCAAAAGTTAGTGTAACTTTTTTTCTATTTTCAGGCCGTACCAGAGGCTGTACTTCACACGTGTGAAGTCCCCTTTGATCCAATACACTCATGTTTGATTGCTCTTGCTTACATGTCAAGATTGTTTCATTTCTCGCTTTGAAGATCGATAGAAATGAAGATAGTAATGCAATCAATCACTCTTGTGGTTGATAGAATCCATTCAAGGTCCTCATTAATGAGTTTTTAAACATGGTATTAGAGCCTTGTACAAGAGATGTATAATTCAAAACTAGTCATAAATTAGCAAAATTTGAGTGCTAATAATCTAGTTTCAATGTGGCAAGTATGTCAAGAGTGATAGCATTAGTTTTTTGACTTCACCTATGGATAGAGGCTTCAAAAGTCCTCGCCACACATGTGGAAGTGTGCTGGACTAGAGACTAAGTCATATTCTTAGGGCAAGCAATTTATGCTTAAGGTGACCAAAAATCGCCAATTTTGAGATAGAATTGGCCAGTTGGTTATTGAAATTGAATTAGTTTCTAGTCCATCTCATAAGTGAGAGTCTGAGGGCTAAGATCAAAACCTTCAAAGTTGTCTAGAATAGGGCCAAAATTGAGTTCATAAACTAGAGTGAGATCCATTGGAATTTCTAGTGGTCAATTTCACTTAAATTCTTGAGAAATAGATTTTTCTAGCATCAACCAATCCACTAAAGATATGGGATAACATTACAAACATCACAACTAGGACAAAAAGTAGCAATAACTGTCAAAAATATTGGGCTCACTCTCTCGCTTGTAAGACCATTTGAGCAACAATTTTTAAATGCGAATGGCCACCCTTTATTTCTAAGTGTTTGGATTACATGGCATTCCATGTTTCATTGGGTTGCAAGAAATGTGTCTTGGATGCATCATTTACTCCTCGATTAGTTAAGCTTTCTATCCACAAGGTTGTTATATTGCCATCAAAGCATATAGTATCTTTCCATTATGTAATTACATCATATTGGTGGCATAACAATTAAATGAATTTAAAGGAAACATGGTTCTAGTAATGGCATTTTTTTTCAAAAAGTTTGCATGTTTTGCCGACTTATAGAAATTCACGTGCATGTTTGATGAATTTAGTTTTTTAAGAATGTGAATCAAGGGTATTACTGGAAAGATATGATAATTTGTTGTTTTGCATGAATTCTTTTTATGTACAAAAACAGCTTTGCATTAGTGTTTCATGCATAGCTTCATGGTAAGGCATGAGGGCACGAGGGTGCTTGCAAGAGTGTTAATCCCAAATACATTTGAAGGCTAGATTTGTTTTTGATTCTTGATGCTCGACCGCTTTTTTGGTGGTTGTTGTTGACAAAAACTTGAGGCTAGTTGGGACAAGCCTAGGAAACTCATTTGTACAAGACGAGTGGTATGGTTTGTATTGTAAGCGGTCAAGTGTTTTCAAGATTTATATGAATTGTATAGGATCCTTTTGCATTTTTGGACTTTGTTTTAAATAGATCTGCATTTGAGATTTTGAAGAAAAGCATTTACATTTATAAATGTAAAGGCAAAGTGTTTAAACTTATAAAAGGACTTTGTTTTACTATTGGCATGTGATTAATACAATTGAACCTATAAATCTTGATGATGGTATTGAGCTTGCAACCATCAATGACGATCAAAGAGGTCATAAGTCAATGACATAGAGTAAATCAAATAAAAGAAAGTTTCAATATCGTTTTTGGTCCAAAGATTGAAAATTGAAAGGGACATGTTTCGAGTGAGCAAATTTTTTTGATACAAGAGGTTGTAGTTCTAGAAAAACCAAAAGCCAATGTGGTAGGCCTAGTCACTTTCAATTATACAAGTCCAAAGGCACGGGTGGTAATGCAGGTGCAGGAGACACCAAACGATAATAAAGTCATGACTACGACAGGTTAAGGTAAATCCGAACATGAATGTACAAAAGTGCCAGCTTTTGCACTATGCATATAGGGGCTATGTGGCCAATGAGCCTGGTTTGATCATGGCAAAGGGAGTTGTGGCAGGTTGGAGTTTCATGATTTTTCTTTGACACAGATTCCTCACACAGCTTTATTAATGTTACAATCATGAAAAAGCTTCAACTACAAACAGTCAATTCTGGCTGGAAGTACTGTGCTGAGTTTGGCAATAATCAAGGGCGTATCTTTGTGCGATGGTGTTTACAAAGTTTGATATGGTGTTGGGGGTGCAGTAGCATAGCTGGATACAACCCATTATTGAATTAAAAATGCACATAAAAGTGAACAAGTATTCATTTGACTGGAATGCCACTCAGGGATCTACGGAGAAGACAATATTTGGGAGCAACCTATGGTTTCAGCCATGCAACTCAATTGGATTGTGTCATTTCTTGTACTCTAGTATTGAATAATGGTTCAATCAAAAGGGAAAAAGAAAAAGAAAAAAACAAACATGAGGGAGAAAGGAGCATTGTGGAACACACCCGAAAGAGAAGTCTAGGTAGTCTCCCTACAGGCACATCCAAAAATATATTCGGCATCACCCAGCATAACTACTAACTCTTTGACTATGATTTTCCTCTTGTACGACCAGCAAAACTTTCGGTTATTAAGTGGGTTTACAGTACAATAAACATTGAGCTCTTTTTAGGCAATGCACATACTCAAACATGGCTTTACATAATTATCAGAACACCACACAAAACAAGCTTTATATTTCAAAACTGGAATCACTCCAATCTAGGTTGTTTCTTCTAAATAAAACATGAAAACTTTGACTGATCAGTTAGATATACAACTATTCAGAAACACAAATTACCATGAGAGCTACTTGCTACATGAAGTTCAAATAGATCTGAAATCATAAATAAAATGCTCCTGCACTCTAGAGAAAGCTAAATGATGAAAAAGTGAAGCTTTTGCTAGTCACTTAAGGTCTTTGGAAAGGACACTGCACTCCTTAAGAACTCATCAGTAAATAAGTTACAATTGCAACCTGTGAAGTTTCTGTGAATGTTGTAACCCAGTAATGTTTCCATGAATGACATTCTGCTATATCGCAGCTAAGTTCCCATCCAATGAATACAATTATGAATGTTAACAATAGGACAACAATTATTTCAGATGCTATGAAAAACAAATCCAAACGAACTGCACATCTGCATGATTCGGTAAAGATGGAAGCCAAAATGTCACTGAATAAATAGGCCATCTGTACAGTTTATAGGCCGTCTGTACAGTTTATATGCCTAAAACAGATGCACTCCCTAAGAACAAGCCAACATCCAATCAACTTGCAGAGAAATGTAGGCTTTGACAACTGTTCGCACAACTACGCAGTTGAGTTCTGTACAACAGGGAACTTGGTGGCCACTGAGGAAGACCTAATGTATGAACAGCTTTTTTTGCAGAACATTCACATGTATGAGTAGTTGAATTTGCAACAGAGAAGCCTATTTATGAAATACCAAAAGAATAATAAAGTCAACCTTGTCAATGACGAGCTGCTCAAATTGTGGGCATGCTTGCTGATTCCAACTCAAATTTAGAAGAAGAAGACTTCCAAATGGTTTCAAATAGATAGATTCAGAGCTTGACCTGCCATAGTCTTTTGCTTCATAAGCATGTTTGCAGGTAAAACTACCTGAAATCAAGGATTAAAGGATTGAAAAAAGATTTTGAAATTCACAGATAAGGAAAAAAGAAACCTGATTTCACTTTTCCAGGTTTCCTTTTACAATGATTGAAACTCAACTCCAGCCAAGAACTCACCATTGAAGTTAGGCTGGTGTTTGAGCAATCTGAGCTGCACTTCTCCTTTCTGCATGGCAACAAACAAAAAACGCAAAAAAAAATTAATTTTAAGAATATCTACTTGACTGGCTCTGCAAAGGTCACACAGCTGCCCATGAAATACGCACCTCCTGAAGCAAGAAGTTTCTCTACCCGTGCAACAATATGTTTCCCATAAGTGTACTTTTTAAGAGCATGTAGGTGCACCCTAATACGAGAAAGTAGCAGCTCGCGCTGCTGATCATCACACGTCTCCAAGACCTTTTGCACAACGTAATTGGCAAACTGATCTTTCATCATTGCCTATGAATAACATACGTAAAACATAGACAGGCATTATATTGAATTTACATCTGTCAGCTACAAAATTGATTGTGAAATCTGAAGAACCAAAAGGCATAATTGGCACAAAAAAGTGGTACAACCAACACCATAAGATTATAAGGTCATTAAGTGCCACTATCTGCCAGATAATGCATTCCAGTAGAAAACAGGCTTTTAAAGCAGTTGCTAAGATACTCAAAAATGTAAGGCTACCTCAACTAATGGAGCTTCCTTGGATTTGCCTAAGGGTGGAATTTATACTGCTCAACTTTCAATAAAAATTTTCCCATCAGAGAATCTTCCAAAAACTAGATGCATAATATTCTTCTAAGTTTTTCCATAGCACCCTGTGTATCTGAGCCTTTATAGCTTGCAATCTGGCACAAGTCTTGACAAATCAATCTACCAAAGTTCCTACCCAGGTGTTATGATGGGCAATGCAAGCATAACTCATGTACATGCTCGTCCACATTATTATACCCAATGCGCAATCAATCATGCTGGAGTTAATCGATGCATTACAAAAAAACTTTAAAATTGTTTACCAGAAAACTTCCGCCATAATGCAGAAGTCCACAAACAGAACTTACAACTTTCACAATATAAAAGACAAGGCCATTTGTATATCACACATCAACTGGACTGTGCCTGCTAATTCCTTAGCAAAATTTTTCATGATTATCTTTTCCAATTTAACATGGGAGACTCTCAAGAACTGTACAACATCGATATTGTTGGTGGTGGATTGGTGAGATCTTAATTGCAAATTAAACCTCTTACTCTGCTTTACGGACCTGATTAGTCTAAAAGGCAACGAAAAAGTTTCACTGTAATTAACCTGGAGTGGCTCATTTGCATCGGTAGCTCCAAGCATCTCAGTGATTATAATCTGTCGTTCCTCAGGACCACCAAACTCTAGGCACTTCTCAATAACATTAGAAGCAAACTTGTGTTGACTCATTTGCACAATTTGTCCTGCCAATTTTTTAATGGTCTCACTTCTTTCAAGAGGCCTTCCATGCTCCAATACATGCTGTTAACAACACCAGCACGCATCAGCACTTAGAAGAAAACTACCAACAAAACTTAAAAGTCAGTAAAATGATCATATTCTTGAATGCATCTACATTGGAACACATAATATACCTTCATTTTGGCCACAACGGAACCAGCTAACAAGTTATCTTGCTTAGAGAACTAACATTCTGAAATTGCACAAATCACATTTTTCATGTTGATGCAACAATGCTTGACCAGAATACGGTAGAAAACGGCCAATAGTTTAAAAAGCAGGCTGCACTACAAAAGCTGCTAATATTGTGACTGAATTATGTAAACATATCATCTTGTAAGTGTAGCATTATGGCAGAGCATAGATGATGAAAAATGGCATAATAGCGGGGGGCTCCTGATTAGCTAAAGCAACGTACTAATGTTTACATAGCTTAATCAAAGGCTGGTAACATCAACATTAGCCAGAGGCCTTCATCCATAATGAACGCAGTTTTCCTGGCAACAGTCCATATTGTTTCAGGGTCTTCTTCCATTCAGCCAAGGGGCTGTCTGGGACCTGGGTATAAAAGACCCGTTTTAGAGCCCAGAATTCAAAGGATAATCTTGCTAAAAATTGGTTTCATAGGCAAATATGAACTTGTGGACTACCAGCCACTCGTGAATCTCCTCTGGTATCTTGATCAGCATCTCTCTATACTGATCAGCATATTCCTGCACCATGTGCTGCCTCTGACGATGCAGGAACCAAGCATCCGTCGCACGCACATGCTCATGAGGAGGAATGAACTGCGCCCGAAAACAACGCTTGAAGTCAACCCAGATGAATGGGGCTTGCTGTGATTTTAGCAACCTGCGCCACCACCTGTCAGCAAAGTTAGTAAAATGGTAAGCTGCCTTACGGACACGCCATCCTTCATCGGTGGGTGCCCGTTTCAAATCAAAATACTCTTCCCACTTGTGCAACCACTGATCTACAACATCAGTAGTCCTCTGGGAAGTTGTACCAGCATATTTTGTGGCCTTTATATCTTTATTAGGAGGAAAATCAATGATCATTTGTGTATCAGAAGAAGGATAACGAGCGGGCAGCTGGGAAGGATACAAAGGTGGAGGCTGAGAAGAAGACGAGGGAAAGCCCCTGGCAAGCGACGATATCATCGTACACATCTCTGTCATATACCGCTCCAACACATCCATACGTTCTTGTATGGGAGGAGGATCAGTGACAGGCGCACTAGGTAATCGGCTGCCATGACTAGGCGGAGGAGTTTCCATGGCTTCAACTGGGCTTGAGGGGATGTCAACTTTGTCTTCAGCCATGGTATAGGAATTACTCAGGAAATGTGAAATGTGGAAATTTTCAACTTATTCACAATTTAGAACTGAAAGAGGAAAAGCAACTGGAAGGTAACAAAACTCTGGGAAAAAACACAAAGCCAAGGACAGGTAGCACTTCCCTTGCATCCTACGTTGGTACAGAAGTAGGTAAAAAACTTTTTTGGGCACAAATCGGTTTGAAAAGTCGGAAAAAAATCAGGAAAGAAGTGGGTTGTTTGACATCGAATTTCTTTCAAACGGCAAAAGCTTTTCACAAAACGACAATTGGCAGTAGGTCGCCCTCCTACTAGGCCCAATCTGCAACCTTAACAGTAGAAACTGGAGGAAAGTTGGAGAAGTTATGCCCAATCCAAAATTCTGACCTGTTTTTTGCTTGGAAACCGACTTTTTGGTGAAACAGAGGCAAATCTGCTCCAAAACCGACGTATGACGGCTCTATAGGATCGCTATGGATCCTAGAAACATGCTCCCAGAATCTGATCAGGATTTGAGAAGGTTCCAGAGAGTTATGAGCGAAAAACCTTCAGAAAAAATGCGCTGGCCCTCCAAAAGCTTCGAAACTTTTTGAAATCTGAGATTTGTAGCGTGAATCCCTACTGATCTGCAGTGACTGCCCACTAGAAATGATCTAAGACAGATCTCCCTTAAATCTGAGCACCATAGAGAAAGTTATGGTGAAAAAACCAAGCTTTTTCTCACTCTCTCTCTAAAACGGGCTGTTCTCTCTCTAGAACGAGCTAAAAAAGGCTCTGATACCAATTGTGAACAACAAAAACTCTCTAAGCTGCTCAACTCCTGAAGGCCAGAGTGTGGAATGATCCTCCCAACCATAGGTACCTCCCCTCTTGAGTCCAGTACCTGCTATTCCTGTCAACATACACGAGGTACCCCTCCAGTGGTTGATCAGGTCACCTGGCGTACACCTTGCATGCGACCTGTGAATAGTGAGTGACTCACGAGATACCACCCCCATGCCCTATCATTACCGATGACACCAACTGGTCACCCTGACTGCTTGCCGACCAGCACTAACAGCTAGGGCCCCGACGGTTACGCGACCGCATCTCTGACAGCTTGTCAGACAGTCTCACCGGATCACGGGATTTCGTGATACATCGGTTCCCACTTGGAAGCGATGCCCTTCCCGGTCATTGACCCTTGCCAACTTGGCCTCAGGCCCTCTGAGTGACCGGTCATGCCGAGGACGAAAGGCTTGGGAATACCATGAGAAGGAATGTCCCAAGATTAAAAACATAACCTGTAGTAGATCTTCGGTCTTCCGCATCTCCAGCCCAATCAGCATCCACATATCCCTGTAACTTCAAATCAACCTGTCTACCATAGAGAATACCAAATCTCAAAGTGCCCTGGATATATCTGAATATTCGCTTAGCAACTTTCCAATGAATCTGCTTATCTTAGCCATAAACTGACTAACCATACTTACAACATAAGCAATATCTGGTCTTGTAGTAGTTAGATAGATCAAGCTTCCAACAAGCTTTCTATATAACGTCTCATCTACATCCTGATCTTCCTTAGCTTTAGTAAGCTTACATCCACTATCATATGGTGTAGAAATAGGCTTGCACTCTGACATATTGAACTTTTCAAGAAGTTCATGAGCATACTTAGATTGAGAAATAAATAGTCCCTGTGCTACTCTCCATACCTCAATCCCAAGAAAATATTGTAGTGAACCAAGATCTTTCATATCAAACTCTGATGAGAGATCTTTCTTGATTCCCTGAATCATACTATGATCTGATCCTGTAATAATAAGATCATCCACATACATCACTACAATATCAATATGATTATTCCTGATCAAAACATAAAGTACTTCTCTGAAAGCCAAGCTCCTCAAAGTATGTGTCAATCCTCGTGTACCACGCCCTGGGTGCCTGCTTAAGTCCATATAGTGCCTTGTCCAACCTGCAAACCTTGTCTTCATGATCTTGATCTTCATGTTGCTTTTCCAGTCTAGTTGATCTCCTAGTTCCATGTGTACTGGATTCTCCCTGTTCCATAATAACATTATCCTTGATAGTTTCATAGTACCACCTAGGCAATCTTCTAGCTTCTGATGTAGGATGCTTCCTACCTGGTGAAGTAGGAGGTGGATAAGTATCCCATATACTTGACCTCTCCTTCCTCTTTCCTATCTCAACCAAAGTCACTCTAGGTTCTTGAATTGGCGTAGACGATACATGTGTCGATTCAAGTTCCTGTAATAACTCATCACATAATATAGGGATTCCTCCATCTTGATCCTTATCAAAATATATCTCTGTATCTTTATGAGTTGATTCCTCATCAAAGACTACATCCCTACTTATGATTATTTTCTTACCTGTAACCTGTATCCCTTCTCTTGATTATCATAACCAAGAAATAAACACTTGGTCGCCTTAGAATCCAATTTGCTCCTTGAATCCTTAGGTATGTAAGAATAAGCAATACTCCCAAACACTCTCAAATGACTTACATCTGGCTTCCGACTCGTGTAAGCTTCCTCTGGAGTTCAATTCTCTACAACCTTTGTAGGACTTCGATTCAAAAGATAAATCGTCGTCTTAACTGCTTCACCCCAAAACATATTTGGAAGATTTTTATTCTTGAGCATACTCCTTGCAGTTTCTACTATAGACCGGTTCTTTCTTTCTGCAACTCCATTTTGTTGAGGCGTGTCCGTATTTGCAAATTGTCTCTTTATACCTTGATCCTTGCAAAACACCTGAAATTCCGTAGAAAGATACTCTCCCCCTTTGTCCGAGCGAAGTATCTGAATTTGTCTATCTGTTTCTTTCTCCACCTGTGTCTCAAACCATGTGAAATACTTGAAAGCTTCACCCTTATTCTTCAGAAGATAGATCCCTGTCTTCCTAGAATAGTCATCCACAAACACCATAAAGTAACTTGCTCCCCCATAAGATTGAGTTCTCATAGGACCACACAAATCTGTATGAACAAGTTCTAGAACATTTTTCGCCTTGTATGTACTAGGCAAAGATTTCTTCATATGATGCTTGCCTAAGACACAGCCTTCACAAACCTTGTGATCAGAAACGTCTTGAGGTAAACCTATAACCATGTTAAATTTCCTCAAGACTTGTAGACTTTTGTAATTTAGACATCCATACCTCTCGTTCCATAACTTACTCAATGATCCAGTATCTGCAACACTTGCATGATGATCCATCACCTGAGCATGAAGTTTATACAACCGCCCTGCAAGTATGCCCTCAGCTACTACTTCATCATTTTTCCTCTTGATGAGACACCGCTGTTCATCAAATTGCACCACCATGTGTTGCTTTGCAATAGCTGATACTAAGAGTAAGTTTTTCTTGATTTCTAGTACATAAAGCACATCCTTTATGTTTCCAATCTTCCCTGAAGGTAGTTGTACTTGCACTTTTCCAACTCCCTTTATATCATATGTGTAGTTGTCCCCCAACTTCACATTTGACCCATGATCTAATTTTTGAAAATTAGATAGCCAGTCTCGCCTAGGTGTCATGTGCTTCGAAGCTCCTGAATCAATAAACCAATAGTCATCTTCCTTCGAGAAGCCACCACCAGAAGATGTCGATGCCGAAAACAACTCATAGTCTTCAAGATCCAAAGCACTCAATTTTGCATTAGATGTTTCTTCTTCTTCAACAAAATTCCCGTCCTGCTTTTTCTTGAATTTGTTGTGGCAGCACTCCTTTGCATAATCTCCTGATTTTCCGCAAATAAAGCAATTTCCTTTTCGAACCGCTTTCTTTCCATCTTCTGACCGATTTGATTGATTCTCCTCCATATCTTGCTGCTTTTTCTTCCTCTTCTTCCCTTTGCCACTCTTCTTGGAACTTTGCTCTTGCTTCTTTGCCAGGAATGCCTGTTCCTTGAAATCGTCCCTGTTGACAATATTTTGTCGTCTCATTTCTTCCTGTAGTAAGATGGCATTTAGCTCATCGAAAGAAGGCCTCGTTTCTCTTAATGATAGCATCATTACAAAGTTCTGATAGGCCAAAGTTAGACTATTAAGTACAATGGATACCAATACTGAATCTTGAACACTTTCTCCAACTGCAATAAGTTGGCCTCTCAGATCTTTCACTCGAGTAAAGTAGTCCGTTACTGATTCACCTGTACCCATCTTCAACGTGTGAAGCTAATTAGTCAAGAACAAGATCCGTGAATGATTTACCGTCTCATACAAGTTCTTCAGTATATCCCAAGGCTCCTTGGGTCCAGCAGCATCTCTAATATGAGGTATAATCATATCTCTAATTGATAAGTTGATGATATGATGAGCTTTTCTTCTACGTCTCTGATACTCCCGCAACTCTCTATCAGTGGTAGGAGGTATCTCGACACCTGTGACGATCTCCCAATATTCTCTATCTTGGAGAATATTTTGCATCTTGAACTTCCATATGCTGTAGTTCGTTCCATCTAGCTTGCAAGACTCCGACAACACAACATCGTTCAATCCTGCCATTATACTGATCTACAACAACTCCCAACAACCTAATTTTAGTTTAACAATTAGATCTGTCCAGAAATAGCCTTCCCTGGATATCACCTGTCCTGGTACTGCCTGTCTGAACCTGCATCAGGTCTGCCTTCCTCAAATGCTCCTACACCTACTCAGTTACGGCCTGCACCAGGTCCGCCTACCTCAGATGTTGCCTGTCTAGGCCTGCACCAGGTCCTGTTGACCTCAGAAGTGCCTTCCGCCCTCAGAAGTATCTTCCCTAGCTACTGTCGCACTTAGAAGTATCTGCACCAGGTACTGCCGCCCTCAGAAGTACCTGAAACAGATCCCCCATCCTCAGGTAAAGCCTGCTCCAGATGTGACCTGCATAAAAAAACTAGCAAACAACCAGAAAAATTCTGATTCAGGTCTGTCAACAACCAATAACTTTCCGTCAATCTTCTCCTAGAAGATTCCCGTTGTTTTCCTAACAACGTTGACTCCACATGCAGCTTCAGCTCCAATCTGATTGCACACCTACAAATACAAACTCTCTGATTTGAAAACTGATGTATCCGATGGAAAGTAACAAATGACCATAAAGAGGTCTCGGTCCAGGCTCATCAAAGTCCGGTCCACCCGAATCCAAATATAGCGAGCCCGCTCATCAGTATGTACCAGCTCGACCCAAGGCTGAATGAAGTCGCGGACTAAGCAGGCCACCCCACCAGAACCTCGATCTGTCAATGCTTTGCAGAGTACCAACAAAAATCGCAACAGCTGGTAGTCCTCTCTTTGGACTCTCATGTGTCTCAGTGAGTAGTAAGATATCACCCTCTGCACAAAAATCTCTAATATCCCCTGCTGTAGCTGATGAGTGAATGTCATCGCAGTTCTATAACCTCAACCCGCAATGCTCTAGAAAACCACTACCTAGTCCGGAGGGCCTTAATCTCTATTTATCCGAATTTGGAGGATCAATGTACCGAGCCTTACCATCCCGATAAATTACTCTCTTCCCCGAAGCTTTTGCCTCACTGAATGCTTTCTTCCGATCCACAAACTGCATGGGTGAGATCATCATCCATAAATATAAGTGTACCTCTAAGCTTGGCCCACAGTTT
This sequence comes from Diphasiastrum complanatum, assembly GCA_029204225.1. NCBI lineage: Eukaryota > Viridiplantae > Streptophyta > Lycopodiopsida > Lycopodiales > Lycopodiaceae > Diphasiastrum > Diphasiastrum complanatum. The sequence goes on along the minus strand of CM055099.1, from coordinate 63,414,049 downwards.
GAGGGTTGCCCGTCTTTCTTCCGAATTTGTGAAGCGAACAATGAGTGTAGAAGGGTCTATCTTGGTTCTCCAAGCTCTATCCAATCCTTCGGAGTGGTGGGAGAGTGTACTTGAAAGAAATCTGGTTGCTTCGGTCATTGGATCATTGGTGTCTTCCACCCCTCGGACCCTAAAATTCAGGGATTTGTACTCCCGCATTCGTTCTTCGGATATGGTGGCTGAAATGACTCGGTTCTGGTAGGTACCCAAAAGTAAATGATAATGTGAAGATCTAAGGTATTATAAACAACCTCCTCACTAGTCCTAGTCATTTAAAAGTTGGAGGTACCCAAAAGTAAATGATAATGTGGAGATCTAAGGGATTATAAACAACCTCCTCACTAGTCCTAGTCATTTAAAAGTTGGAGACAATACTGTCAACCGTATGTATAATTGCTAAAGTGAATGATGGTGAAAACTTAATGGTTGATGAAGACAAAGATTTTAATCACTAGTAAAAAATATAACGACTAATGGAGGAGCAGCAGCAATGAGGCTGAAAAGCACAATCGTTGGCAGAAAATGATCAATTATTCATGGAATAACCATTACTAGTGGAAATGATAGGAGAAGACCTCCACAAGCCTAGAGAGTACTTTGATACCAAGCTTTGAAGGCAATACTAGATAAAGTATCACATGTGAAGCAAGTAGGCAATAAATGATAAGCACTAAGCAATTTCCAAACAAGTATAGAATCTGAACATCAATCACATTGAGCAAGAGTAGTCACAGATCTCCCACAAAGAGCTACTATAGAGCCTCCTACAAAGGACTCAAAAGCATCAAATCAATCAATCGTAGATAATACAATGTCTGCAAATCTATCCCTGGATGTTTGATGTATATCTTCTCTGAGAGCATAGTTACCAAGGAACGCGGGAACGTGAGTTTTCAGGCGTGCCACGCGTTCCCAGACCCCACAGTTTGGGAACGCTCTCGGGAACGCCAGTTTGGGAATGTTACCGAGGGAACATGGGAACGCGCGTTTCCAAACAGTTTTTGGTCACAATTTTTTTTTTAAATAAATGCAAGGCTTCGTTGGGAACCGGCATTCCCGAAGCTGATCACGGGGGCTCACGGTTCTCCTGCTCGATGAAGGTTGACGCCAAAGCCCAAACGTCCAGCATCCTATTCACCTACGCTGGCTCGCTGGCGGTGACTAGCAGATTTGCAGCTGGGCGGATTCAACGTTGACGCAACCACTGAGGCTTGAAGAGATTTGCAGCTGGGCACATTAATGGCTCAACCATTGAGGGTTTTTCCCTGTCCCATATACTTGTTATATTTGCAATCCACCCTTCCAACAAAGAAGTACATTCCTTAATTTTCCAAATGGACCACCTCCCGAGGCACCTGAGGAAGGGATGGGAGTATGCATGGTTTGTTGAGTTGGCAATGTTGTGGGGGATCTTGTCACTGTAGTCCTCATAGCGGGATCCACTGATCTTGGACCTTGACTTCTTTTTGCATCCAAATGTGCTGCAACGGCTTGAAGCTCAGCTAGTTTTTCTGGAGGAACACTTCTGCATATTGAAATGCCCTTCTTTTGAGTGACACCAGGTCCAATGAGATGTAGCCGCACACGATCTGTCCCACCAGACTTGAGCTCCCCACAAAATTTGCAATTCCACCTTATAGATCCTCCCTCGCTTGGAAATGAGCCATCCACAGTGACTTCATCCCACCACTTTAAGGCTTCATCTTGTTTTTTCTTGGAGGTTTGATAGCATTCCTTTGAGCGTAGTGAGATCTCCATACTTCATGCAGGCAGTTAGGGAGATTGCTAATTTTGGGCCCAGCTATACTCCTCCTAGCAATGAGATGTTGAGAACCAAATTGCTAGAGGATGAAAAATTAAATATCCCCATGCAGCATTAGGTCCTGTTAGGGAAGGGTATCAACAGCATGGCGTGACACTCATTGCTGATGGATGGAGTGACACTAGAGCCCGATCTATTCAGGGCATTGTTGCATACTCGTGAGGGAGATCATGTTTTGTGACGTCCATAGACAACTCGGAGATTGGGAAGAGTGCAGAGAGGTTGGCAAATATGTGGAGTGAGGTCATTGACCGTATCGGGGCAGCAGATGTGGTAAAGTTTATTGCTGATGGGGAGAATGCTAACAGGGCAACAGGAGCTATTATTGAAGCTCGTTATCCGCATATTTCTTTCAGCCCATGCATTGCCCATTGCCTCAACAATTTGTTGAAGGACATTGGAAAATTACCTTGCTATCAGCCTTTGATTGACATGGGGAAGGATGTCGTCACTTTTATCACTCAACATCACTATATTTATGTTGTCTTTTGTAAGATTATTTTTCACCAGAATCAAGGATTTGCAAGCCCAACTAACTGCAATTGATGAACCCATTATGGACGTGGAGCTAGTCCATAAGGCCATGAGTGGCATAACTAAAGGATTACAATTGTTCATGTGTGTGAATGCGTCTACGGAGGGATTACCAACCTTTGAAGATCGTCATGGGATCTTATTACAGGAGGAACAGAGGCGTGAGGTGGTAAAATCGTGGCAAGCCACATAAGAAGATTAGCTATTGTTGGCCAAAGGCAAGCAAAAACAATAGAAGGAGATTCCTAGGAAGGGCAAGGACAATGAGGACAAGGGAGAGTCTTCTACAAAGCAGAAGAAGCAGATAGGCAAATTCTTCTATTGCCATAAGCAAGGCCATTGGGCTATAAGAAGAAAGCTAATATCAAGCAAGGAAAAGTGAAACAACAAGGAAACTTAGCCGAAGAAGATGCGGAGGAGGATGACATCAATGTGTTCGCTTCAGCATTGGCTTCAAAAATTGATGATGGTGCAAGATGGTTCATTGACTCAGGTGCTACTAGGCACATGACCGAAAAAGAATGATTTGAAAGATTTTCACGATTGATGATGGAGAAAATGTCACACAAGCCAATGGACAGAAATGCCAGATTCAAGGAGTGGGCAATGTACTAGTATAATTTTCAAATGGAAAGGTAAAGAACATTACTAATGTACTTTACGTGCTCGGGCTAAAGAAAAGCCCACTTTCTGTTGGTGTTATGGCAAATCAACATAGGAAGGTTGATTTGTCAAAGATGGTTGCTTGATGAAAGATATGGATCATGACTGCAAAGTGCTTGCGATGGGGTATCAGGACAATAATTATGGTTTTTATAAGCTGGATGCGGCCAAACCTGTTGAGTATGGCTTAGCATTGTCAATAGCAGGGAGTACGTCCAGCGTTGCATGGCTTGTCAAGTGAACAAGGCCGAGAGAGTAAGTCCTCTGAGCTTGCTCCACCCTTTTAGAGATACCTACAGGAAGGTGGGAAAGCATCTCTATGGACTTTATTGTTGGTCTACCCAAGACGCAGAAGGGATTTAATTCCATTATGGTAGTGGTAGATAGGTTCTCTAAGATGGCTCACTTCATCGCATCGACCACGAAGGTCACAGCTCCGCAAGTTGCCGAGTTGTTTATCCAGAACGTAGTCAGGTTACATGGTCTTCCTAGGTCCATTGTCTCTGATAGACATCCCAAGTTTACGGGAAATTTCTGGACTGAGGTGTTCGCCAAGCTGGGAACACACTTGCGGATGAGTAGAACTGAGCATCCTCAGACGGATGGCCAGACAGAGAGAGTGAACCAGATCTTAGAGGATATGCTTAAAGCATATGTAAGTGGTACGCAAACAGACTGGGTAAAGCATTTACCACTATTGGAGTTTGCGTATAATGATAAGAGACATGCGTCCACGGGATTGAGTCCATTTGAACTCAATTATGGTTTTAGGCCACTACAATAGGCATTCCACAAAAGCTACCTAGCGCCGTAGAGTTTTTGACTCAGATGCAGCAGAGGCTAGAGATGGCACGGGATAACTTGTCCAGGGCTATAGAGAGTTATGCTCGTGAGAACCGTACCTACAAGGAATTTGAGGTAGGAGATTGGGTATATTTACTAGTCCCTCCGCAGTCGAAGGTTCTACGCACAGGAAGGTGTGCCAAGATATCTCCTAGGTTTCGTGGACCATGGTTGATTATTAAGAAGGTTAGTGGTGTGGCTTATAAGCTACAACTACCTGTGGGATGCAAGGTGCATCCAGTGTTTCATGTTAGCAAACTCAAGTGATGTTTGCACGATGGTGATAATCTGGTAGAAGGTCTAGTTTCTCTGGAGGAGAAAGACACTACAAATTATGGGCCAGATAGAGTCCTAGATCGGAGAGAGCGACGATTGAGGAATCGTCTTCTCCGAGAGTATCTAGTGGCTTGGAAAGGGCATCCATTGTCTGATGCTACTTGGGAGACGCAACAGTGTTTGCAGAAGTCTTACCCAGGATTTGTCATCGAGGACCGATGACTTGCTAGAAGAGGGAAGGATTGTTATGACTCAGTCTAGTTCTGACATGACCTCGGCATGACCGGTCACTCAAAGGGCCTGAGGCCAAGTTGGCAAGGGTCAGTGACCGGGAAGGGCATCGCTTCCAAGTGGGAACCGATGTATCACGAAATTCTGTGATCCGGTGAGACCGTCTGACAAGCTGTCAAAGATGCGGTCGCGTAACCGTCGGGGCCCTAGCTGTTAGTGCTAGCCGGCAAGCAGTCGGGGTGACCAGTTGGTGTCATCAGTAATGACGGGGCATGGGGGTGGTATCCCGTGAGTCACTCACTATTGACAGGTCGCATGCAGGGTGTACGCCAGGTGGCCTGATCAACCACTGGGGGGGTACCTCGTGTATGTTGACAGGAATAGCAGGTAGTGGACTCAAGGGGGGGGTACCTATGGTTGGGAGGATCATTCCACACACCGGCCTTCAGAAGTTGAGCAGCTTAGAGAGTTTTTTTTGTTCACTCTCTCTCTCTCTCTCTCTCTCTCTCTCTCTCTCTCTCTCTCTCTCTCTCATTGTCCCTAATGCCCCGCACTGCAATGGAAGAACATTGATAGATCTATCACAAAGCTTGACATGATAAATGTTCAAACAACGAAAATCAAGTGTCATAAAAACCTCTGCATGTACAAGAAACCGAAATGTAAATTCTTGAGCTACCACGCCAAACCTCTCAAACCATGGATATCAGTTCCTTCTATGATATTTCTGACTTGATGTACAAGGTTTATCCAGTTTCATTTATTTTACTGGCATGAACTATGCAGCAATTAACCATGAAAATGGCTACTTCTTCACTTTCCAATTCATAAGGATGCGCAATCAGATGAGATCTGGGCAATCAAATACTACTGAAGCCAATTGATATTCCAAAGGCAATAAGGGTGACTAGGTGTATACCTGCACAACATAGTTTCCATACTGGTCTTGGGCCAGACTACACGTAGCACTCAAAATTTCCTCCATCACAGCAAGTTGCTTTTGTTCATCAGTGCAGTGCTCCAGGACTCTCTGAACAAGATATTATTAATAAACTCAAAAACAGAATTTGGATCAAGCTTCAAAAAGAAGCCAACTTGAATACTTAGTTCAAAGACACTTCTAGTTATCTTCTTTGGAACCTCACTTGCAGCTCTGGTTGTGTAAAAGGGAAAAGGGGACCCTAGAAAATCACCTACCTGGATAACACGACAGCCGTAAGGATGTGTGGAAAGCACGAGAACTTGTCCATAGAAAGCAGAAATTATGAATTGTATCTTATCAGAAGGTACACACTCAATACATTTCTGAATTACGTGGTTTCCATTTTGATCTCGGACACAGCGCATGACATGTCCATCAAGCTCTGAAACGAGCTTTGTCTGCTGCTCAACATCTACAACTTCAAGAGCCTGGAACATCCAGCAAAAACAACAATTAAAAAGCCAACAGACTGATGAAAAATCAACACAAACAGAAATTAATATGAATTGCAATCAGTAACAGCTGAATTTCAGTATTAAGCATGTGAGGAAAGAAGCCTATCAATCTATAGAAGCAGAGCAAATATCACTGGATAAGAAAAGTACTGACAATCTACAGAATACTATTGGTAGTTCAGAAGATCAATCATACAGATGCTACAGAAGCTTTTCCAGTTAGTTTGTTGATGACTGAAGTAGAAAAGTTGGTGCCTAAAAAGTCCTCTTGAGATGGATCTCTTTAACTTTCATCTTAAAACCTTGATGCTAAGAAGGTAAAATCTAATGGCCTAATTTAAAACCGAATCAAGTGCACACAACATTGAAAGGTCGCTTTCCACATTAGATAATGGATGCATAAGCTTCAAATATAGCCTCCCACCATTGCTTTGCTTGATTTTTTTATTATTCACATTATTATTATTCTCTTTTTATCAGAGCATAAGATGAGACTTCTGATGTGAAGACTATGAATACTAACACATGCAGACAGAAAAATTTGCAATGCTAGAGATTATTTAACTTCTTCACTTTTCAAAAGAGTCTGCAGAGTGTATCTGATATCTGAAAAACAAATATAAAGTCCTTTGGTCTAGCTAAGGCAATTGCTTTAAGCTTATCATGAAACTCTTTAGGCAAAGAGATCCACTTGTTGGACCTCCATCTTCTTTGACTGTCAAGGTAAAAGTAATTACACTTAATGCTTTAAGGGAGCACATGGGTTGAAGCACACCTCTTCATTTTTTGGATGTTGCACTACTAAAATACCTTGACTTGAAGATGTCGCATGGTTATAACTAGTGATGGGCCACTTTCAGCCTTCAGGTATCTTCAGGCCAGCTAGTGCTTGGGACTGGCGAATTCCAAGCATACCCAAAGAGAATAACTCGGTAGGATATGTACTCTAACAGATGTTGAGAGAAGGCACTGTGTTGCTAAATGTCTCGTCTACTACGAGATCAAAGGGAGATTCATTGTCTTTTTTGAGGCCATGCTCTCACATTACATTCCTTCATGGCATTTTCTGACTGGAGATGTGCTATATTACATCGCTTAGTATTTTAGAATACACAATGTCTACACTCAATCCACAATGTCGTTTCATCCTTGACAAAGGTCAGCCTTGCATCTTTTGTCTCCACACATCATCAAGAAGAGTGGATTTGACAGCAAAGATTTTGACAGATGATTTACAGCCATGTCAAAGGAACCTACAGGTACCTACAAATGTGACTGCCAGACCATAACACAATGTAGATAAACAAGAAAAAGGGTTCTCAAATGTCTTCCAGTAGCCTTTATTTTCATTGAATGTCTGCATTGATTATATAATTCCATTAAGTTGAAATGCGGATAGAACAAAATTGATGGGTAGATTCTAGTTTGACAGGCAAATCTCCGATGGAGATCTCAAAATAATCCAAAGCATAGCTGTCCATAGAGTCTCCTACAAAGAATTGTAAAGCCTCTGAACAATGACCAAACCAGAGGAGATTGAGTCTAGTTCTACTACTTGGAGTCCCTTCAGGCTAAACTAGTGAACAAATGAGTTAAACTGGCCTATATAATAGGCTATTAGTCATAATGTACCAGTGACTGGCTTACCAATCAAAGTTTGCTCAATGAATAAAGAGTATAGCAGATTCCCCAACCTGAAACCAGACTGGATTGTGCACAATGCGACCTCCGACTGTAAGAAAGTTTCTAAAATCCAATTATCATTAAGTTTGGGGTTTCTATGGTTTCTTGGCTGCATTTCTTCATCTGTTAGAGGTCATTGTGTAGCCAATCTTAGTCATAGTGCTTGCTTGTTGAGAGAGAGGAAATGAAAAAATAGAAAGGACACAAGCAGTGCTCAGTCGCATCTGTGGTGCTTATGATTTGCCTCTTTCTGATCCTTTGGAGTCTCTTATGAATGGTTCCACACATTACATCATGGCTAGCTTGCATACTGTGAAATGCCACTTGCAGATCCTTCAGCCGATTATGAGCAATTGAAGTCTCCTATCGAGTTTCAATCAGTCAGCTGATCGGTTGGAGGAGACTTACTGTGATATGCAGTCATGTCCATGATATAAAATAGCAGATGCAGCATATCTTTCCATCTTTGAAGTCCAAATCAAAATTCAGGCATACTCATGCACCGTCCAGTCTTGATGAGAGAGAGTCCCCTAGTGATAAGTTACAAAATGAGTATGAGGGACATGTGCATCCTATAACGAGTCAGACAGCTGCTTATGGTAGGATAGATTGGATTCTTACAGGAGTCCAGCATCTCATCTCTACATCATCGTTGTCTCAGATTCCATTTCCTATCATATCATCAATATGCCATTCTTGGTAAATTCAACTAGCTCGGAATATACCTTTGAGCTAGTTGGCAATTGCCATTCAAAGTCCTTACTGATAACATGGGATTTTTATGTGTATCACCAAATCCATTTCTTACAACATGGAATCTTGGTCAACATGACTAGCTTGGAATACAGTTAGTTCAGTTACATTTGAAGATTGGCAAGCATGGTTCCTCTAGATAGCCCGGGATCTCGGTAATAATATACGCATTTTCTTCTAGCATTCTTGTTCTATCGGTGTGGCATAGTGGAAGTGTGGTTGTATTTCATCGATATTATTGCTTCGCTGGTTTGCTATACTTGTGGCAACCTTGGGATGCATATGATTGTTGTTCTAGTATATTTATTCAGCTGGGATGTTACTTCCTTAAAAGCAACAGAGACTTATTGGTACCTTTTAGCAGATAGTTTATATGGACTTGTGACATCAAATTTCTTATAGCACACATTGGTAAAGTTCATATTGTCAACAAGCAGCAGCTTGCTTACAAGCCCCATGCACTGGCCACCAATAGCTTTTGTTGGCCATAACGAGATAATTGTTCCTTTTTGACAGAATACATTGACCACCAATCCCATATCTTTGCTAAATGAGTGTAGTGTATCAAGGTGTTTTTGTGACCCGTGTGTAGTAGGAGAGACGAGGACCATATCATCTGCACACAGTACTATTATGGATATCAATATGACACGCAATCTACCACCCTGACATCCATTCTAACTAATGATTATCTCAAGCTCAGCTATGTAAATATCAAATAGTGGAGAAGAGAGCACATAACTTTGCTTCCTATACTGCTAGTAACATGCCTCAGATATGCCCCAAGGGGAGCAAAAATATCCCAACACCTGTTAGAGTTAATGTTCACATTAGTACCCCTAATGTTGTCATCTGGATTAATTAGGATGATTGGGCCATAGTTAGACAAGTTCGAGATTCTAGTGCTTGATTTGGAGCACAAGTTATTGCTATAGATAGGTGTTAGTGCTTTTAACAAATGTAGAGACATTAATCAGGCAATTGCTTTTAGATTGCTTTTGCTTTTGACATAGACCAAAGTCTATAAGAATGTAGTGTGCCCTACCTCATAAGCAATGGGACATAGTTGGGGTTTCCATCACTTGTGTTCTCTCTCATGTGTTTGGCTATTGTTTCGTCACAATAGGAATCTTGTCTTGGGTTACTTGTATGAGCAAGTCGGTTTTCTAACAACACCCTCTCATAAAGTGTCATGACAACCAATATCTCGTGAAAAGTGAAGATTTTGTAGCCTCTAGGTAACCATATGGAGTGGTCTTGAGTCGATAGGATAAATGAAGCCCAAAAAGCAGCAATAAACTTGCTTTTTCCTAAACTTTGCCTCATATGTGAAGTGAATTGCTCTAATGCCAACATGTCCAGTAGCATGCAACGTGATGGTGTTGCAAATAGTTTAAGTTTGGTTTTGACTACATGTCAGAGTCTATATGTAGGTTTAATCAATGGCCATAACAGTGTTATCACCATGGCTGGCAACACAATTGTCCAAAATCCTTTTATGACAATCCCAGCCCAAGCTGATCTGATACATAGCTTCATGAGTCCTTAACAATAGTAAGTCGTCTGTTGTTTTACGGAGCTTGATGCCATGCGAAGCTTTTTGGCCCATTTTTTAATGTCACCTCCCTAGAAAGGACCCCCTCCTATAGTTGTTTGCTCATTTATTGCTCACACGTGTGAATAGTCCTTGCAGTGCTAACATGGCAGGTAGGTAGTATCCATTGCCTCTTGGCAGAAACTTGCAGCATGCAAATTGGTTAACTGTAGCCAAAGTAATTGTTGATCAAAGTTATGCCAATTTCTAAGCATAATTTTGAAAGAATTTCGTAACATACTATTGCATGGTGTTGTGCATTATTGCCAATCAGTTGTTTAAACTCAGTTAACATTGTTCTGAGTTCCAAGATTCATGTATGTGCATTGTGAAATATATAGTGGTTTCGAGTGATTGTGACCTATGTTCATGCACTAAATAGTTTTCTGTCATAGGAAAACTTGTGATACTGTGATAGAATATGGTATGAGTAAACTGTCATTCCATTCTCATTAGATGAATGTGTAAAGCATTGTCAATAAATGCATGTCAGTCCCTACCATAGAATCAATGAACTGTGTACGGTTCACCGTGGTTCCGAGAACCGTACGGTTCTCAGAAAATTTTACCTGGAACCGTGGTGAACCGTACTGATAATTAATCAATTAATTAGACTTTTTTTTTTGTCACCATGGGGTGCTCCTATTCTTCTAAAAGAGGACAGAACTTTCGAGTTTGGACTTTAAAAGAAAGCATTACAAACTATCTATTAGATATTGTGGACTATTTCGAATTGAAAAGGATGGATTCTTAAGCTTACGAACTTGATCCCCAAGGTAAGACCATAGCTCACCCAATATTTCATGTAAATTGGTTAGGAAGTACATGAAGGTGATACCCTTGGATCTTGAGAAGATCTATCCCAATTGCAGGATTTATTGCTCAATGTACCTTTGGGACCTGAAAAAGTACTTAGAACTAGAGACATACAATTGAGAAATCATCATATTTCTAAGTATCTGATTAGGTGGGGATTATTCTTAAAAACAAGTCAAATGCATAAAGAAGGAATCACAAATCTACTAGAGTTGGAACTTTCTTGTTTCAAAACTACAGTGTACAATGTATGGTGGGAATGTTCCTCAGCCCTCAATCCCACTTGAGAATGTAAGTTCTATGTTGAGGCATTAGATTTCTGCCCGTGCACGGCCGCGGCCTGGGTGGTGGGCGCGCGCGCAGCGTGCCTAAGAGCATGACAACTTACAGGATGAAGGCTGGCATCAAAGAACAAAGATGAACTTATTCAACTTCTTTCTTCCTCGATATCAAGCAGATGTTGCTTAGTGTCCGTACGGAGCTTCTTAGAACATATCCATACTTTATGGGCAATTAAGCTTAGAAAAATTAAGAACACTTATGCAAGAAAGATCTGGACAGCCAGAAACAAAGTGTAATTGTACCTTTTGTATGACACGGCAGCCATACATTTGCAAACTCAATGTCAATACATGACCAATCAACTGGTCAGCAAGTTCTTTCCGTTCTTCTTGGGTCCCATGCTCAAAGAACTGTGGGCAAAACACCATTTAAGCTTATAATAGAGCATAAACTCATATCACAAAAAAAAGAAACTTTGATGATTGCAACGGTCTTAGAGATAACATGACTGACAGGCAGAACTTAGAACAAAAGACATTAATTTCTTCAAAGCATAACCACAATAGCCATCTCATACTGGTACACCAACTAGCAGATTATATGTTCAATAAAAAGTACATTGCCTATTAGCAAGAGATAAGCATGTTCCCAAGCAAACATATGATGGGTGTAGATAGCCTAAAACCATACAAAATACTTTGAAATAAGTAGTTTTACCTTCTGTATGACATAGTTACCAAAAACGTCAGTCATGAGTGACAAAGCTCGAGGGAGAACCTCCTCAAAGACACTACACTTTTCTTCCAGACTTGACGTCTCTAGTTTTTGCTGAATGAACCTGCTCCCATGCTGATCAGCACTAAAAACATGAACAATGACGATGAGCGGTCAGCAATATCTGTGTGAATGAAATAGTATTACCAAGGACAAGACTAAAACACAAAAATAATATCAAACCTGAACTCTACGACGTGTCCAGAGATGTCAGAAAGTTCAAAGCGCCTTGTTTTATTATTTTTGAATTCCTCAAGCAGGGATGAAGCTCGTAACAAGTCATTTCCATCACTACTCCTTGGTGATTGCCAACCAGCATGAACACCACCTGAAGATCTGCCAGGTCCAGAAGGGAGGTGCAAAGCTCGGTCATCCCGTCTCAAAGCAATGTTAGAAAGAGTGCCCGATAAAACAGGGCTTCCCACTGGAGAGTTGCAATTTGGTAATACAAAACTCACACCATGGGGGCTACCATAGTAAGCAGAAGCAACAGGAGCCGTTTTATTTGTGATGGGGATCCCACCTGCTCCACTTCTCCGATGTTGTGATGACTTCTGCTCTGTTGAGTACCCTAATGTACCTGCTTGAGCCTTGTGTGGATCAATGTTCTCAACTGTGGCTCCTCCGATGTATGTCCTAATTGATGAGAAATCTGTTGAGGCCGCAGCAACATACAGATTTTCAGCCGCACGCTGCATGTATTGATAGTACAAAGGATCTGGTGCTGGTGACGGAAAAGTCAGTCCTGCATGTCCAGGATATTTAAGCAATTGCTGTATATCTACACCAGCACCCAACGCAGGGTAGCCGGCAATCATAGGAGGAATCATGGTTGGATTTAACAGGTACCCACCCATGCCATACTGAGGTCCATATATAGCTGCAGAATGCAGGCTTTGAAGGTACGGATTAGCGGCAGTCATGTAGGGCATAGCAGCAGCTACCGCTGCATACATGTTCGGAGCAACAGCTCCAGCATGAATATTTGAAAACAAATTGGAGGCCTGCGCTTGTGATTCTAAATTTTGGTTAGTGAACTTTGTGGCATTACTCTGAACGTCATTCATATTAGAGTAGATATGATATTGTTGCTGTTGCTGGTTTGCCTGTGAATAGACTTGTGTTTGTGCAGATTGTGGATTCTGTTGACGCAAACGCTGCTGCTGTTGTTGTCTTAAATGATTTTGTTGCTGTTCACTTGAATCCTGTGGCACGTGATCTTCAAGAGTACTGCCAACGGCTCCATGAGATATGCTAACGTTCTGCAATGCAGCAGTAAGCTCAGCAGCACTTGAAGTCACATTATTGAAATCTCCGCCGATATCTATTCCTCCTATGACAATTCTTCCAGGGGTAGAAGACCTCATTATAGGAGGCTCAGGGGTGGATGACCTTGCAGTCGACATGAAATGCTCTGATGTAGAGCCAATATTTTGGGAAACCACAGGAATTGGGGTCACTGAACGAGACACGGGCCTGGTGATAGCATTCAGATCAGTCAATGATGCAATTGTAGCATTGCGTAGGTGAGTAAGTTGAGCGTCTAAATCACCAACTGTATCATTCGCAATACCAGCACGACTCGGTGGACGAGAATGAGTGAAGCCTGGAGGTGGAGTCCGAGTCCGAGAAAAGCTCTCCTGAATAACAGGAATGATCTAAGTTTATTAAGCTTTCAACCTTGCACATTTGATGCTAATGCTGATTTAGCTCTTGCCAAATATATCCAGGAGTCCTTTTAAGCTACTGTTACATGCTCATATTTGATGAACAATGACCACCTTCTGACGGATTCTGTTCTTACTTGGTATTGAGCAGCATTTACAAGTTTGCTAATTCTATCCCACTCATAGGCCCTACTGTTCCATTTTAACCATGTGGGTGGTTCATATTACAAACAGTACTATAAGTGAAAATGCTTCTTGGTTTCCAAGGGGAGGCTCGAACTTGAGACCAAAGAGACTTTGGATGTCAAGATAACCAATTGAGCCAACACCCTTGAGTTATAAGTGAAAATGGCACATTTGCCAGGTCAAACTCTTTATTTGATAATTTTCTTGCAATGACAAAACAAAGATAACAATACTATCAAATAAGAGGGAAATCATCTATGGTTTTCTCATCATTTTCAGGATTGAAATAAAACCAATGTAGATATTGTGACATCAACATGCAACCTCTGAGGAGAGTTTTACTATGCAACTAACAGCAATTTTTTGAATTTCTAGAAATGCCATACCTTATTATGGTCTACAAGACTTTTGGATCCAGAAGAAGACAAGCCAATCAGTGAACTACTTCCTCCAGCCCAATTACCAGAAGGCTCCCTCGCAAGAATTTCCCTGGGGGTTCTTACTTCCTCGAAAACCTCGAGCTCTTCTTTATGTGGCGCCAAAACAGGTTGCATGGAAAATAAAGATCTGCTATCGCTGTCATCAAATGATCTTAGCTTTTGCTTATCCCCAACGGCGGGTCCCGATTGCAATCGCTGTGCAAGCCGCCAATTTTCCCAGGAAATTAAGGGAGGTGGAAGTCTGGGATTAAGGTTGATGTGGGAATAATAGTATGCAAGATAGGCAGGATCAGACCGCAGCTCCTGCTCCGATTTATAAGCATCTGTGATGTCTCCTGGTTTAGAGAGGAGCCCCTCAGTTCCTGCGCTAACGGGATGACGTGCAAAAAGACCTCCCATTGCAGCCAATGAACCTTCAACACTGGGAGGAGCACTCCCACTCCTGTGAGGATGAACTTCACTGCTATTGCCAACAGTGTGTCCTCTAAGCAGACGCCCTATTTCCCTGGCTTCCTTGGTAGCTGAAGAAGGAAGTCCCCCTCCACTAGCAGGCTTTAAGCCTTCACCATAAGCCCCAAGAACAGTCTCCATCTGTCCTCTTGACAGCAATCTAACAGGATTTTCGGTTGCCATTATACAGAAGTACTATTTTCTAGAAGAACTTAGTGCATCCCTCTATAACTCCTCCACTAACTTTCAAATTCTCAGTTCAGTTTCTTCTCACATGCTGTGTAACGTGCAGAATTGCCCACATATAGAATGTTGATCATACTTCCATGTTTTATCTAAAATTTAAAAAGAACTAATATTTTGTCCAGAACTAAGAAAATGTGCCTCTCACCTAAAAGAACCATTTCTAACTTCTAAAGGACCTCCTGCATTGTTTCTACAAATATGCAGTACTGTGCTGCAAAAATTCGCCACCCTAGTGGCGGAGGTATGATCTTTGCGTGAAAGACTGCAGAAGGGAGCCTTGATTTTGCAGAAGGGAACTCGAATTGCCAATGGAGTGTGCCTCTGTAGTACGGGGACAGAATTTGGTGTTCCTAGTTGTACTCAAGAACTTCACACAAAAATCTGAACGCGACAATAAGTTCTAATGCAAAATGATCAAATCACACAAGCCAATCGGCTCGAGGAATGCTTTCATCAGCGCCGCTTCCGACAAGTAAGAAAACTTCCTTGCCACTGTCTAAAGCCCGATTGTCGTAAGGTATTTCCCACAAGAAGCGATTATGGTGGATCTGCAAAGCATAAAAATATATCGATTCGCTTGAACTTTGACTGCAACTCTGTGATAGAAAAATGTGCATCAAGCTTCAGCATAAGGTGTCCATTAGCGCAAAAATCAGCTACAAGGAAAATCAACGTAGTCCGAATGAGTTCGTGATGCAAAACATGAAAACATAAAGAGTTTGCCAATGTTAGCAGAGACTTTGAAAATTCGACAGAGGCAATGAATGTCAAGGTAGAAAAAGGTCTTTCCTCCAAGAAAACCAAATATTGTCGTGTTCTGCAGTGCCGACAACAATGTATGAACCAATTAGAGAGCATAAATCGTCAGAACGATTTAAGATCCTGAAATATCATAAGCTCGTCCAAGAGATAAAAACCTACAAGATCCACAGTGGGCGATTACACTCAAAGAGAAGGATAATCCAAATATCAAAACAATTGCTGAAGAACGGGAGCTTCCAGAAGTGAATATCTAACAAAATGAAGAAAGCAACCTACTAAACCACAGAGAAATTCAATCCGTCGTCAGAAGCTAAGATCCAAATTTGTAGACCGCTAGCACAGCTTGCGCTTGCGCTAGCAAGAAGACAACTATAGAATTTTCAAGTTATGAGTCGACAGGAAAGCAAAGAGCAGAGAGCAGAAGAATTGCGCAAAAAGCCCAAGAGAGAGAGCTACGGCGAAAGACAAAGATTCCAGCACCATTGGAGCCCGCAACAGACATCTCAATGGAAGGCGACAATCAACAGGATGCAGAGAAAAATAAGAATACCGATGTGTAGGCAAAATAACGAAGCGCGCAGAGGTGGAGAGGCTGCGAAGGCATGCAGATAGGCAGAGAATTCGGGGAGGAATCTGGAAGATCGTGGCTATGGCGAGAACGATCGAGCGCGATCGAGCACTCGAGAGAGAAAGCGAGAGAGAGAGAGAGAAAGAGAGAGCATGAGGAAAGGGAAGGGAAGGGAAGGGAAGAGCCCATTCACGCAAAAGGGAGGAAGATCTGTTGATGATACAAAATCCGACGGTCCAAAATGGCCCCACGACTGGCCTTTCTTTTTTTAGGGAGAGGTCCTCGTCGTAAGGGGCTTCCCACGGGGTTGTCCGGGCAGCCCCCTTCCTTGAGCTCTAAGGTCTTTCCTTGCCTAATATTAGCCAATTGCTTGCTTCTTCTTTTTGGCCTTGCCAGTGACAAGGGCGTTTTGGTTTTCGTTGGGACAACTTCTTTTGCCCATCCGGACAAGAAAAAGTGAGGTCATTGAAATAAGTACTAGGCATTTATTGCCCAAGCCCATGTCATGTCCTCGTGGAAAGGACAACTGCTAGCACGCTTTTCTTTATCCTTAGTTGTGGTTTTGAGGGATTCTAGGTTTTAGCGATGATGGAGTGTGCATGCCACGCACAGATGTGCGTTTTCAAGGGATGGTAGTTTTTGGCTTCTTGTTTTGCTTGTCTTTCGCAAATATGGTGGACAGTGCATGACGGGACAGACGCATGCGATTTCTTAGTTTCTGAGTTCGTTGAGGAAGAGGAGTTGTTTTCAGCATCATGCATGGGTTCTGGTGGCTTCTTTTTGGACAGCTAGTGTGCTCCATTGTCTTCCTTATTTGTGGGTTGCATGTTGCATGGCATGGTTTTTTCAAGGTGGATGGTGTCATAAATCGCGGAAGCTTGATCGCGGGTGTGTGGAATCGGAAGAGCCACAGTTAGCAGCAGAAATGTTGAGGATGAATGAATCAGATAAAGCGCAAATGAACAATACAGTAGTGAGATAGAAATTGCATTTTACTAAAAAATATCAACAATGAGTACAATGTCTTGAAGTAAATAACTTCAATTTGTTTGTTTACCCTGTCTCTTTAAAATTCTGATCTGTTATGTATAAGTATATTGTTTTTTTTTTTTATCGTAAAGATTAATATATGTATATATACATATATTACAAGTATCTTCTACTTGCCAAAAATATCTTACAAGCATTAAATGCTATTTGTTATATTTATTACAACCGCCTTGTAACTGTGAGTGTATGTACAAAGTAGGAATATTTTGAAGTCGAGTAAGTCCAGTTGATTTAGGGTTGATGAAGTCGGTTTGTCACTAGAGCGAAAATCCCAAAAGTCCCGAAAATCCCTAAGGTGTGAAAATCCCGAAGATGCCTTTAAAAGTGAAGGTTTAAAAATGCGAAGGTTCGACAAAACAAAGTCGGATTTCGGCAAGTTTTCAAGATGCTCATTATTTGAATGGTTTTAAGACTGAGCATTAAAATCCAACACTCCCTCTTAATGTGGATCCTGAAAAACTTTAAATCCGAGATGTTGCTCATTTGATAGAGCCTTTGTAATCTGCCTTGCATTGCACTTTCTCTCTAAGGTAATGATACCTAATTTTGATATGTTTGCTCCGAGAGTGAAATCTCGGATTTAGAAATAGCGCTATTGTGCTTTGATGGTCACAATAAATAGTCGTTGGATGTGACTGTGTGCAAAGACCAATAGGGAAAACCCCTAAGATGAGGATATGAATACACAATAAGAGAGACTATGGAGCAAAACCACCCAACCAATCCTAGATCCCTCCCGGAGAACCCTCTTGGATCTAGCCCCCAAGCCATGCCATGTGATAGCAAGTGGAGAAGAGCTCAATTGGTAACCTAGACCAAAGTCGTCGACGAGATAATCTCTACCTCAATGTAGTAAGCCTGGACACATTATGAAATTCTGCCCAGAACGAAAGAAAGGCGCAACTCAAGTTATTGAAATGCCAGGTAAAAAAAAATTTAATTTGGGAATTAATAAGGTTAATTTTGAGTGTGATTGTTCTTTTAATATTGCTTCATTCTTGGCAAATGAATTATTTCGTTTCAAAGGCACTGTTAAAGGACATGAAGTTAGTAATTTAGTGACTCTGGTCTTGTGCAAAAACTCGGCCTGGAAATTGAAGCCAGTAACCATAGATATCGAGTATATCTAGTTTCAGGTGCGGAGTTGGAGACGTGGAATGTTAAGGTTCCAAGACTCCCAGTTTGGATCCAAGATTATAGAGAGTTAATAGATTTTCATGTTTTAGATTTAGCACGTACGAACATAATTATAGGATACAAGTGGTTGTTTAATAAGCATCCTGAGATAGATTTTGAGAAGCATGTTCTCTCTTTTTAGGAGGGTAATGAAATAGTTACATTGTTTGGAGACAAATATGTACATCCATATCGGATGAGTTCATTTGCTAATGTAATGGAAATTTTTAATTTGCAGTATGAAGCTTATTCTATATTTCTAAGCCAATTTTGGATTTATCTGAAATGCATCTAAGTAGTTGTGAATTGTCAAAGATTCTTAACTCTGTAGACTTAGATCAGGAGCAAATTGAGAAGAATAAGATACTGTCTGAATTTAAAGATGTATTTCCAAAAGAATTACCTCATGGAATACCGTCATCCTGATCGGTAGACCATAAGATTGAGTTAATTGCATGTAGTCACCCTATCTCTAAACAACCATATCAGTTTTCTCAGAAAGAAGAGATAGAGATTACTAAGCAAATTGAAAATGATTTGAAGATGAGTCATATTCAGCCAAGTAAGTCACCATGGGGTGCTCATGTTCTTCTGAAAGCGAAGAAAGATGGAGGCTTCCGTTTGAGTGTTGACTACAAGGGGATATACTTTGCCTCGTATGGATGATCCGGTAGATCGATTAGGTAGAGCTAAATACTTCACAAAGATAGATCTTAGAACCGGATATCCTCAGATTAGACTCGAATGAGGTGCAAAAGATAGGTTTTCGGATGAGATTCGATCATTATGAATTTCTCGTGCTTCCTTTTGGGTTGACGAATGCACCAGCTATGTTCCAGCAGATGATGAACGATCTTTTTTGTCCATATCTAGGAAAGTGTGTGGTTGTATTCTTAGATGACATTCTCATCTACAGTAGGATACTTAAGGAGCATTTGAGTCATCTTAAGACTGTCTTAGATATTCTCAGACGAGAGGAATTGTATGCTAAAGAATCTAAGTTCCTTAGGAATGAGTTATTGTACCTCGGTTATAAGATCATCCATAGTGGGTTGAAGATTAATGAGAGTATGGTCAAGACAGTGCTTGAGTGGCCGATATTGAAGATGGTTAGAGAAGTTAAATCTTTTCTCGGTTTTACAGTTTTATTTCGTAAGTCAACTGAAAATTATGCAAAGGTAGCAGCACTCTTAAATAATTTGACTAAAGACATAGTTAATAGAAAGAAAAAGAGAGGTCATTATAGTCTGCCTATTGAGTGGAATGATGAATTGAACCAATGCTTTGAGAAGCTCAAGCAAATGGTTACTTCAGCTCATGTTTTACAGATCGTGAATCTTAATATACCTTACGTCGTGCGAATGGACTCAAGTGATTCGGCGATAGGAGCAGTTCTTTTACAGGATGATAGGCCGATAGCATTTGAAAGCAAGAAACTCACAGGGCCTCCGTTGCGTTACATAACTCAAGAAAAGAAGTTATTTGTTGTGATAAATGTGAAGTTTTTAGCACGTGTGAAATTCATCACACACCTTACAGGATCTTATTGAGGTGTTGTGATTGCACAAGATTGATCAAAGAACATTACTTGAAAAATCTAAGGCAAGAGCACAATGGCATACAACAGACTGAAAAACCTAACTTCTCACTATAAAAAATGAATGTCAGAAATAATTCTAAGTGCTCAGTATGGGAAAAACAGGCTGCTCTTGGGTAGAGAGAGAAAATCAAAGCTTTACAACTAGGGTACAGAGATAATGGGTCCAAAATACCAAAATCTCAATATTCACAATATGGCAAAACATGCCAAGGTTTTCCTACATCAAAGTGGCTCGAGTTCCTACAATGGAGTTGCATGAAAAGTCCACTTAACTCAGTTAACTCAAGTAACAGGGATCCACATGTGTAACTGCATGCATGGATATTGCATGTACTGCATGTCAACTCTCAAAACTGCCTAGACATGTGTAGATCATAAAAACCACTTTGTTGTTGGAAAGAAGGATGGTGTGTGAGTATGAGAGACGAAAATAGCTCTAAAGAAAGACGAACACGAAAAAGAAGAGAACTCGAAGCTCGAACAAGAAATGAACCCAAACGGAATGTGTTCGTGCGCAGCGAAATGAGCTATATTACTTCTTTCCTAAGCATGACTACGTCTATCAGAAAACGAACAGAACGTTAGTGATAGAAATCACAGTCATTCTGATTACGTAGCCAAACATTTACAAAACACCAGAAAATAATTTGTCGCGAACAGCTAGACAAATTATTAGTCGCGAATGATTCGCGAAAGAGCTAGACTGAGCTCGACTGATAATCAATCGCGAATGATTCGCGAAAGGCAGGACAAAATATTAGTCATCAACAACTAGACTAATAATTACTCACTAAGAACAGATTATCAGATTGAGCAACAAGAAAGTCAAACAAAATGAAAATAAGCGTAGCAATATGACACTAATCTGAACGTAGAACAAAAGAGCTGTTATCAGATTAACTATAGCAAAATATACATGTCAATAATGTGGTAGAGCACAAGACAATAGCGGACGAAACCGCGTGCTCTACAAAGCTAATTCAATCTGTAAAGGAATGAACCTCTTACTGACAATAAAGAATCAATGCACAAGGCATCTACTTCGTCTATCTCTTCTGATGCTATTATTTTACACACACACTTGGATTCTCTTGATCCTCATTGATCAAATACACAAATGGTATCCAACATATATACATCTTTTTACAGGTGTGCAGATGAAGAAAGTACAAGGTGGATGTGCTGTCTGTAGGAGATCGTGGGTGGCTGCTGTCGTTGTCATATCCGTTCGCATAGTTGCATGAGATGAGCGTGAGAAGGCCGTGACGTCAGCTTTTGCTGAAATGAACGTTGGTGAAGCGCCTGTCACAAAACACGTGTGAAAACACAATGTTGTGTTTCTTTCGTCTTTTCTTCGTCTGTGAGAATTTACTTGTATTTATGCAGAAAGTCGTGTTTTATTCGTCTGTCTTATTTACATATAAATATGCAGACTGTGTGACAACGTGAGTAAAATGCAGCATAAATGGAGGTAGATTAAAATAGGATTTAGAAGAGCATAGGAGATAAATACAACTCCCTCCCTTAATCTGGATCCATGAATGCCTTGATCTTCAAACTAAGCAATGCACAAAATTTGGTATGTGCATTAACACTTAATGCTTTCGTGAAAATATTTGCAACCATGTCCTGCGTTCTGCAGTACGTTAAGCTCACCTCCTTGTTGAGAACCTTGCCCCTGATGTAGTGATATCTGATTTCAATGTGCTTACTCCTAGAGTGAAATCTAGGATCAACCGATAAGGCAATAGAATTCTGATGATCACTAAATAAAATTGTAGGACTGTACTGATACAAATTAATGTCTGATAGTAAATTCCTCAACCAAAATGCTTTCTTAAAAGCAGCAATGTATTCTGCTTCTGTAGAAGAAAGTGCGATAAAGGTTTGCTGACGACTGTTCCATGAGATAGGACCGCTGTTAAAGAAGAATGTAAATCTAGATGTGGACTTACGACCCGACTTGCATCAAAATATCCGCTAAGCTGATGAAGATTGTGTTTGCTGACATCTCCATAGCAGATGCACTGGTCCATGGTAGCTCAAATATATCTCATGACTCTTATGAGAGCCTTCCAATGGGTAATGTCAGGATTAGTCATATATTGGCTGAGTGAGCTTACTACAAAAGAGATATCTGGTCTTAAGCAGACCATTGCGTATATGAGAGATCCAAGTATCGACCGATAAGGATACTCTCTCATCTGCTCCTCTTCCTGCTTGGTCTGGGGACATTGGTCCTTTGACAAGTGCAGGTCTAGATCCATCGGTGAGTGAGCTAATTTACAATTCATTAGATTGTATATGTTAAGAACATTGTGAAAATACCTTTGTTGAGTGATGTAAATCAGTCGTCTCGCTCTATCTTTGTGGATTTGAATGCCTAAACAGAAGTGAGATTCACCCAGATCAGTCATGTCGAACTCTGAAAACAGCATCTGCCTAGAATCCTTGACCAAATTGGTATTGTTGCTGAAAAGCAATGTATCATCCACGTATAAGGTGATGATAATGAAGGATTGTTGCACTGACTTGGAATAGACGTTGCAATCAACAGTGCTTGGTTTGAATCCTTGTTCGATGAGGAATGTATTGATCCTCTGAAACCAAGCTCTGGCAGACTGTTTCAAGCCGTAAAGTGCTTTGTGGAGTTTACATACATGATTCTTCATACCTTCCAGAATGTATCCTTCAGGTTGGATCATGTAGATGTCTTCTTGTATAACTCCATTCAGATAGGCTGTTTGCACATCAAGTTGATGTACTTTGAGATCGGCAGCTGCAGCATAAGACAAGAGCATTCGGATCGACGAGTGTTTGACTACTGAACTGAAAGTCTCGTTGTAGTCGACATTGGAGATCTGGGTGAATCCTCGTGCTACCAATCTTGCCTTCCTTCAATCAATTGCTCCATTGGCATTGTATTTGATGTTGAAGATCCATTTGCAATCAATGATATTGCAGCCAATAGGAGCTTCAACTAGTGACCACGTCTGGTTCTTGATCAGAGAGGAATACTCTCTGTCCATTGCTTCTCTCTAGAGATCAGAGTCTGGTTGGCTGAGTGTCTCTTCGATTGTCATCAGTTCTTGTATCAAGAGAAGTAAACTTTTATTTGCATGAATAGAAGTACTAAGCACCTGACTAGAGGCAGAAAAGCAACGACTTAATTTATACAAGTATCCATGCCTCTTTTCGAGTGCTAGGATCTTGCCTATCCTATCAACTACTTTGCACTGATCACATTCGAATTCTACTGTATGTCCTAGATCTGTGATTCTGCTCACAGAGAGCAAATTCGTAGATAAATTTGGTACATACAGGACTTTAGAGAGTAGCTTAGATTGATCATTTGCAAAGCTTAATCTTACAGTGCCTTCACTTGTGTGCTATTGTCACCAAGGTGAACATATTTTTGGGTACTGTAAGGTGTATAGGACTCGAAACAACCAATGAGATTGGTCATGTGCTGAGTGGCTCCGGAATCCAGGAACCAAGAGCTGTCGCTGGATGCTCCTTGATGGCTGGTCATGAAGGCATCGTGATCCGCTTTTTGAATAAGTTGTGGAGCTTCTGCAGCTACATTTGCCACTTGATTTGACTGCCCCTTGTTTTTGTTCTTCGCTTGCAGTATCCGACAGTCTTGAATTTCGTGGTTGTCTCGCTTGCAGTATCTGTAGAACAGCTTCTTCTTCGTCTGCGGATTCAACTGTTCTTTGTGTTGTGCTAGTTTTTGGTCTGGCTTTGATTGCTTCGGGCCTTTCTTCTTCTTCTGCTTATTCATGCTCTTGATGGTGTATAATGTGTGAGAATCAGCTGAGGAACTTGAGGTTTCGTTCATCCGCGTATCTTCTTGCAACAACATAGTAATGACTCTCGAAAGAGTCAATTCTGGATGTGTCGTGATGATCATCACCCAGTTGTCGTATGAGCTTGGCAAGCTTGTAAGCAGTTGCATGACTACGTCTTGATCATCTATGACAGATCCGACATCGGCCATTTGCCTTAGCAGGTTCTTGAATTGATTGATGTGATTCTGCAGGAAATCACCATTCGCCATCTTGAGGGAGTAAAATTTCTTCCTAAGATGTAGCTTGGAAGCTATATCTTGCACATTATATAGTGTGCTCAAGATGTCCCTGACTTCTTTCGATGTTTGAGCCTCGGATACATGGCCGATCTGAGTATCCGTAATATTCAAGATGATCAGCGCGAAAGCCTTTCCATCCTTCAGCTTCCATCTAGCGATTGTTGTGTTATCTGCTTCGGGTTTTCCTTCTGCACCTGTAACAACGTGATACAATTCTTTAGCCATTAGTACAGTTTTCATCTTAAGTTTCCACAGATGGTAATTGGCCCCATCAAGCTTGTCCATGATGGGACTGGCTTTCCCTTGGGAATCCATGTGGAAGATTAGTTTAGGTGATAGGAAAACTATCAGTGACTTAAGTATGAAAATCTAGTACAGAATTACATAACAAGAAGGCAATTATTCTATCAACTAGTAGAGTCTTGTACTATGGAAGCTTATCAGGCTACGAAAATAGCTCTGATATCATGTTGGAAAGAAGGAGGGTGTGTGAGTATGAGAGACAAAAATAGCTCGAAAGAAAGACGAACACGAAAAAGAAGAGAACTCGAAACTCGAACAAGAAATGAACTCGAACGGAATGTGTTCGTGCGTAGCGGAATGAGCTATATTACTTCTTTCCTAAGCATGGCTACGTCTATCAAAAAACGAACAGAACGTTAGTGATAGAAATCACAGTCATTCTGATTACGTAGCCAAACATTTACAAAACACCAGAAAATAATTTGTCGCGAACAGCTAGACAAATTATTAGTCGCAAATGATTCGCGAAAGAGCTAGACTGAGCTCGACTGATATCAGTCGCGAATGATTCGCGAAAGGCAAGACAAAATATCAATCGTCAACAACTAGACTAATAATTACTCGCTAAGAACATATTATTAGATTGAGCAACAAGAAAGTCAGACAGAATGAAAATAAGCGTAGCAATATGACACTAATCTGAACGTAGAACAAAAGAGCTGTTATCAGATTAAGTATAGCAAAATATACATATCAATAATGCGGCAGAGCACAAGACAATAGCGAACGAGGTCGCGTGCTCTACAAAGCTAATTCAATCTGTAATTGAATGAACCTCTTACTGACAATAAAAAATCAATGCACAAGTCATCTACTTCGTCTATCTTTGATAAGCTTCAGATGTTATTATTTTACACACACACTTGGATTCTCTTGCTCCTCATTGATCAAATATGCAAATGGTATCCAACATATATACGTCTTTTTACAGATGTGCAGATGAAAAAAGTACAAGGTGGATGTGTTGTCTGTAGGAGATCGTGGGTGGCTGCTGTCGTTGTCAGATCCATTAGCACACTTGCATGAGATGAGCGTGAGAAGGCCGTGACGTCAACTTTTGTTAAAATGAATGTTGGTGAAACGTCTGTCACAAAACGCATGTGAAAACACAGTGTCGCATTTTTTTCGCCTTTTCGTCTGTGAGAATTTACTTGTATTTATGCAGACAGTTGTTGCATGCACTGATTGCATGTGGCTTGCATGCACACTGAATGACATTGCATGCTATCTAAACTTTTGCATGACATCAAATTTGAATCTACCTAAGTCAAACTCGACCTATTCTAGAAGGTTATGTGCTCAATTCACATACCTTTATGTACAAATAAAGTTTACAATGGAAATAACATAGGGATGGCCCCAAAACTCGAGATAGGAAGATATTATTTTACTAATCTTCACACTCCTCCTTAAGTATATGTTCCTATCCAACATAGACTTTGAAATTAGGCCAAGATTAGACCTCATCTTGATAAAGACATTATTGAGTAATGGCTTGGTGAGAAGATCTGCAACACAATTTGAAAATCCAACATGCTCCAATAAGATCTCTCTCCCAATGACTTTTTCTCTTACAAAATGATGAGCTACCTCGATGTGTTTGCTCCTTGCATGGAATACAAGATCGTTTTCAAGAGCCTGAGCCGAGATGTTATCATTCTTGATTATTGAAAGGTCTTCATCTGCATAACACTTTAGCTCCAAAAGTAGCCTTTTGATCCATAAAACCTCCTTTATTGTGGTTGTAAGAGATTTGTATTCAGCTTCACAAGATGATAAGGATATAGTTGCTTGCTTCTTTGATTGCCAAGAAACTAGATTCCCTCCTAGAGATTGTATAAGCACTTGTGGATTTTCTATCCAATCTGTCTCCTGCAAAATTTGAATCTAAAAAAGCAACCAAAGTCAAATCTTTTCCTTTGTAGAATAATCCATAATCTAAGGTAGATAAGATATATACCTCAAGATTCTTTTAGTCAACTTCCAATGATATATCTTTGGATCCTACATGTGTTGACTTAGCTTATGCACACTAAAGCTTAGATCAGGCCTAGTCACAGTTAACCATATAAGTGAGCCAATAAGACTCCTATAAAGAGTGATGTCCACAAAGGATTTTTCATCATCTTTCATAGGAACTTTTACAATGTGCTCCATTGGTGTATCTATGCCTTTACAGTTTTCCATTTGGAATTTCTTGAGCATGGAAAGTGCATATCCAAAAGTCAATTTCAAGGCCTAAAATATAGTGAAGAACTCCTAAGTCCTGCATCTTAAATTCACTACCAAGTGCATCCTTAGTTTCTTCAACTAGCTTCTCATTATTTCCACAAAGAATGATATCATCTACATAGATGAGAAGAATAATTACAAAGTTATCTACAAACTTAATATACAAAGAGGGGTCATATTCACTGAAACAAAATCGAGTGATATGAGATAGGAGTTGAGCCTTGCATACCAAGACCTTGGTGCTTGTTTTAGTCCATAGAGACTTTTGAACAAAAGACAAACTTTTGATTCTTCACCTTCTTTCACAAAACCAGGAGGTTGCTCCATGTAAATCTTCTCCTCAAGGTAAACATTGAGAAAGGCATTAGAAACATCAAGCTGAAACATTCTCCAATTGTGAAAACATGCAAGAGATATGAGTATTCTGATTGTTACCATTTTTGCAACTGGTGCAAAGGTGTCTTCATAGTCAAGACCTTTGATTTGTGAGTAGCCTTTAGCATAAAGTTTTGCTTTATATTTGTTGATAGATCCATCATTATTATACTTGATTCTGAAAACCCACTTACATCCAATCACATGCATGTTGTTTGGTGGCTCCACAAGCTCCCATGTGTTGTTTGACATCAAGGCTTCAAACTCTTGGGTCATTGCTTCAACCCACTTCTCGGATTGAAGTGTAGGCTTGGACATCCTTAGGTTCTTCATCTGATATAAAAAGTGCATGATAGGAAGTTTCACCTTCCACTTGCCTTCCTTCCTCATCATATGTGAGCCTTCTTGACTCAGATCTCTCTCTTGTAGATCTTCTTGGTGTAGGTGCTTGAAGTTGCTCCTCATCAACCCTCGGCCTCACCATTTCTTGAGCAGCATCAAGATTGATGATTGTAGATTTTGCATGAGACTCCTTGATCTATGCTTCATCCAAGTTAAACTTATGATCTTCATGAAAGATCACATATCTACTTACAACATTCTTGCCAGTAGAGGGAAGATATACTTTGTATGCTTTTTTAGTAGATGCATATCCTACAAAAATTTCTTTAGCATTTAGGTAGAGAAGCTTCTAGCCTAATGGCTTTTGCACATTCACACAAAGTTCTATTTTTTCTCTCAGCAACTCCATTTTGCTGAGGAGTATATGAACAAGAAAATTCTCTTTGTATTCCCTCTCTCTCACAAAAGTCTTTAAACTTATTGGAGGTGTATTCACCTCCACTACCACATCTCAAAGGTTTCAACTTGAAAGTAAACTGCTTTTCTACATAAGCTTTGAAAGTAAGGAAAACATCATCAACCATGGCTTTATAAGATAGCATATAGATCCAAGAATATGATGACAAAGGCAAACAAGTGGATCTTGATTCCACTAATTATGTTTTTTATGTCTCTCATGAAGAGTCAAAGAATGTACAAAAGGCACTCAATACCAAGGAGTGGTATGATGCCATGAAGCAAGAGTATGATGCATTGATCACCAACAATACTTGGGAGCTTGTTGATCCTCCATCCAACAAGCATGTGATTGGTTACAAGTGGGTATTTCGGATCAAGTTCAATCATGATGGCACCATCAACAAGCATAAAGCAAGATTATGTGCCAAAGGATTTGCTCAAATCCATGGTCTTGATTATGAGGAGACCTTTGCACCCGTTGCAAAGATGGTGACAATAAGAATTCTTATTTCTCTTGCTTGTTTTTTCAAGTGGAAGGTGTTCCAATTAGATGTATCCAATGCTTTTCTAAATGGTTATCTTGAGGAGGAGATCTATATGGAACAACCTCAAGGATTCATCAAGGATGAGTCCAAAGTGTGCTTGCTCTTCAAAAGTCTTTATGGACTCGAGCAAGCACCAAGATCATGGTATTCAAGACTTAACTCTTTTCTTATTTCACTAGGATTTACTCTTAGTGACTATGATCCTTCCACGTATCTAAAGTTTGTTGATAGCAATATTGTCATTCTTCTAATTTATGTTGATGACATTATTCTTTGTGGAAGTTGTATCAAGCTAGCTGATGAAACCAAGCTAGCACTTGGATGTGAGTTTAAAATGCAAGATCTAGGAGAGATGCATTACATCCTAGGCCTAGAAATTGATTTTTATGAAAATCATGTCTTTATATGCCAATCTAGATATGCTCAATCTATGTTGAAAAAATTCCATATGGAAAATTCTAAGAGCATAGATACTCCAATGGAGCAAATTGTAAAAGATCCTAATAAAGGTGATGAAAGAACCTTTGAGGACATCACACTTTTTAGGAGTCTTGTAGGCTCCTTGATTTGGCTTACAATTACTAGGCCCGATCTAAGTTTTTGTGTGCACAAATTGAGTCAATTTATGCAAGATCCTAAGATCCATCATTGGACTCTCTACCCGAGAGCTCATGATGCTTTTTCTCTCTCTACCCGAGGAGAGCAACTTGTTTTTACTTAGATTATTTTTTGAATACTTCCCACACGTGTGAGTGAGAGTTATAGGTGATTGAATGCATGTAGTAGTGTGTTTTTGCCATAGATTCAAAGATAGATTTTGAATCTCAATCTAGTCTTGATCTTGGTGCATCTACACACCTTAGGAGTGTGAGAAATTGGCAAAAATCTAGCTTGGTATTTTTTATGATAGAAGTTTGTAAGTGAATCTCACATGTGTGGAGGATGTTCCCACGTGTGGAGAATTGTAAAGTAAATCAAAATGTTTGATATAGGGGTCTCATAGAATTTCATAGTCAAGCATTTAGGTGTAGGATGTTGATAGGGTCAAATTTGGCATAGATGGCAAATTATCCATTTCCACTTGTAATGCCAGTATTGAGCCAAAATAGAGCCAAACTTGTGCCAATTAGAGTGTAGACAAGTGTCATGCTTTTGTTTGATGAAGCTTAAGAGGTCCAATAGGATTTAGAGGTGGAACCTTGTGAGGTCCAATAGAAAATTGAGGTGTGCTTGAATATAGTCCAATAGAATTTAGAGGTGCATGGATCAATGGTCCAATAGGATTAAGAGGTGGCAAAGTGTGATCCAATCATAGTTAAGCATAAAGGTAGCTCATGAATCTATTAGTATCATTGTACTCCTCCTTTTGGATCTAATTGATTTTGAGATTGAGTGGATTTTGAGTGTCATTGAATTTCTAGCTTTCTCTCTCTACCCGAGAGCTCATGATGGTTTTTCTCTCTCTACCCGAGGAGAGCAGCTTGCTTTTACTTAGAATAATTTTGGAACACTTCCCACACGTGTGAGTGAGAGTTGGAAGTGATTGAATGCATGTAGTAGTGTGTTTTTGCCATAGAATCAAAGATAGATCTTGAATCTCAATCTAGTCTTGATCTTGGTGCATCTACACACCTTAGGAGATCACAAGTACATGTAGTGGACAATCCACACGTGTGAAATTCAACATGGTATCAGAGCCTAACTAAGGTTACCATGCATTTTGATCCATTCATCAATCTTGAGCTAGAAATTGTCAAGGCCCATTTTCCTAGCTATCTTGTTCAATTTTGGATCAAAAGAGATCAAAAGGACATTGATTGGGTCTGACCTGGTACTGTACGGAATCAGGTGCTCAGACACGTGTGAGGAACATCCAATTTCAGTTTGGGAGTTCTCTTTCATGTTTGATCCAAAAATCTTGCTAGATAGCTTGTTTTGAAGCTATTTTTGTCTAGTTTCTGATGCAATCAGTTTCATTCCATTTGGTTGAGCCAATCAAAAGTTATAGGCTTTTGAAGAGGGTTAGTTAGGGCACCTAGACCTGGGTGGACACATTTGGTTTGGTCAAAAGATTGCTTGTTTGATCCAAAATCACAGTTGAATGCTTACCAATCTCATCTATATGTGATCTAGGCACTGTTTTGAGATCTTAGCCATTTTGTTTCATGCAATATCATTGTATTTGAGTCAAATTTGGTTTCTTAGTGTATTTCACACGTGCTAAGAGTGTTTGATCCTAACTTTGCCCATACTCCATCATTTGATGTGAAGTAGATCTAGTTTTGGAGAGATTGAGATAGCTAGTGAGAATCATCTCACAGTTTGTTGCAAGATCTTGCATAGGAGATGGTAGCACACCATTATTGGATCCTATAGTGAGAGAGAAGCAACATTTTTTGTTCATCACTTTTATTTATCTCCACTTTACATGACTTCAATGAGTTCATACTTGTTGCAACCAAGTGAGAGATTGTCTACTTCCAATTATTCAATATGGAAGTTGAGGATGGAGTCCATCTTGATACTCCAAGATGTGATGGACATTGTACTTGGGATTGAGGAGGAGCCTCAAGTCCTTCAAGAAGTACAAAAATACAAGAAGAGAGCCAGGATGGCTCTCCACTACATTAAGATGAATGTCTCTAATGAGATATTGAGGGAGATTGGTGATTGTTCTACATCAAAGGAAGCTTGGGATTGTCTTAAGTCCATCTATGAGGCTAAGAACACCTCTAGGCTCCTCACTCTTAGAAATCAAATATTCCAAAGTAGTCAAAAGAGTGATGAGAGTGCATCTAATTATGTTTTGAGAGTCAAGGATATTCATAGGGAGCTTGCATGTATTGGTGACTCAATCAATCAAAGTGAGCTAGTCCAAGTCATTCTCAATGGCTTGAGAGATGAATATGACAACCTTGTCCAATCCTATGCTATTAAGGAGGAGCTACCAGGTTTGGAGGCCCTTCAAAGTGTGCTTATTTCTGAAGAATCAAGACAAGAGTACAAACTCTTGAGGATGGACAAGCTATCACTCAATCATGATGATGGCAAAGTTCTATTTGCCAAGCACAAAGAGAGGAGTAAGAAGCAACACCATCACTTCTCTAATGACAAAGCTAAATACCAAGATGGAGAGGAGGAGGATACCTCTCATGCTTCTAATTCAAATCTCAAGAAGAAGATGATCAAGTGCTTTTATTGTGGCAAGAAAGGCCATTATGCCACCAATTGCTTCAAGAAGAAGAATCAACTCAATCAAGCCAACATCACCAATGAGAAAGAAGACTATATTGCAAGTGATGGAGAAGGCTCTCTTATGGCATCAAGCTTCTCCTCTTCCACCTTCAACAAGGATGACTCATGGTATATTGATAGTGGAGCATCTTCACATATGTGTGGCTCCAAGCACTTTTTTTCATCTATTATGCCTTATGATGGAGTCAAGAAGACCATATACTTTGCAAGTAAGCATGAGTGCAACATTGAAGGAGTAGGGATTATTCCCTTGAAGCTTGTATCTTCTAAAGA
Source organism: Diphasiastrum complanatum (assembly GCA_029204225.1). Classification (NCBI taxonomy): domain Eukaryota; kingdom Viridiplantae; phylum Streptophyta; class Lycopodiopsida; order Lycopodiales; family Lycopodiaceae; genus Diphasiastrum; species Diphasiastrum complanatum. The sequence goes on along the minus strand of CM055099.1, from coordinate 63,382,283 downwards.
TCTCTTTCTCAACAATGTTCTTTTTGTCCCAAAGCTTACAAAGAACATCTTAAGTGTTGGCCAACTTCTTGATAGTGGCTTTGATGTCAATTTCAATATTGACAATTGTGTGATTAAGAAGGATGGTGAGATCCTTGCATATGGATCAAGATTTGAAGGCATCTACAAATTGGATCCAAGTGAGAGTGCAAACTCTCTTGATGTTTCTTATATTTCCAATATTTCAAAGGAGGAGGATTACACAAGATGCACATATCTTCTCTCTTCAAGTATTATGGTGTATGATTATTCCTTATTATTCAAAGCATATGTTGAGAAGAAATTCTCATTGAAGATCAAAGCTTTGAGGAGTATTGGAGCTCTTGAAGGAATAGCACCATATGAAGTTTTATTCAAGATGAAGCCTAAGGTTGATCACCTTAGTGAACTTGGTAGTGCTTGCTTTGCACATATTCCCTTGGAAACAAGAAGGAAGGATGATCCAAGCTCATGGATCATGATTGGATACTCATCCATCAAGGAGGCCTTTAGTGTCTTTACACTCTCTATTTCAAATGTGATGGTGAATAGAGATGTCATATTGCATGAAGATTCAATCTTGGAAGTGGCCGAGATCAAGGCTTCTCAAGAAGCATCACAAGTTATCCTTTTTGAAGGTATTCAAGTTATGATGGGGCCAATGTGTGAGGAAGAGTTTCTTCTTCATATGATTCAAGAAGATCTTCAAGATGCATGGCCGAGTCTTTATGGCTTACCTTACATGGCAAAGAGGGGCATCTGTCATGTTGTATCTACTACAACACATTCACATATGCTTCTCTTCCTTTGCTTGAAATGCTATCTTGCTTCATTGAATTTTTTGGATCTCAAAGTTCAAGAAAAGCTATACTAGTTTTGTATGATGCTTATGGTATGGACATGTTTCTTGTCATTATTGACTTAGATGTGTTTCCAATACTTTTTGAAAGCAAGATATTGTAATGTCAAAAGTATGCTCTTGGTTCTAGTAAGATCACGATTGAGCTTGGTACTCACTTTTTTGAAAATCATGTTTTCACATGTTTTGAGGCAAATTGTAAACTCCTCTTGAGATTAAGTGAAGCATCCAAAGTGGACACTTACATCCTTGAGAGAGTAACTAGCCTAAAAAAGATCAAGATAGTCTTTGATATCAAGATTAGATCCATCATGGATATAGTTCATTGTATGTGGACTAGTCAAGCTAGAAAGCATAATCTTGATAATCATCATTGTTTCACATCTTATGATCTTGATCTCCATGATCCTTATGAGGCTTGGAAGCCTCAGATTTCTCTATTTATGGTGCATCCATCATGCAAGTGGAACTTTCAAGGCAAAGATCATCATCAAGCATGGAGGAAGCCCATGATAATAGTGGCATATTGGTGGAGCACTCTTCAAAGGCATTGGCAAGAGATCTCTACCAAAGAGATCTTATCATGGATATGGTGAGGGTGCTGCTATGATGGATCCCTTGGCTGATCTTCACTTCTTATGCATACCAAAGGATCCACTCAAAAAGATTTACAAACTTCTCAAGTGATCTAGTACCTTTCCAAGCTATTTTTTGAGGAGGAGTGTGAGAAATTGGCAAAAATCTAGCTTGGTATTTTTTATGATAGAAGTTTGTAAGTGAATCTCACATGTGTGGAGGATGTTCCCACGTGTGGAGAATTGTAAAGTAAATCAAAACGTTTGATATAGGGGTCTCATAGAATTTCATAGTCAAGCATTTAGGTGTAGGATGTTGATAGGGTCAAATTTGGCATAGATGGCAAATTATCCATTTCCACTTGTAATGCCAGTATTGAGCCAAAATAGAGCCAAACTTGTGCCAATTAGAGTGTAGACAAGTGTCATGCTTTTGTTTGATGAAGCTTAAGAGGTCCAATAGGATTTAGAGGTGGAACCTTGTGAGGTCCAATAGAAAATTGAGGTGTGCTTGAATATAGTCCAATAGAATTTAGAGGTGCATGGATCAATGGTCCAATAGGATTAAGAGGTGGCAAAGTGTGATCCAATCATAGTTAAGCATAAAGGTAGCTCATGAATCTATTAGTATCATTGTACTCCTCCTTTTGGATCTAATTGATTTTGAGATTGAGTGGATTTTGAGTGTCATTGAATTTCTAGCTTTCTCTCTCTACCCGAGAGCTCATGATGGTTTTTCTCTCTCTACCTGAGGAGAGCAGCTTGTTTTTACTTAAAATACTTTTGGAACACTTCCCACATGTGTGAGTGAGAGTTGGAAGTGATTGAATGCATGTAGTAGTGTGTTTTTGACATAGAATCAAAGATAGATCTTGAATCTCAATCTAGTCTTGATCTTGGTGCATCTACACACCTTAGGAGATCACAAGTACATGTAGTGGACAATCCACACGTGTGAAATTCAACAAGGAGATCACAAGTACATGTAGTGGACAGTCCACACGTGTGAAATTCATCAAATTCTTTCCTCCAAGTCTCTCCATGGCTAACTAATAGCTTTGAAGAGCTTCCTTCATATCTTTATGACGTCCAAAATGGAGCATAGACAGTGAAGATATTGCAAATTATGTGAGAAAATTGTAACCTCTGGTTTATTCAACCAACCAGCTGCAAAATTCTCGGTTTTTAATCATTGTCTTCTGATGCTATGTACTGAGCTTGCCAAGCTTCCATATGCTCGAAACAGTGACTATCTGCTTTCTGACTGTTGTAAACCTTGAACTTTTCGAAGAACCATTTTTTTCGAAGCTCTCTTCAATGGCTACACACACTCAAGAACAGCTATGATACCAAGTTAAAATTTGTTTGAAACAAGATCACAGATCATGCAACACAATAATGTACTCAAAAAAGCACTCTCCACCACAAGCTCTCATAACAACTATATTTTTAAAAACTAAGTACGCTGTAAATATATCTTTCTTTATGGCAACCCATGCATGGATCGGATGGCCGTTGGCGGGATGCGTGTCTCATCGACTTGCCTTGTGGTGAAGCCAACTAGTCCTAATCCACTAGTTGGACCCACAATACAGTAACATAGTAGTTCTACTTTTATTCTAACTATCTATTGTACTTGATCTTAACTATCCAGATAGGAAAGTCAAACTCCTTGTCTGCTAGAATTGCATTATCAAAAAGCAAACTAGGAATCCATTTAGATCAAATCACCAACATGTAGCTAGAAGTTTGTTAAATATTATACATACAGACATATGTGGCCCAATGCAAACCTTATCATTAGTAGGTGCCAGATCTTTTCTTAGCTTTATTGATGAATACTCTAAAGGAATACTTGTATGTTCTATCAAGCATAAATCAGAGGCATTTAACCTCTTCAAAAAATTCAAGGAGCGTGCAAAAAAAGAAACTAACAAATGAATCAAAGCAACGAGGTCAAACAATAGTGAAGAGTATATCTTAACCGAATTTAAAGAGTATTGCATAAGCCAATGCATTGATCAGTAGTTCATCACTCCTTATTCATCTCAATCTAATGGGCTAGTTGAAAAGATGAACCAAACCTTAGTCGAATAAGCTAAGCTTGCTCATGCATCACTACCTAAGCTCTTTTGGGCTGAAGTTGTTTCCACTACAACTTACATTCAAAATAGATGATCGAATAAAGACCTCTTAGATAAAATACATCATGAAGTTTGGACAAGATTCAAACCATTAGGGAAAAATCTTAGAGTGTTCAGATGTATCGCCTATCTGCAAATCCTGAAGGAGACCAAAACAAATTGGACTTCCATAGTCTCAAATCTCTCCTTATTGGTTACACTTCTTCAGAGAAAACCTACAAGCTATATGATCCTAATACATCAAAGATATTCTATAGTATGAATTTCATCTTTATCGAGGATCAGTTTATCGACCTAAAAGACAAGAGCAAAGTTCCAGACAGACTATCAACTCCTCCTACCATTGACACAAAAATTTGAGTCGCAGATTTAGATATGCCAACAAATGAACAATTTTTTACATTGAATCCAAAGAAAATGTGCTACTTAGAATAAAAAAACCAAGGATAGGAATATCAGCCTACGCCATCTCCAAGAAAATCAACCAGAGTGCGCACACAAGGTACATTGATGAGCTTGTCTGTTGTCTAATTCAAGAATTGACTACAGTCGATGAAGCACTCAATTAGTCAGACTCCAATATTTGGAGAGCAGCAATGGACAGAGAGCACACCTCTTTGATCAAGAACTAGAGATTGTCAATTGTCAAATTTTTTACGCAGTAGCAATCTAATTGATTTCAAATGGATCTTCAAAATCAAGTAAAAGCTGACGGGAGTATCGATTGAAAGAAAGCTCAACTAGTAGTGTGAGAATTTTTTGAAATATTGAACATCGACTACAATGAGACTTTTAGTCCTATAGTCAAATATTCCTCGATCAGAATACTCCTATCGTACACTACTGCACTCAACCTTGAGATACATGAACTCACTATGAGACTAGAATGTATGATATTTGACTATTTTTGCATTTATGACAAGTTTTGGTGTGTTGTAATTACTTACACTATAGCTTCTTTGCCAAACTAATCATAATTATATTTTTATGACTGGTTTGAATGGTTTTTTTTTTTAATTATCTTATCTTGAAATTGTTGGAGTTTTTAGCTTCATAATAATATAGATATTTCTAAGTTTTGACTACTTACATTCACACATGTATGCCCAAAAAATCCAAACTACTCACATCAAAGCTTAGAGTTTGGTTTTTCAATAGTTTTTATCATTTATCAATTTTGGAAGTAATCACTTTTTTTTAGTCATTTGTTTACTTTTCAACTTATTGTCTTATCATGACTAAAACAATTTGAGTTTATTGATGCAAAATTTTCAAGCCCCTAACATGAGAAATTAATTCATATATATCTAACTGTTTGAATTTAACTATGCACATCACGAATCTTTAGGTTAGATATAGCCTTGAACGTCTAAGTGTTATATAACCATCATCAAATTATATAATTTTCATAAATTTAAGTCAACTAGTAGTGTGACATCTTGCAACTACCTCCATCAACTAAATGATATAAGAGGTTGAACCACTCACATCTAGGACTATGGGAAAAAAGATTTCTATATTATTTGATATTGATTTAATCATTACAATTATACTTGAGTAGGATAAGCAAGTAGTAAAATTGTCAAAATTGGCAAATTTTAGCTTGATTTAACCTTGTAAAATTGTACATAGCTGGGTCCCACATGTGTGGAGGCTTCTCACACTTGTGAATAATAGGCCTAGGTAGGTTAGATCCAAATCTTAGGAGTGAGTTAGCATATTTGGTCAATTTTCCTAGAATATAGGAGCAAACTCCTCAAATGTGGAGGTAGTTAAGTAACCTAACCATCAAACTGGCATAACTCTAGGGTTAGGTAAGATTGACATGTTAGGGCAAAACATGTCAATAAGTCTCCTTGAAACATGTTGGATTTTCACCTAACTTCAAAGGAGAAGAACCCTATTCTACTCATTCCATAGATGCAAGATCAAGATTCGAGAGCACATTGGCAACCTCGAGTGTTTCCCACATTTGTCTTGTGATTTTATGAATTCTTTGTGAACTAAACTTGATTACTTTCAAAATCTGATAGCATGCCGTACTTAACACGTGGAGTCAAATTTTCATGTTTGATCATTGTTTTTTATTGCTCTTCATTGTGTGATCCAAAATTGCTAATCTAATCAAGAAATTGCTAACTAGTTTTGCAATAGATTGGTAGATCAATCAATCAGTCACTCTCGGAGTCTATTTTAGGCTCATTTATGGTCCTAAGTACTATACTTTCAACATGGTATTAGAGCCAAGTACAAGAGGACAATTAATGATCAAAGCACAATCAAATAGCAAATTTGTTGCTAGAAAATTAGTCTTGTGAGGGCAAGTTCAAATCAAGTCTTAGTGTGAAGTTTTGTGATCCAAAACTGGTGAGGGTCAAAAGCCGTACTTCCCACACGTGTGGGCACCTATGTACTTGCATTTAACTTCAATTTTTCATAAGATCCAAACAATTTTATTTTGAAGCATCTTGATGAGTTTTTTTGTGCAAATCCTAGGGAAAGCATCAAAGTTTATTAGCCATTAATGATATTTGACTTAGTGTCATGAACTCTAATCAATTGACTTGAATTTAAGCCCTTTAAAGTTGATTCATAGGTCTTGAAGAACCATCAAGAAGAGGGAGAGAGATTTAGTCATGTTTTTGTCCAAATCTTGCAAAAATTGATTAGATTTGATAGACGTCTGGGGTTGGAGAACTTGAGGAGTAATGCCACTATATCAATCCATTTCTCAATGACACAATAAATTAAGATTTCAATCTAGAGTGACATGAGAACTAAAGAGTGGGAATCACTACAATTTTTTTTTGTTGACCTCTCGTATCACAATTCAAATTTGCTAGCCTTAAACATAAGGTGCAAATAGTTTTCTTTTATATGGTACATGTTTTCAATATAAGTTTGTGTGTCACTTTTATTGGCTAAGTATTGGTAAGTGAGTTTGTACATTTTCTGATATCTGTACTTGGGAAAAGCTCACCTTAAAATGTGCTAAATGATAAAGATCCTCCATATACTCATGAAAATGCCACACTTTCTTTTCTCATCTCTAATTGTAATGAGAAACTTATACGCACTTTAATGTTAACTTTTAGAAGTGGCATGCACACTTAGGAAGAATGAACATTAAAATGCAAAATATAAACAAATTTATAGTTCTTACCCCTTCATGGAGACTAATAAAATGCAAGGCTGACTATAAACACTTATTTTCAAATTGATAAATGAATATTTAAGTCTCTAGAAATGCTAAGAGAGGAGGAATATACAAAGTTGACGTAATGGGAGTTTCCAAAAATAGTAATATATCACTACTCAGACCACAAATTTGGTAGAAAGTTCTAGTTCACTAATTCCAACATACTATCTAGCCAATGAAGTAATGGTCTTAAAATCATGTACATCCTTTTCATAGCATGAATGAGATGTCTTAACTAGGGAATCAAGAAGGACAATTCACTAAGAATGAAATTATTGCCAATAAGTCTTCATATCAATATGATATCATTAAAACCATAACTTCTACTCAATTTGAACACAATGTCTAAACTAGGGAATCGATTAGAACAATTCACTAAGAATGGGATTATTGTCATTAAGTTTTGATATCAACATGATGTCATTGAGACCATAACTAAAACTCAACTTAACTGAGATGCCTGATCTAGGAAAATTATTTAGAATGATTTACTGAGAATGTGACTACTGCCAATAAGCTTTGATATCAACATGATGTCATTAACAAACATTGACTTCATTTTGTTGGTCATATGTTTTATAAAGTTGTAGCAATTTTTTTATTGGCATATTACAAATATCGTTAAGAAACTACCATGTCAGAGATCATTTTTTTACAGAAAGTGTTTAACACTATCATTTTTAATCTTGAGTGTCTATAAGTTAGTGATAATATTTCACAAGTTTTAAGTTTATCGATTTCAAAAATCAGGTTGGAATTGAATAATTAAATTTCAATTGACACTCATGTTTCCAGGAGAATTTGCCATGTGAATTAATATATGATTCTTGTTGCAAGAAATTTTCACTTGACAACCTTTAACGTAACGACGTCATATATTTGATATTTTCATGTCTATGATGAATAGAAATTCAATTTTTGTATCTTATAGTTTTTTTTTGTAGTAAAAATAGATAATTTCAAAACATCACACATGTTTATATCACACCAAAAATCGAAGTTATCATCAAGCTAAAACTTTCAACTTACAAATTTGATATTTTCTAGTTATTCATGTTAACCAAGTCATGTTGCTTTTCTTTTTTATTGTTTGTTGAGTTACATAATGGTCTTTACATCATAGCAATCACTTGGTAGCTATTCCTCAATTCCCACTCATTCATGAATTGACAAATTGAGACATCTAGCTATTAGCAGCCAATGCTATTTAATGCATGCATGAAAAATGTATTAAATTGATACAAGAGAAGAATAAGTCTTTGAGATATTAACATATTGGGGCACAAGTTCAATGAAATAAACAATAATGCCACCCCAGAGAATTTTACTAGTTTTACAGCTATTAGTCCTTGGCCAACTATCGAGTATATGGTACATGGCCTGGATTTAGCTAAACTAGTTGCTTATTGGACATTCACACTATAACTAATGTGAGGAGATATACCACATTGGACAAGAAACCCACTAAGTTTACAACTATTAGTCTATGTCAACTCTCGAGTATGTGATAAGTGTTGGATGTAGCTAAAGTAGTTGCTTATTGTACACTCACACTAGCACTAATGTTAGGAGAAATACCACATTGGACAAGAGACCTTTGTAGAGTGGGCCTTTTGGGTAAAGCCAAATATCTCAATTGCACTTAAGAATATCACATAGTGGCACACCACTTTCATGGAACATGGGAATAAAAATGATTTAATGGGAACATGCTCTTGTTGGACATAGTTTTTATAGTAGTTGGTGCCTTTTAGTTCATGTCTCTTTAATGTTTGATATTCTAGAGTGGATACACAATGAGTTTTTATGTTCAATTGCAAAGTTGCTAGAATTATAGAAAAGCTTGGAACATTAGTAGTGTTACTATCTATAGTAATGTTTTGTGCTAACATTCAAAGATACACATGTATATGTCTTCCTACCCACTACTTCATGTTATAGATAAAAATTATTCATATGAAATTCTTCCATGATTAAACATGTTGCACGATCATTCCAAGTGTTTATGCATGTTCATTGAAAGGACCTTCCCAAATCCAAGAAGCAACTTAATGTACTTGTAATCATCGTGTTGAGACATATTAATAATAAAAGAGAGAATTTAATATGGTTCTTGTAAAGTTTTAGAATACGATATTTGGCTAGTCCTTAGAAAGGTTGTGTCGACTAGCTACTTTGCAATTTCTTGTAATTTGAAAAAACATTAACAAGGGTTTTGGTACACATGAGTTGATGAAAAGGTGTTACTAGCATCTAGAGAACATATTGTGTCACAAAGATGTGATCTACATCAACAAAATAGGTAGACATTTACTTCAATAGCCACCATATGATTTTGAACAACATCAACAATGGGGACTAAGTGAATGTCATATTTCTATGCACTTTGAACCCAAAAAGGCTAGCCACTTGTTTTGTGCCAAAGGATGTGTTATTAGTCAAAGTAGATTAGAAGCTGCATCTTATGCAACATGTCTCAAAGCACCACATCAGGTACTCTTGAGGAAATTTATATAAAGTGCCTCAAAACACTAGTAATGGAACTCTTGTAGTAAAATTAGTAAACTCAAAATACTTGAAAAAAGAAAATAAAAGCAAGGTATGTTAGATTCATTGAGTTAGAAAATAACTGACAAAGACTATCCACATATCAGGGTAGAAACTAGCTATTAAAAGCCCAAACCATTTGTATTTATATGTAGTCTAAGGATGTCATCATTTCCAAAGTGATTAGTATGTAAACTATGATTATTGTGCCATTGGTTACAATGGAGTTTGCACAATCAAAAAATACCAATAAAAATATGACAACTATCATAAGTTAATGAATTAAGTACAACATATGCTAACCTCTATCTTCCCATTTATTTTAATAAAGTGAGAAACCAATTCCAATCATTTAAGAGCTACAAATACTAGGTTCAAAGGCAGACATTTTGTCAATGGAAGTTTATTATAATCACACTCTGAGCTACATTCAATATTCAACAATTGAGGGAGGACCACTTTGCCTTATTGATTTGGTATGTTAACACATGTTAGCTAAATTGAGTCAATCCATTACAACACGAGCCTAAGGCCTACAGGATGAAAAATCTTCAATCTCCCAAATCCAAAAAGTACACAGAGTCACCTCAGACTCAAACGACTACAACATCACAAAAGATGGAGTTGGTAGAATTTGTCAAGCAAATTGCAACAATAGAAATTACAAGAATTCTACCAAGCCTCCTACAACAATCAGTGGGTGCTACATTACAACATGTACATGTGACAAGTGGAACTCTTGGCGTAAAATCGGCACAAGGCTTGCAAGCAAGCATGGTCACATAGTCTTCAAGACCACAAGACAATGGGAAGGAAAAGGCCAGGGTTCAACCAACTCCAAAATCATCAATGGGCAATGGCCAACCAAAGTCTGATTGTTCCATAAAGCAACAGACCACCAGCACAGTGCCAAATCCTGGTATTCAAGCCCAAAAAGACCAATTATACAACAAGAACCAGCGCCTACAATGTCTACGCCTTGTCCTCAATTGGTAAGATTGACTACTGAAAAAAGTCTTCAGGTTAAAGCATACCACAAATACCTAGATAAACTAAGCAGTCACGCAAGCACATCTTATTCACATTACGAATTGAGAGAGACCACAACAATACCACTGGAAGAAGTAGCGCCAAACTATGAGGATCAATATCAGCCAGCCTTATCATGTGATCCTCTGATGGATGGTGTCGACTATCCATCTAATGGATGGTGTCGACTATCCATCTGTCAATGAACAAGGTTATCAGGAATGGCCACCAGACCCATACGGTTATTATTGAAAATCTGGCAAGTCCATGTTCTTGTTAATCGTCATCAAATAAAGCCTCAGTTTTTACATGAGTGAACTAGAATCCACGCTTTTCCTGGACCACAACATATATCCATATATATATCTATGCTCTCTACAATTTTGACAATGCCAGTGACTCATCATCACCAAACGCTACAATCCCAAGGACCAGTCAGAGGCAATGCCATGGGACTTGCACATGTTTGGCAGCAGAAGCATGTTGTCCAATTCTAGGAACAACATGGAATATTCTAAAATATGGCAAGAGGCTCACGCAATAAGCCCAAACACTACATGAATGAAGTAGAGAGTCAGAAGTATTAGAAATAGACAACCAGTTGGCATCCTAAGTGTCTGAGTCCAACATTGGGCCTTAGGCTAATAAGTGCCATAGAGCACAATTATTAATTAAATAAACTTGGATTTTGTAAAGTTCCTAAGTTTTGAAACACAACTTGTCCTCAAGAAACACAAAGTGATCTTCATCGTCAAGATCGTGATCTTGATTGAACTTCAGTAGCCAATCATAGTGAAGGAGGCTCACCTCTCAAATCTATAAAGAGGAGTCATTTCCTTTGTATTGATCATCTTCTCATCTTCCTGATAAAACTCTCTCTCTCTCTCTCTCTCTCTCTCTCTCTCTCTCTCTCTCTCTCTCTCTCTCTCTCTCTCTCTCTCTCTCTCTCTCTCTCTCTCTCTCTCTCTCTCTCTCTCTCTCTCTCTCTCTCTCTCTCTCTCTCTCTCTCTCTCTCTCTCTCTCTCTCTCTCTCTCTCTCTCAGAACATCATGGAGTGATCATTAAGATCCATAGGTAGGCTTTCTTTCATTTTTCACCTCCCTTGAGAAGATCCTCTTGAGGAAAAGATCTAGAGCCAAGAATGCCTAGATAATTACTAACAAACCAAACCAAGAAAAAGACCAAAAAGAGAAGAAGCATCAAAGATGAACAATACACAAATCTAGGCTATTCTTTTCAAAACATGAATTTATGTTGGAGAATTCACAGATATTGAGATGACCTTATTCTTAGTTGGATCGTACATCTACAGTTATAAATAAGTGAGAGGGATTTGGCACCTTGCATGTGTAAGTCCAATCCAATGATCGGATAGTTATTGATTATTAGAAGTTAATAGAAGGACTTTAGGCCAAACTGTGAGAATAAAATGTCCCAGGGCCTAATAATCAGCTTAGTGAATAAAAGTGGGTTCCTCCCAAAATTCAAATTCGAATAAGGAGAAAGGTAGGAACTTGCTAATAGGCACTGAGGCCAAGTGCCTGAGAATTTACTATATAAAGTGGTGCTTTGTAGTTCATTTTTATGTTAAATTCTACCAATTTGCAATTGGATAACCTTGCTATTTCTTTCTTGCTCCATCTCTTATGTTTTCTTATGATCTTATTGTTATTTTGATTTGTTAATTGTTTGGAATTGAATCTTTTTAAGCTTTTGAGAGAGAGAGAGAGAGAGAGAGAGAGAGAGAGAGAGAGAGAGAGAGAGAGAGAGAGAGAGAGAGAGAGAGAGAGAGAGAGAGAGAGAGAGAGAGAGAGAGAGAGAGAGAGAGAGAGAGAGAGAGAGAGAGAGAGAGAGAGAGAGAAGTAAGCTTGATCTTGGTGATTAGGGTTAGTGGATCATAGTGTTAGATGTTAAATTATAATCATGCTTAGATCTAGGGTTGAAGGTGGATAGAAAATCTCACTACAATTTTGGCGCCGTTATCTGGGTGTTACGGCAAATTATTATTTTTTAGTAACATGTTTGTGATGCTTGGATGGATGTTAGTTTGCATTTAGGCAACATGGTTTTTGCATAATAGTGTTAAAATTGCATTTTGAGATTAATTTTGGAAGGATTTTTATGATTTTGTGTGGGTTTCTTGCTTGTAATCACTTGTTGAGATTAATGAGCAAGGAAGGTCAAACAAAACACCATTCCTAAGTTCCATCTGGAGAAATCAAAGAAATAACGAAAATCGCTCATTTTCTGCAATTTGGAGACAAAAGAGAGCAAAATCTTCATTAGACGCTGATGAATTTTTGTTCCCTTGCAACCGACTTTCACTGACTTGCAAGCAGGACCCCCCTGATGCAGTGAAACTATAGATTTAATGGCGAAGGTTAATTTTTAGTCAACTTCTAAAAACTGAAGAAAAATAGCCAAAAACAATGAAAAAACCCCTAAATAAATAAATATATAAATAAAACCAATCCTTGCCCAACCTATTGTAGTTAGATCTGACTCAAATCTAGTCATAGCCATGTTGGCGAATGTTAACTCAAAAAATAAAATAAAAAACAATGAAAGGTTTTTAGTTTTTAATAATCTTTTGTCGGAAAGTTCAACTTTTCTCCAAGAATATCAAATCTCGGAAAATAACCTTTGCTAGAATCATCAATCATTTTCTCAAAGTATTTTTTGTAATCAGTGAGTCAACGAGAGTTGGTGAAGGTTTTTTGATGCCAGTCCTACTAAACATTCCAAATATAGTAATTTTTAATCAGTGAGTTTGATAAGATATAGGTCCAATAGAATTTCTCTATTAAAGATTTTTTGTTCTAAAATATCCATTTTAACCCTCGCCAAGCTGAAAAAAATCTTTGTGAACCTTCACCTAGCCTACCATATGTCTATTTTTGTCCGATCTATCTCCAATAAGATGAGATTGATTAGTTTTTTTCAAATTTGTTAGAAATAGCCATTTAAGTGAGCTTTTTTTTTTCCAAAATAATAATTGTGAACCCTCGTCGAGCTAACCCTTGCCTAGGTAACCTTCATTGGTATTATTTTCGAGTTCCGATCCTCCTTGTTTAGCTATTGTCAAGTTTGTGAAAGTTTCTGAGTTGCTATGATCTTGATATTTGATATTTTCCATTTTTAGAGTGTCGATCTACTTGATCAAGACTTTATTTTCAAAAATCAATTTTTGATATCATTATCAAGTTATCAAATTGTTACAAATCAAATCATAAAATATGATTTATTTAATTAAAAAACTAAATCCAATTTCTTAAAAATCTAGATCCACTCTCCTTTGTACCATTGTTAACAAAATCTACCATTTTTTTAATTTCAAAAAATCTTAAAAAATGACAAACAAACTCAGATGGAGATATTGATGCACCACCATCACCTCGTACTATTGTCAAACGAACACGTCGTCTGGATTTGTCGAAGTGAAATGAAAAAATTGATTTAGTAAGATTCCTTAAGATCTTTAGAGAATGTTGTGAAGTCTATGGAGAAGTCAATCCAGAAGATAAGTTGAAGCTATTTCCCATGACGCTTACTAGAGCTGCACAAAATTGGTTTTATAATCAAGCCATAGAAGAACGGACTGATTGGGAAGTCATCAAGGCTACTTTGATCACACGCTTCAACCCAGAGATGCTTCTTGAAGAGCATTTTCTATTGTTAAGTAAAATCAAAATGGGAAAGAAAGCGATTGCTTGAGACTATATCGAACATATCAAGCACCTCATATCTGAATGTGAACCTTATCTCATTACCAACGAGGCTATGATCATGTGGTTTTTAGTGGGGTTACCAAAACAAATCAAGCATGAATAAAAACGTCGTGGAGATTATCTATCATTGCAACATGCAATGGATGATGCAATACGCGAAGAGGATGAGGAGTTAAATGATGAGCCACACATTGGAATGCTGCCATAAACTATAGGTCAGACTACCACAACTTCAACAATATCCCTACTGAAAAAGATCTGCTAGGTATTGGGGTCGTACAGCTTGTAAGTGTTGTCAGAAGAAGTATAACCAACAAGGATGGATTTGAGACTTTGGAAGTCCAATTTCTTCCTTGTCTCTTTCGGAATCTACACGTAGGCGATACAACCAAATATTTGAAGGTTCTTTAGTGAAGGCTTAGATCCTGTCCAAATCTCGTAAGGAATTTTGCCTAAGAGAACATTTGTTCTGGATGTAAGTTGTAGTGGAAATAGCTTCAACCCATAAACGCTTTGGCAATGATCATGAGCAAGCATACACTTGGCTTATTCGACCAGGGTACGATTCTTTCTCTCGGCTAGCCCATTCAATTGAGGTGAATAGGAAGTTATGAACTGTTGTTCGATGCTTTGGCTGTACTCCTTGAATTCAGTAGAGATGTATTCTCCACCATTATCACACCTCAATCACCCAGCTTTTGTATGAGCTTGGCAAGCTTGAAAGCATCATCATTACTACATCTTGATTGTCGATGACAAATCCAACAGCGACCATCTGTTGCTGGAGATTCTTGAATTGGTTGGTGTGATTCTGTATGAATCACCATTGGCCATCTTGAGGGAGAAATTTTTTTTCTAAGATGTAGCTTGGAAGCTATGTCCTGCACATCATACAGTGTGCTCAAGATATCCCAGACTTCTTTCGAGGTCTGAGATTCAAACACATGGCTGATTTGTGTGTTTGAGATATTGAGGATGATCAGCGTGAAGGCCTTGCCATCCTTTAGCTTCAATTGGGAGATTGCAACGTCATTTGCTTCGGGTCTTGCCTCGACACCTATGACAACATCATACAATTCCTTAGTCATTAGGATTGTTCTCATCTTAAATTTCCACGGGTAATAATTGGATCCATCGAGCTTGTTCAAAATGGGACCATTTTTTTTTATTGGGAATCCATGTGGAAGTTAGTCTAGGTGATAGTAATAACTATCAATGACTTAAGAAAGAAAATCTAGTGCTATTTACGTAATAGAAAAACAATTATCATATCGACTGATGGGATTGAGACCTATGGGAAGCTTTCGAGCTATAAAAATAGCTCTAATGTTGTATCAGATTCTAATAACCGTGCTCTGATACCAAGCTGGGAAAGATCACGATGTTTCCTCGGTACATGCACTACGCTTATGTAATTGAATCAAGATAAAGTTGAGCAACAAATTACCACCTCCTATTCGCCTCAGTCAAATGGACTTGCTAAGAGAAAGAATCGAACCTTAGTTGAAGTGGCTAAGTGCATGCTTGCTCATGCGACACTTTCGAAATTCTTCTGGGCTGAAGTTGTTTCCATTGTAGCTTATATCCAGAATAGATGTTCGACTAAAGGCTCTCAAGCAAAATACCTTATGAAGTTTGGGCAGGCTCCAAACCATCAAATTTAGGCATGTTTGGATGTTACACACAGATAACTCAAGATACAAGGAAGAAGCTCAACTTCCACAGTATCAAATCCATCTTCATTGGTTATACTACTTCAGGTAAACCTTATAAGTTGTATGATCATATTGAATCGAAGATATTCACCAGTCTGGATATTGTCTTCATCGAAGATCGGTTTATCGACCTCAACGGCAAGGAAAAATCTCACACAGTAGAATTGTCAAACACTCCCGAAGTATCTAACATCTTTGTTCCCGACTTGACTGATCCTAACAAAGGTCCAAGCTCGTCTACACAAGACGAATAGCTTATTAATGGCAAATTAGAAGAAGATGTTGCAGCTCATCAGCAACAAAACAATCAAGGAAACGATCAACATCGCTTATCTCCTAGAAGATCGCCCAAAGAGCGCAGACCACCTACAAGGTATATCGAGAAATATGCGGCCAATCTTATTCGATAGTCGACTATTGTCAAAGAAGCACTTAGTCAGCCGATGGGGGGAAGCCATGGATAGAGAGTATTCATCTCTCATCAAGAACCAGCCTTGGACTATTATTGAATTGTCTGCCAAATACAAGGCACATGGAAGCATTGATCGAAGAAAAGCTCGACTTGTCACAAGAGGATTTTCGCAGATACAAAATGTCAACTATACTGAGACCTTCAATTCGGTAGTCAAGCATTCTTCAATCAGACTTCTACTATCATATGTTGTTGTAGCCGATCTAGAGATACATCAAATTGATGTACAGACAACTTATCTTAATTGAGTTATTGAAGAAAATATCTACATGATACAGCCCAAAGATTACATTATTGAAGGCAAAAATAATCATGTATGCAAACTTCATAAAGCACTTTATGGCTTGAAGCAATCTGCTAGAGCATGGTTCTAGAGGATCAACCCTTTTTTTTTATCATGACTATGAACCAAGTACTTCAGATTCAAATGTCTACTTCAAGTCTTACAACAATCTTTTATTATTATCACTTTGTACATGGATGACACACTTCTCTTCAGCAACAATGTCGAACTAATAAAAGATGCAAAACGAATGTTGTCTAACAGATCTAAGTGAAGCTCAATACATATGGCCTTCTTATCCAAAGGTAACTCACAAAGCAACCAAGTTTTGTTCTCAATCAAAGCCTTTAATAAACATTGCTTTGTCACCTTCATCATGAATCTACAAGCTCCCAAGCATGTGAAGCATATAGTCCTTCCTGCAACACTTGGCCGCTAGGACACCCTGCAGGTCTTTAATACTTGGAAGATCACCCAATATAGCATAAAATTGCATAATATTAGCATGATCACTATCTAATCCATTCATGATGATTTGGACAAGTTCACCCTCCTTTATGCCATGACCAATGCAAGACAATTCTCTATTTAAGTCTTTGACACTCAAAACAAAAGATTGTGGACTCTCTCCTCTCTTTTGAAAACATTGAAGGATTTGATTTCTAAGTGTCAACACTCTTGTAGTGTTCATTCCTCCGTTGCAGAAGTACAACCACCTATTTCCTTCATCAATTCATCAGAGACATTCATTTTCAAGCAGTGTAAGGCTATCTTAGACCTTTTCTTGAAGTTGGATACTTCTTGCGGGTTTCGAGGCTCCTCCTCACCACACAAAACTATATCCATCATATCTTGGAGCACTAACATGTGAAAGTACTGTACTTTAGGACCATAAATGGATTTACAAAAGATCCACAAGAGTGATTGGATGCTTGCTTAACAATCTATCAAAAAACTAGACACAAAAAAGTTGATCTAGATTGGCAATTTGACAAACAACAAGCATTAACAATCAAAAGCATTGATAAACATTGAAATCCGAGCCCACACGTGTGTACTACAGGCTGTAGTACGGCCTTCAACTTGAGAAACGAGTAGAAATCGATTTGGTTTCATTTGGATCACAAAAGCTCAATGTACATAGTGATCTAGCTTGAGATTGCCAATGAGCTCCAAAAATTTTCTATCTTCTCACTATGGGAGCTTGGAATACATAGCAAATTCGACTTCCTTCTTGAAGTTAGGTGGATTTCCAGAATGTAATAAGGAATTTAACTCACCCTTCTTTCCCTAAAATGAAACCCTAGCCTAGATCCTAGAGTTATGCTTGGTAGGTAGCTAGTTGGTCAAATTTTCACCTTAAACTTAGGTGTAGGTCCTATAAAGTAGGGATGACCACCAAATAGACATGACCAACTCTCTTGACTTGACCCAACCTACATTAGGATGGGTTTTCCATGTGGCATCATGGCCTCACATGTGTGGGACCCACTTGTGTACACAATTTACACTATTCTACATGGTTTTTGATCAAGCTAGATTTGCCAATTTTTGGCAATTCTTCACACTCCTCCTCAAATTTAGCTTGATCTATCTACAACTCTCTTGCTAGATGAATGAATGCTTTTAGAAGTGTCTAAAAAATCCAGCTACAAACAAGGAACTTTTGAGACTCCAATAGAGAATGATGTCCATGAAGGATCTTTCACCACCTCTTAAAGGATCTCTTACAAGATGTTCCATAAATGTGTCATGTAGCACGCTTCAAAAACTATACATCATGGCAAGCCATGTATTCCAAGGCATTTTGTGCACTTGAAGATACATCAATTAAACTATTAAGTGCATACATAGTGTTGCCAAAGACTGTTTGCCTTGCTTGATCCATATGATTGAGCCTATATGGCTCCATCTTGATACTCAAGATTCTTCTTGGAGTCCTCGGGTCTTGAGCTTGCTCCTCCACTTGACTTGACTCCAAAACATCAATGAATTGAATAAGGTGTTGATCCAAAGGTGCTTCTTCAAGTTTACTCTTCCACTCTTGAAAGATCACATTTCCACCATTGACAAATTCTTTGGTTGAAAACAAGTAGATTCTACAATCTCTACTTGAAGAGCAAAACACTACCATTATTCCTATCATTGAAATAGGATAATATTTGGTCCTTACATTGGAATGATCATGCACAAAGCATGTGGACACAAAGATTTCCAAAGCAAATGATGTTTCATCTTTTATGACTCTATTCAAACTATTACAAAAATAGTTATCCAATGAAATTGCTGTATCAACAACAAATGTAGATTTCAAAGCATCCCATTTCATTGTCTTGTCATACAAAGTAATAAACACCATGGATCTTAAAGGTAAGAAACAAGTCACCTCATGTCTACTACTACTTTCCAAAAAGTATTCAAAGATAGTAGACTCTCCAATGCTCACCACCCTTGCAAAATGCACACTTGAATGGACAATTTGCATGCAATTTGATGACTCGGCCATTGTCATTGAGGACTCCCTTGGAACTCTCATGCTTTGAGGCTGATCCTCAAGATCTTCCTCCTTTTGATGCTCCTCCTCAATGCAAGCAAGATCACACTTTGCCAAGATCTCCTCTTGAGTGATCTCCTCCTTTGCCAAGCTCATTCTTTCAAAAGCAACACTAGCTTCCAACTTAAACAATCTTCCATGTTTAAATCCCTTTGCAATGCAAACATCATTCTTCAAGATGAAGCAAACACCATGCTTAAAGTGGCCATCCAAACCACTTTCTAAGAGTAGACCAACACTAAGCATATTCTTGGTGATTGATGGTACATAAAGGACATTTTTTAGATCCATGCATTTTGAGGATTCTAGACACAAAGAGATGGTGCCAACACCATCTATCCTACACTCTTCATCATTTGCAGTAAAGACAAACTTTTTAGCATCATTGAACGAGTGTAAGGTTGAGAAAAAGTCCTTTTCACAAGACATGTGGGAGCTAGCCCCATTGTCGATCCACCAATTGTCTCTTGAATTGCTATTGCTTGTTGGTGAGGATGTAGATGCCATCAAAAATACATTTACTTTATCCTCATCCTCCTCCTTTGCAAGGTTTCCTTGTTTGTCCTCCTCCACTTGTGCTCTTAGCCTCTTGTAGCATTCAGATGCATAATGCCCCTTCTTTCCACAAAATAAGCATTTCTGCTTTGACTTGTCCTTTGAGCTTGATGCATCATCCTCTTCTTTGGCCTCCTTTGGATGCTTCTTCTTTCCATTGGTCTTCTTTTTGCCCTTGAATGAGAAATTGGATTTCTCATCACCATCCTGCAATGACAAGGAACTCATCCTAGATTTTGCATGGAGCATCCTACACTCTTTAGCCATAATACACTGTGAAGTTTTTCTATAGTTGGCAAAGTGTCTTGGATGGCAAAACTTTGGACCAAATTTGCAAAGTCATCTCCTAGATCATTAAGAACAATTTGTACAAGCTCTCCATCATGAATCTTCTCTCCAATGGAAGCCAACTCCCTATTCAGAAACTTGATTCTGAGTACATACTCTTGTGCACTCTCCTCACTTCTCTTCACGCTTTGCAAAATATGATTTCTAAGCATGAGTACTCTTGAAGTGTTACTAGATTCATAGATTGATTTTAAGGACTTCCAAGCCTCTTTAGCACTAGTACATGCTGATACTTCTCTCAACAAATCATTGCTCACATTCATCTTCACACAATGAAGTGCAAGCCTAGATCTCTTCTTGTATCTAGCTAACTCCTGTGCACTTAGAGGTTCATCTTCATCTTCAATCAAGAACTCATGAAGGTCTTGGAGCACCAAGAGTAACTCCATCCTAACCTTCCAAATAGCATAATTTGTAGAATTCAATCTCTCACTAGCTTCTAGAAGGTATGCTCCAGCAGATCCCATCTTACTAGTGACTTCTACAAACAAGAAATAGATTTGATTGACTTGAAACTCACAAAGGTCTCACACTTGCAGTGTTTCACTCAAATTTTATTTCTAATCCAACAAATGGACTTATAATCACAGTTCTATCACTCCCTCACAAAGCTGGAATGAAGATAAGATAAAGTGAAAACTACTTTCAAACAAATCTTGCCAAGAAATGGATTTGACTGTCTCTAGAAACTCACTAAGGTCTCTCTCTTGTAGTTTTTCACTCAAATTAGATTTCTAATCCAACAAATGGACTTATAATCTCAGTTCTAGCAATCTCTCACAAAGTTGGAATGAAGATAAGATGATGTGAAATCTACTTACAATCAAATCTTGCCAATTTTGGCTATTTTTGGATAAAAAAATGACTTAATCTCTTTCTTCCTTCTTGGTGTACTTTCAAGACATATGCCTAGATTAATTAGATTTCATGAAACAAATTCAAATCTAATCAATGGCAAATGATCTTGGTAGATTATCCTAGGATCTCCACCAAAAATTACACCAACAGCTCACAAATTGAATTTTTTTGGATCAAACGAATACCATACATTAAATGCAGGTTCAGAGGTGCCCTGGACAGTACGGAGTTGGGCCCCTACCAAGTTTGGGATCAAATCTCCTCACCAAAATCAAGATTCTAGCTTGCCCTCTCAATACTAGTTTTTAGCACCAAAACTTGCTAAAAATGGATTTGCATTAGATCAATGGCTTATGCTCTTGTACTTGGCTCTGATACCGTGTGAAAGTACTGTACTTTAGGACCATAAATGGATCTACAAAAGATCCACAAGAGTGATTGGATGCTTGCTTAACAATCTATCAAAAAGCTAGACACAAAAAAGTTGATCTAGATTAATTTGACAAACAACAAGCATTAACAATCAAAAGCATCGATAAACATTGAAATCCGAGCCCACACGTGTGTACTACAGGCTGTAGTATGGCCTTCAACCTGAGAAACAAGTAGAAATTGAATTGGTTTCATTTGGATCACAAAAACTCAATGTACATAGTGAACTAGCTTGAGATTGCCAATGAGCTCCAAAAACTTTCTATCTTCTCACTATGGGAGCTTGTAATACATAGCAAATTCGACTTCCTTCTTGAAGTTAGGTGGATTTCCAGCTTGTAATAAGGAAATTAACTCACCCTTCTTGCCCTAAAATGAAACCCTAGCCTAGATCCTAGAGTTATGCTTGGTAGGTAGCTAGTTGGTCAAATTTTCACCTTAAACTTAGGTGTAGGTCCTATATAGTAGGGATGACCACCAAATAGACATGACCAACTCTCTTGACTTGACCTAACCTACATTAGGATGGGTTTCCCACGTGGCATCTGTTGAATTTCACACGTGTGGACTGTCCACTACATGTACTTGTGATCTCCTAAGGTGTGTAGATGCACCAAGATCAAGACTAGATTGAGATTCAAGATCAATCTTGAATCCTATGGCAAAAACACACTACTACATGCATTCAATCACTTCCAACTCTCACTCACACGTGTGGGAAGTATTCAAAAAATAATCTAAGTAAAAACAAGCTGCTCTCCTTGGGTAGAGAGAGAAAATGCATCATGAGCTCTCGGGTAGAGAGAGAAAGCTAGAAATCCAATAACTCACAAAATCCATGAAATCACCAAATCAATTAGCTTCAAAATGAGGAGTACAATGATACTAGTAGATCCACGAGCTACCACTATGCTTAACTATGATTGGACCATATTTTGTCACCTCTTGATCCTATTGGATCATTGATCCATGCACCTCTTAATTCTATTGGACTATATTCAAGCACACCTCAATTTCCTATTGGACCTCACAAGGTTCCACCTCTAAATCCTATTGGACCTCTTGGAATTCATCAAACAAAAACTTTACACTTGTCTACACTCTAATTGGCACGTGTTTAGCCTCTTACTCTATTTTGGCTCAATAGTGTCATTACAAGTGGAAATGCATAATTTGCCATCTATGCCAAATTTATTCCTATCAACATCCTACACCTAGATGCTTGATGTAAAAAACATAAGACCCCTATATCTAACATAGATAATCTTTTTCAATTCTTCACACTCCTCCTAAAAAATTATCTATGAAGATTTGAGCATTCATCTTGATATAACTCCAATATTAGATCTATGCTTGATGAAAGCACTTTTGCTCAAAGGCTTGGTGAGTAGATCGGCAATACAAGAGGACGAGTTGACATGCTCTAAATAGATTTCTCCTCCAATAAGCTTTTCTCTCACAAAATGGTGTGCCACTTCTATGTGCTTGCTTCTTGCATGAAATATGGTATTATTGGCAAGAGCTTGGGCCGAGATGTTATCACACTTGATCATTGGTAGATCATCCTCCTTGATGCACTTTAGCTCCATTAATAACCTCTTGATCCAAAGCACTTCTTTGGTAGTTGTAGTGAGTGCTTTGTACTCGGCCTCACATGAAGAGAGAGATATAGTATCTTGCTTTTTGGAAAGCCAAGATATTAGATTGCCTCCAAGAAAGATAGTGTATGCACTAATAGACTTTCGATCCATCTTGTCACTTGCAAAGTCCGAATCCGAGTAGCCAATAATGGATAGATCTTCACTTTTATAGAGTAGACCATAATCACAAGATGAAGATACATATCTTAGAATCCTCTTGGCCATCTTCCAATGATGGATCTTAGGATCTTACATAAATTGACTCAATTTGTGCACACAAAAACTAAGATCGGGCCTAGTAATGGTAAGCCAAATCAAGGAGCCTACAAGACTCCTAAAAAGTGTGATGTCCTCAAAGGATCTTTCATCACCTTTATTAGGATCTTTTACAATTTGCTCCATTGGAGTATCTATGCTCTTAGAATTTTCCATATGAAATTTTTTCAACATAGAGTGAGCATATCTAGATTGGCATATAAAGACATGATTTTCATAAAAATCAATTTCTAGGCCTAGGATGTAATGTATCTCTCCTAGATCTTGCATTTTAAACTCACATCCAAGTGCTAGCTTGGTTTCATCAACTAGCTTGATATAACTTCCACAAAGAATAATGTCATCAACATAAATTAGAAGAATGACAATATTGCTATCAACAAACTTTAGATGCATGGAAGGATCATAGTCACTAAAAGTCAATCCTAGTGAGATAAAAAAAGAGTTAAGTCTTGAATACCATGATCTTGGTGCTTGCTTGAGTCCATAAAGACTTTTGAAGAGCAAGCACACTTTGGACTCATCCTTGATGAATCCTTGAGGTTGTTCCATATAGATCTCCTCCTCAAGATAACCATTTAGAAAAGCATTGGATACATCTAATTGGAACACCTTCCACTTGAAAAAACAAGCAAGAGAAATAAGAATTCTTATTGTCACCATCTTTGCAATGGGTGCAAAGGTCTCCTCATAATCAAGACCATGGATTTGAGCAAATCCTTTGGCATATAATCTTGCTTTATGCTTGTTGATGGTGCCATCATGATTGAACTTGATCCGAAATACCCACTTGCAACCAATCACATGCTTGTTGGATGGAGGATCCACAAGCTCCCAAGTATTGTTGGTGATCAATGCATCATACTCTTGCTTCATGGCATCATACCACTCCTTGGTATTGAGTGCCTCTTGTACATTCTTTGGCTCTTCATGAGAGACATAAAAAACATAATTAGTGGAATCAAGATCCACTTGTTTGCCTTTGTCAACATATGAGAGCCTCTTAGGCTCGGATCTATCTCTCATGGATCTTCTTGGTGAAAAAATCCGAGGAGAGTCTTCTTCAAATCTCGACCCCATCACATCATGATTGTCCTCAAAATCAATAATTGATGATGCATCCATAAATTTCTTGATCTCGGCCTCTTCAAATGATGAGTGTTGATCTTCATGAAAGACAACATCTCTACTTTCAATAACTTGAGAAGTAGAGAGTATAAAGACTCTATAGGCCTTCTCGGTGGATGAGTATCCAACCATTATCCCTTTGCATGCACTAGGATCTTCCTTCTTCCTTGTTTCCAAGGGAATATGGACAAAGCATAAGCATCCAAAAACTCTAAGGTGATCAACCTTAGGCTTCTTCAAGAGCTATATGTGGGAGCCTATTGCAAAGATAATTTGCACAATTAATGGCTTCTCCCCAAAAATCTTTGGGCAAAGATGCCTCAATTCTCATAGATTTTGCACATTCACATAGAGATCTATTCTTTCTCTCGGCCACTCCATTTTGAGATGGAGAGTAGGCACAAGAAAACTCTCTTTTAATGCCTTCAAGCTCACAAAAATCTTGAAATTTATTGGAGATATATTCACCACCTCCATTACTTCTAAGAGCTTTAATCTTGAATGAGAATTGCTTCTCTACATAAGCTTTGAAAATAAGGAAATGATCAAACACCATAGATTTTGAAGCAAGAAGATATATCCAAGTGAATCTTGTGTAATCATCAATGAAAGTAACAAAACAAGTGGCTCCTCCCTTGCTTGTAGTTGATGAGAAATGCACATCCGAGTGGATTAACTCCAAAGGATGCTTGCTTTTGATAGAAGATCTTGTAAATGGCTTTTTGTGAGATTTAGCAATAGCACAAGCCTCACAAGGCTTGATCTTCTTGGAGAGTGACTTTGGCAAGCCAATAGCTTTGGATTCTTTGATTATAGAGAGCATGGATTTGTAGTTGGGATGTCCCAACCTCCTATGCCATAATTCCTCTATAGAGAGCTTGTTCACAAGAGCAACATTACAAGCATTCACATACTCATTTGGATCTAGTTTATAGATGCCACCAAATCTAGATCCTAATGCAAGTATCTCATCATTCTTCTTGATAGTGCAAGTATCAACATTGAATTTTACATCAAGGCCATTATCAAGCAATTGGCCAACACTAATAAGATTCTTGGTAAGCTTAGGTACATAAAGAACTCTAGAGAGAGAAAGAACTTTAGAGGATGCAAGCTTCAAGGGAATGTTCCCTATGCCTTCAATAGGACATTCAAAATCATTTGCAGTGTATATTGATTTCTTGACTCCATCATAAGGTGCAATAGAAGAGAAAGAGTCCTTGGAGCTACACATATGTGAAGAGGCTCCACTATCAATATACCATAGGCCGTCCTTCTTGAAAGGAGTAGATGAGAAACTAGAGACCATAAGAGATCCCTCTCCATCACTTGCAATAGTGTCTTCCTTCTCATTGGTTATATTGGCTTGCTTGAGTTGATTCTTCTTTTTGAAGCAATTGGTGGCATAATGACCTTTCTTGCCACAATAAAAGCACTTGATCTTCTTCTTCTTGAGCTTGGATGATGAAGCATTAGAGGAATCATCTTCCTCCTCATCTTTGTCTTTGGATTTGACTTTGTCCTTGCTTGAGGATTGTTGATGTTGGTTCTTGCTCCTCCCTTTGTGCTTATCCTTGGCAAAGAGAGCTTTGCCATCATTATGAGTGAGAGAAAGCTTGTCCATCCTCAAGAGCTTGTACTCTTGTCTTGATTCTTCTGAAATTAGCACACTTTGGAGAGCCTCCAAACTTGGTAGCTCCTCCTTAATGGCATAGGATTGGACAAGGTTATCAAATTCACTTCTCAAGCCATTGAGAATGACTTGAACTAGCTCATTTTGATTGATGGAATCACCAATGCAAGCAAGCTCTCTATGAATATCTTTTACTCTCAAAACATAACTAGATGCACTCTCATCACTCTTTTGCCTACTTTGAAAGATTTGATTCCTAAGAGTGAGAAGCCTAGAGGTATTCTTAGCCTCATAGATAGTCTTGAGACAATCCCAAGCTTCTTTGGCTGTTGTACAAGTACCTATCTCCCTCAATATCTCATTAGAGACATTCATCTTAATGTAGTGGAGAGCCATGCTAGCTCTCTTTTTGTATTTTTGAACCTCTTGAAGAACTTGTGGTTCTTCTTCAAGGCCAAGAACTATGTCCATCACGTCTTGAAGGATCAAGATGGACTCCATCCTCATTTTCCAAATTGAATAATTTGAAGTGGTCAATCTTTCACTTGGTTCCAACAAGGATGAACCCATTGAAGACATTTGAAGTGAAGAAAACTCAAATGATGAACAATAAATGTTGTTACACACTTTCAATAGGATCCAATAATTGAGTACTATCTCCTCTTATGAAAGATCTTGTAACTATTTGTGAATTGATTCTCACTAGCTACTCAAATCTCTCTAAAACAAGATCTATTTCACATCAAATGATGGAGTATAGGCAAAGTTAGGATCTAACACTCTTAGCACGTGTGAAATACACTAAGAAACCAAATTTGACTCAAATACAATGATATTGCATGAAACAAAATGGCTAAGATCTCAAAACAGTGCCTAGATCACATATAGATGAGATTGGCAAACATACAACTGTGATTTTGGATCAACCAAGCAATCTCTTGACCAAACCAAATGTGTCCACCCAGGTCTAGGTGCCCTACCTAACCCTCTTCAAAAGCTTATAACTTTTGATTGGCTCAACCAAATGGAATGAAACTGATTGCTACAGAAACTAGACAAAAATAGCTTCAAAACAAGCTATCAAACAAGATAAATGGATCAAACATGAGAGAGAACTTCCAAACTGAAATTGGATGTTCCTCAGACGTGTCTGAGCACCTGATTCCATACAGTACCAGGTCAGACCCAATCAATGTCCTTTTGATCTCTTTTGATCCAAGATTGAACAAGATAGCTAGGAAAATGGGCCTTGACAACTTCTAGCTCAAGATTGATGAAAATTTTTCACTTAGATGGATCAAAATGCATGGTAACCTTAGGTAGGCTCTGATACCATGTTGAATTTCACACGTGTGGACTGTCCACTACATGTACTTGTGATCTCCTAAGGTGTGTAGATGCACCAAGATCAAGACTAGATTGAGATTCAAGATCAATCTTGAATCCTATGCAAAAACACACTACTACATGCATTCAATCACTTCCAACTCTCACTCACACGTGTGGGAAGTATTCAAAAAATAATCTAAGTAAAAACAAGCTGCTCTCCTCGGGTAGAGAGAGAAAATGCATCATGAGCTCTCGGGTAGAGAGAGAAAGCTAGAAATCCAATAATTCACGAAATCCATGAAATCACCAAATCAATTAGCTTCAAAATGAGGAGTACAATGATACTAGTAGGTCCACGAGCTACCACTATGCTTAACTATGATTGGACCATATTTTGTCACCTCTTGATCCTATTGGATCATTGATCCATGCACCTCTTAATTCTATTGGACTATATTCAAGCACACCTCAATTTCCTATTGGACCTCACAAGGTTCCACCTCTAAATCCTATTGGACCTCTTGGAATTCATCAAACAAAAACTTTACACTTGTCTACACTCTAATTGGCACGTGTTTAGCCTCTTACTCTATTTTGGCTCAATAGTGTCATTACAAGTGGAAATGCATAATTTGTCATCTATGCCAAAAAAAAAAATTATTCCTATCAACATCCTACACCTAGATGCTTGATGTAAAAAACATAAGACCCCTATATCTAACATAGATAATCTTTTTCAATTCTTCACAGCATCATGGCCTCACATGTGTGGGACCCACTATTCTACATGGTTTTTGATCAAGCTAGATTTGCCAATTTTTGGCAATTCTTCACATAACATAGACTCCATTCTTTATCAAGCTAGATTTGCCAATTTTTGGCAATTCTTCACATAACATAGACTCCATTCTTACTTTCCACAAGGAATAATTAAATGAGTTAAGCCTTTCACTAGATTCCAACAAAAAGCCACTAATAGAAGACATTTTGATGAATGCACACGAAAGAGCTATTGAATGGTTAATCAAACCTAGTATTCCAGCAAATTGGAACCCAAAGTGAAGGTCCTTTATCAATATAGAAATATCTAAAAGGATCCTAACCCAATTGACAACCAAACACAAAACTAGTGGATGAAAAATGACCTCTAAAAATCATCTAAATTTGAATCACTCCAAAGATCAAAATAACCACCCTTAGAGCATGTGTTCAGGTTCTCAATAACCTTTCAAAGGGCTAGATTAGATCAAACTTTCAATCAAAACCTAAAAATGGACTTTATATGAGAAAAAAGTACCTTCACTTTGCAAAGCCTTCCACAACTCATAAAATACTGAGCCAGTTTTGGTATGGATTGGGGATCAATGAAATCCTCCTCTCTTCAAGGGCTACAAAGTGCATAAGGCTCCAAAGCCAAATTTGCTATTTTGAGATCATGAGAAATGGAAATGAAAGAGGATGGTTACTGGAGTTAAAGCCTGATCAAAAGCAACTCAAATTCACTTCTATTAGTCCAAAGTCTATCCCTTGCATGTCTTAGATTGATGTGGAATAGTTAGAACCACAAATTCTATGTTAAAACATGATCAAATCTTTAACCACTTTCACGTGGCTCTGATACCATGATAAAAATCAGAGATTTGAATATCATAAATGTTAAGCACAAGAATCTAAGTGCGTGTGGTTGCACAAAAAACCTATTGGAGTCGAATTTCCAATAGCTAGACAATTCCTAGCTTTCTAGACAAACGATAGTGGCTTGCAAAATAACTAATTAATTTTTCATCTAATCTTTCTTAGTGATACTTCTTTTCTAAACATTTACAAAACCCAAAGTACAACCATCATGGAAAGGCCGCTTTGGTATACCACAACATTCTTGTTTTATAATATGTATTGTTTGTTGAACTTTGGAATAATCACTTGTTTCAAATTTAGAATAATGAAATGAGTAGTTTAGTTTGAGCTCCAATCAAATTATGATTGCTTGGCTGCCTACTCATATTTTTCTTTTTTTGTTTTTTCACCGTTCTCTTGTAGAAAACTTCCGATTATTCACAATGTTTGTATTGTGGCCATGCCACTTAGAAACCCACAATGGGCTTTCTTGGCCAATCATGTATACAATCTTCATAATACATAGAGGTTTAACTACCAAGCTCTAAAATAGATCCACCAGCAAGACGAAATTCATAAAAGTCCCACATACCATAATAAGCAAAAAAATCTTGCAAAACAAAAACCTGAATACCAAGAATTTCTTTAAGTTCGCATTAAAACTAAATGTTTTGAAAACTTACTCAAAACCGGATATTCACCAACAGCTTGAAAAAATAGACGCATGTCTTCCAATCATAGCTTATTAGCAAGATCCAAACACAATTTAGTAGACTAGCAAAAAGTGTGCCAATTGCCCAAAGTGAGACTTTATGGTAGAGCATTTTGTAAGAAGAAAGTATGTGGCATTTGTGTTATTGTCCAAGAACTAAGTTTCCACAATATATAGAACTTTTCACAAAAAATCAAAACCACCTTTAACACAAAAAATTAGAAATGTTATGGCTTAAGGCCAAGGTGCCAACACACTTTTATACAAACATAAAAACCTTTGATGTCTAAAAGAGAAAGCAAGGAACTTTTACATGTGAGTGAGCTAAGGAATGTTGAGATCAAGTAAACTGAAATGTTGAAGATAAATTCCAACTTGCTACTTCTATTAAAAAAACACTTATTGATACTACATGATCAAAACATGTCTCTCATTTTAGCTAGATTAATGACTAGATTTGTACATCAGTTTATAATGTTTGTCTTCAACTTCAACTGATAAAACATCATATCAAAGTTCGATGCCCATAATTCCAACCATACACATTGTAGATGTCTACGAAGATGCACGTGCAATCAAGCATTTGATCATAAATAGATAAAAAGAGCCATTCATCAAGCTATATGTGAAGGGACACCATTTTATAGTGGCATTAAGCTCTTATCATCCCTGAATGGACACCTATGAAAGTCAATCAGGCATGCAAAAGCACCCCAGCATCAATCAACTCAAGTAAACCATTCCAAAGATCAATATTGGACATGATGGTCACCAAGGATTCTGAAATACCACCGTGTCACAATCAGCTCAAATACAAAGCAAACCCTGTAATGGCTAAGTTCATCAGCATGAAAGCATAAATAGCTTTGCTGTAAAGTCAACATCTCATGATAGAGGAGAATTAAGATCAAATGATTACATGTCAAGAGTGTGGGTGGTTGGGATATTGGTGGACACCACTCAGGCAAAGTCATAGGAACTCATCGAAACTCCAAATAGAATTTTATAATGATATGAACTCATTGAAAAATTCACAACTTTGGATCTGCAAAAAACCACCTTTCCAGCAAGTACTGTGATTCAAGTTACATGTTTAGCAACGTCATAATCGCCGTGAATATCTAACAAAGTCCAGCTATACGAAACATATGCTTCACAGAAGCCCCAATCACTTACTGAACTTCCTACAGGTGATTCTGTACAAAATATTCAAATGTTAGAAGATTTGTTTTTTGCAAGCTGATTTAATTAAGTACAAGGTGTTGGAATGTCAAGGGTGATCTCTGATTTTTCCAGTCATGCTTACTGAACGTCCACCTCTTGACCATCAAGAGCTTTACAGCAATTCAAAAAGGATAGTATGCAAAAAGAAAAAATGTTGATCTAGGTACCACATGCACAAGCTCTAAATTCGCTACCTCGCGAAATAATCCCACACCTATAATACAAAGAGTTCACTGATCAGAATTTGAACTCCACTGCCAGAAATTTCACAAATCGTTTTATGATTTCAACGTACATGTATTTGCTTGAACATGATTTCCCATGTGAATTTCAACATTTGCATGTTTATTTATCTGTCTGTAACATTTAATAGTCCACAAGGAAAGAATGACAGAAACAATCTACAACAATCTCAGGTCCTTACAAGTTCTTGAACTTTGAAATGACCTATTCAAAAAGGAACACATTATCATAATTAGAGCAACCTTACAAGTTTCTGCATAAGGTACTCTTCATTATCAAAACCTCCATGAGGACTGGACTTAAAATTGCAAAACTTAATCAGCAACAATCGTTACCAATATAATGTTTTCTAAGACAACTCTCTGAAGCTTTTGATGTCCTCATGTGGTCACAAGGCCCAGCAGGCCAGCTTTAAAGCGAATCCAATTTTATCAGCGAAAAAGGAATATTTGTATTCTGACTTTGAGATACGCTTATGATAAATATATCAAGAGATTGAGTCATCCAAAACTTGAGATGAGATTGTAAGCTCCACAAATGGTTAAAGACTTGATCGCTCCCTTGTTTCAGGGCATAAAGTCATCTGAATACTCATCGTATATTGTCTTGGTAGATATGCTATGCAAAAGTGTTGCATAATCTAATGTCCAGGCTTGAACACCACATCTAGAAGCATATTATCTAGCAAACTTGAAAGTCCACCCAAGTTCTGAAAGCACGCTCCCAATTTTTTGTCTGATTCGATCATCCTCGTTTGCAGTAATGTTTCCAAGTGCTATCATTAACAATAAACTCCATACTCCAACATGTGCAACATGGGTTTAATAGCTTCAATGCAATACCTTTCACCAGCGTTCAAATGTTCGCCTATCACGATCACGATAGGTTAGAGGCCTATTAAGGTCACTTCCAGCAGTTGGCCTTATCCATATGTCAATACCCTTTGGGAAGTTAGCTGGTTCAATACCTCTTCCAAAATCACTGCGCCCTGCTCGAGATGATGGACGTGATGGTTCACTTGTCCTTCCAGAGTCACTATGGCCTCCCCGAGATGGTGGCCTATCCACAGATCTCTGAGAATAACGAATCTTGTCATCAAGTGCCCTTGTTAAGTCCTCCAGCTCTTTCTCCTTATGAATCAACTCTTCTTTGACATTCAGTTTCATGCCACCCTCTTTCTCAGCTTTCTCATTGAGAACGCCATACATAATCTTTTCATTTCGACTTTCGATATTGTTGTTCAGTAATTCTTCCAGAGCTTTAATTTCTTTCTTCAACTTTGTTTCTTCTTCTGTATCTAGCCTGCAAAGACAAGTTGCACAGACCACTCCATAATCTTGGTGACATCGAGGGGATTATAGCAGCAATTTCGATGAAAATTTCTATAAATAAATGTTACATAGAATTAGCTTACTCTACCAAAGATTCTGCAGTTCTTTGACACTTTCATTTGCAATGTCATCAATCCGAATAGCAATCCTCATCCCAACCACAGTTCAGTTTTATCAAAGTGACAAGAGATGCCCATTGTTACTGGTACTCGCTCCAAAAAATTAAAATGTTACACATCAGACATAATTATGGTGTTACACATCAATTACCATGCTGCACATCAGACATGTCAGGTCTTGGGAGTCACTACTTTCATGAACACAAATCAGTAATAAAATTTGAACTTGACTAGCTGTCCAATACTTACTCCCATAGGCTAACACGTAAGTTAGGTGAATCTTTAAGTTAAACATAATCATATGTACAAGTGCCTGTAGAACCAAAAATTTGAACAGTCTGAGATCAGAACTATCAGCAAAACACATTCAGGATAAATGTGACTGCTAGAGTTAATCAAATGTCCAAATTGTAATAAAGCAGCCAGCCAAGTATCCAATAAATAGAGTTAAGAATCAATATCTTAAAGTCAACACATTGATAAAGCGAAGCCATCATCATAACTCACTACTCATAGTTCCTTTGAATAGACTGTTCGCTTTGATGCCTTTGGGTTTCTTAGTACAGGATCAGTTATATTTAGTAGTGACACACTTTTAAGTCTAGTGAAGCATGAATTTCTTCTTGAGTAATACACGTCAGCAAATGCACTTGGAATACATATTGGAAGAAGTGTATGCACGCACGCAAACCCTGTTCTTAGTAAAATTGTCCCGCTGTTCAAAGACTTGTCATATCTTGGTTGTAAACAATAAGTATTATCAATTAATAATAAATAAATGAACAAGGATTAGGCATAGCAAGAAAAGAAAAAATGGGGCTTTTATCAGCACCCACTTATTTTTGTGACCATCCAAGTTGCGACTGATGGAGCCTAACGATTGATCCATTTTGTACATGTGAGGCAACCTATACAACAAGAAAGAATGAAGTACTTGATTCAATTTTCATGATCATCTTCATTGATACTGATCAGCCCATATAGAAGAGAAATGAGCAGTGAGCACCCATAACTTAATATTTAAAATCTCAAAGAAACAGGGCCAAACAGTGTAAAGGACCTAAATATCCTGGTTACAATCTCTTACTTGTAGTAAGGAAAATATTCCTTGGCTTGTAGAAATAAGCATATAATGCTGTAAACATTCCCTACAAATAAAAAACGAGGCCCAAGGCCTATTCATAGCTGGTTGGAAAGTCCAGCTAGTTAGGACCGGGAGTCTGATGAGACTTGCCAAGCTTATCCAAATGCCACTACCAATAAGAATCGGCATCCTTATTCTAATGCTAAAAAGGCCCTAGGAGCCTACTCATCAATACCCCCCTGTCCTGCAAAAAGGAGGATTAAGACATTGTTCCAAGGTTGTTTTTGTTTTGCCTCAAACCTGTGCGTTGGTTGCACAGATACTCATTACTGATGTAATAGCCCTTCGTGGTAACACCTTATTGAAGGTTGCAAAACCTTGAACGAAGTCAACATCTGATGCATCAATCGCTCATAGTAGCTAATTTCTCATGATAAGCAATTACAATTTGAATGATAGTAGACCTAGAAAGAGTATCCACAACAGCATTATACTTTCCTAAAGTATAATGAATCAAAAAATGGAAAGGCCGCAAGGTGGACCACCTCAAATGCCTCTCCTTACGGAATGTCTTGAGTCTTTAGCAAGAAACTAATTCCAAGTAGATAGTGCTTCCATATCTTCAATACATGATTAACAGCTATAGATATCATGGATCAACTCAGCTCGAGTCTACGACCCTGATAAGCTGCCACAGGACCTTCCTAAATCAATGATGCACCAATAAAATTACAGCAACTAACACAACTAGCGGTATAGTGCCTGTTTCAGGTTCTTAAAGACTTACGTTCATTGAGGTTCATAAAAAAGTCAAGCCTTTTTTTGTCAAATCAAGCAAAAGAGCTTCAACTGGAGCAAAGTTCTTATAGAAGCATGTACCAGGAAAATAGGCCTAAGAAAGATCTCATATCATGCATCCTTGAGAATTGACCGATCCACGATAGCTTGGATCTTTGCAAGATCCATCGTCACACCGTGTTGTGACATCTTATGCGTGAAGATCTCTTGTTGTGCCTGGCTTATACAATAATGATGCTGACATAGAGGAGATTTATGTGGAACAAGAATCAAATTAAGATCCTCCTCTTCCAAGCGGGAACTTGCTTGGTAGCATAAATATAAAACAATAAGAGAACTCCTTCAAGAAACCTTCAAGAGCTTTTTGATCTTGGTTCTGTTCCATGTGTTTGAGTAGTTGATTAGTGGATGATTCTGCCTGTGCACATGAGCTTCCTGCACTTTTATCTTCTTTCCCATTCTCTTACTTCGTAAGGCAGCATTGAAAGAACACATGTCAAAAGCATTATGCTTCATATTTGAATTCTTCTACCTGATCCTTGGTGATGCATTGTTTCTTATCATTCTTGTTCTTATATGTAAAATTTTCTCTGTTTTTCACTCAAAGTAGCTTTGCCTCAATCTTCCTAGCAATGCCACTTGTGTCTTTAAGTGTCTCAGGTTTGCAGATGACCAATTCATCTCGTATAGAGTATCTCAATCTTGCAAGAAACTTGCATCCTTGTTCGATAGCATTCTAGGTCCAAAATTCTAAAATTACCTAAGATATGCCAAGAGCCATTAATGTGTTCGAATACATTTTCATCTTGCCATTGACAAGTAATATATTCCATTCCATCATGATTTCTACCCAAAACAAGAGTGAAAAAGTGTTCCTTAATTTGTGACTTGAAACCTTCCCATGTCTCGACTCCCTTGGCTTTAGTGCACATAGGAACCCAACAAAGACAAGCCATCTTTTCCAGCTTTGATGATGTTAAATGAAGTTTAGCCTTTACCAAGTAATCATCATCTCCAAGATAAATTTTTAAGCCTCTACATCCAAGTAGAATATCTGGATTAGAATACCCAAAACAATTGTTGAACTTAAGCAATTTCTCACCCAGCTCTAAAAAGTTCTTGATGTCTTTTTGAGAGGACCAGGACTACACAATGCCGCTGAAGGTAATAATGTTGATGACATGTTGATGACTGAGGAACTGGAAGGAGAATGGTGTCGACGACAAGAGTTACTTCGTTGTGACAATTTTTTCAATTCTTCAATCTTTTGATTTACTAGGCTATTTTCCTCTTATACAATTTTGAGCTTAGACACGTGACCTTGAAGGAGCAAATAACATGATGAAGCTGCCAACATCTTTAAGATTTAGTGTTGTCAAACAATGCCACCAATGATAGTGAAAGGTTGTGGTTCTGCTTCAATTTCCAACTGCCAAATTGAAATATGTCATAGCTTGTATACTTTCACCTCTACAAGTGAAGATAATAGATGCATGCTTCGGCAGTAGCAAAATTGACTCTCGAAAAGGTTTGGATAGGTAAGTCACCAGCATTGGCTGGGTTCATGCAACATGTAAGACATCCTACTAGAATCAAAAGAACACCTAGGCTCCAATATCGTGGACAATTTTTACAATTATGTCTTTATCCTAGTTACCACACCTAGTCAAGCCAACGATATATTTGATCAAAAAGATAACATGCGAAGCTTAGACATCCACAAATAATCACATGCAACATCATCTAAGGATCCAAGATTGTTGAAGTTTCTTGAAGTACATCAAAATCGTCACCTATAAGCAAAATAACTGATGCATCCAAGATAAGACAAGTGTTTGTATTACATGTGAAAAGAAAGTGAAATCATGAAAATTTCAGGAGATTGCCATGTTTTTAGAGAATTATTTATGTAGAAAGTAGAAATCATAGTGCAAATGCATGTTAGAAGTGCAACCAAATAATAGTATAAGGTTAGATCCGTATTTTCTCACAAATTCATGCAAAAGTAAGTATGATCTAACTCTAGGGATTAAACATGCACAAAACAAAACACAAATTCGAGAGCAAAAAGCAAACCAAAGATCAACAACAAGAGGGATCCTAGTGCCTTATCTCCTCACTCCTTGCACACACTTTAGGGCAACCGTCCATGGCCCTCTTTCCATTATATACTGATTTGTTGGGCCGTGGCCACTCGACTTTTAGGATTTAAACTTGGATAAATTCCTAACAATAGACAAGCATTCCAAGCATGAAATGCCTTTTTACCCTGGCTAGAATTTCACCTCATCCAAGGTCATATTTAGGTTACTACTACATTGTGAGTATGTTGCCATGCACATACACAAGTACACCATCCATGTTGACTCTTTTTACATCTAGTCATTTATATAAATAGCATTGCCGCCAAATAGAAAGTTTCTATTTTTAGTAATCTATGCTCTTGTGATTATCTTGACATACGAAGCCCTTGCCCTGATTTCATCTTTGACAGATTTTTAAAGTGGTCCATTTTGAAAATTTCACCTATTTCGTAACATCTCAAATTGCAGTTGAATAGGAAATGAATCTCGATTCAATCGAATCACGGTTTTGATTGGCACCAATTGGAACCATTTCTTCAAATCAACCTACATAATAGGCGAGAAGAGGAATAAACGAGGAGAGAGAGCTGGTTATAAATTGTACTGTAAGTTGTAAACAATGTTGCACGACCGATTCGAACAAAGAATCGCGGTTCGAATCGGCAACCTATTCCAATCAGTTGCCTCACAAAAAAAAATTCCAATCAGGCAAAGAAATGAACAAATGTTCGAATTGGCCAATTCGAATCGGTGCATGCAACACTGGTTGTAAAGTAGATAGTTCAAAGTTTAAATTGTTCAAACTATTCAATCCTCATACTTTGTTCTACATAACACGTAAATTTCAATGTACTAAAATGTTAAGAGGTAAATTTTTTGATACTAATATGTTAAATATACTAGCATGTGAATCTATTTGACCTATTTCGTAATGTTTCCTCAAAAGGAGATTCAATTAAAATCGAATCACAATTTTGATTGGAACCAAATCGAATTGATTCTTCAAATCCACTTATACGTGATAGGAGGAAGAGTGACCATCAAGGATAGGTTGTAGACTATAATGTAGGTTGTAAAAGAGATGATTGAAAGTTTACTCATGACCAAAATTGCATAATGACCAACAAAGGTCATGATGCCATCTTCAACGTGTCTTTATCTTGCCTTGTACCTAAATTATTATAAGCAATACGACCCTTTCGCCCTCAATTGGTAAGACTCTTCCCATAGAATTTCATATAATACAAAGTTGAGTTGCATCGAAATAAGTTCCAAGATACACATTATATATTCAATCAAACTTAGCATCACACTAAGCACAAACATAACATAAAAGACGAAGCGCATAGCATACTCCAACTAAGAATATTGAAAGAACCTCAAATATAGTCAATAATGGACTCCATATCAATGCTTCAAATCGACCAAGTCATCCAAATTGGATCGGAAAAACTAAGGCGAGAAATTTAATTCACAATGTTTTCAAAATTACTCACCCCTTCCTCTACTTATATTTTAGGATTTATGATCCTAGCTTCCTCCATCTTGCTTATATTTGGGACTTATACACCTAGCCCTGATTTGGGCCCTAATGCTAGGATACTTCACATTGATCGAATGCAGGTCAAGTCTATAAAACTATGCAACAAGGTTCTAATTCAATTGGATTGGATTTTTTGTTAGTAGAATGAGTTATTTGTCAAAAAAAAAAATTGACATAAATTATTTTTCAATTCAAACTCAAAAAAAATTTGACTCAAATTATAAGCATGCTTCAAAAGTCAACAAATCGATGAATTGGAAAACATTGCAAGGAAGAGCAACGAGTCCAGGCCAAGAATTAGAACTAGGCAAAAGTTTTATATGTGATTTGGTAATGATAAGAGTTGTTATTCATCCTCAAGCAGCATACTATGAATCTATGATAATAATCCAAAAATAAAGTGCCTCCCCTATGTGTAGATCTTGGCCATACTCAAACCAAAATCACCTTAGCTGACATTTAAATCATGAGTTGACCACAATACACCAAGATACACTATGCATGTCATGCATAGCTCATTCTTCTTGCCATTTGTGTACAAAACATTGCCCTACAATAGCTTGAACACTTTCAAGGTATGTACACCATGCTCCAACACTAACCCACTATACAGAAGTATCATTGAAGTATGTCATACATAAAATTCATCACAAACTTACCCATTTACTACTCTCGATTCATGAGCATTGAGCATCAAGAAAAAGTGAACAATGCATTGTTTAGCCAAAATGGTATGACCAAAAATGCATAATGACCAACAAAGGTCATGATGCCATCTTCGACGTGTCTTTATCTTGCCTTGTACCTAATATTATTATAAGCGATACAACCCTTTCGCCCCCAATTGGTAAGACTCTTCCCATAGAATTTCATATAATACTAGTCAGCAGACATACCTTCAACACATCTGTTGTTTCTGGTGGGCGTTCTAGACCAGGAGAGTCCTTTGTGCAGCAGAGAGCGGTTAGGGCTAGGCAGCAGACCTTGGACCGAGGTGCGTGGTAGAGACATCATCATGCCCTGTGTACCCGAGAGATTGGCCAGTTGTTCTATGAGTGTGGCATTCCTTTTGCTGTTGCAGACACTTGGATCTTTAGGAACACTAGCCCTCAGATCGCAACAGCTGATTCCTCATGGAGGCCTCCGAGGAGAGAGGCATTGCGCACGACCATGCTACGACAGGAGGAGGAGACCATCACACGGGAGCTGAGCTCTATCCGCACAGTGTGGCAGACGTAAGAATTTTTTGCTACTCTTTACCACTTAATTTGTTTCACTCTACAAATTACCACAATGTTTGCAAGTGCACATGTCTAAGAAATGTTGTATTTTTGCAGCTATGGATGCTCCATATTAAGCGATGGATGGACTGACACTCGTCGGCGATCTGTCGTCAATATCCTAGTGTCTTGCCCACTTGGCACAGTCTTCCTACGAGGCGTGGATGCTACTCGAGCTGGTGGAGCCATCACGGCCGAGTTCATCTATGAGGCAGTCATCTCTGTAGTGCAGGAGATTGGGGCAGAGCACGTGGTTCAAGTCGTCACAGAAAACGGCTCGAATTGCAAACTGATGGGAGAGATGGTGATGAGGGAGCATCCGAGTATTGTGTGGACCCCGTGTGCTGCACATTGCATCGACCTTCTCATTCAGGACGTGGTTGCACTTCCATGGATTCGTGAGGTACAATTTTCATCACTTTGTAAAGCATTTTTCACTTGTCAATTGTTCTAGGCCCCTAACCTCTTTTAGCTTCTAACAAGTTTTTGTTTAATGTTTGTCTCGCAACTCACCTCTCAAGCCATGCGCATAGTGAAGTTCGTCATTAGAAAGCGGCGCGTGCTGGCATTGTTCCGTACCTTCTCTCGGTTGGACGTGAAGAAGCCAGCACCGACTCGCTTTGCCTTCTTTTTCCTGGTTCTCGAGCGACTATGCTTCTTGCGAGATCATTTGCGGAGGATGGTATCCAGTGAGGCATTTGATGAGTTCAAGAATTGCACAACAGAGGCAGTGTTTTTCCAGGCCATAGTCTTTGGAGACGACTTCTGGACACGAAGTTCTTCGACTTGTCTTCTATGTGTTGCGCCTAGTAGACCGAGAGGGGTGCACTCTCGGTCTCATATACGAGTTCATGGATCGCATCGGCGAGGCTTCACAGATGTGTGGATAGGTACGTCTCCTATCACTTTCTTATTTCAGTTTCACTTTGCTCTCGTGTTTTTCAAGACGCCTAACCATTTGCAATGTCACCTGCGCAGGAAGGGTGAGCTCCTCACACTTTGGGAGGCGAGGTGGGACTACTTCCACAGACCCATCCATGCGGTGGCCCACATGCTGCACCCAAGGCGCTCTACCAGACGTCCTGGCGACATGGAGCTCAGCCAAGGATGGGTGGAGTACACCGAGCGTGTATGGCCCGGCACAGGTATTGTAAATATTCTAAATATTCTAGCTAGTGTAGTTGTTTATATTAGCATATGCTTTGGTTTGTGGCCTGACACATGTTCTATTTCCTTTGCCAACAGGCACGGACTCTGGGGAACATAGAGTGAGACATAGTCAAGTTCGAGTTGGGCCTATATCCTTTTGATCGAGAGCAGTATAAGCTCAGAGATGACCAGTTGGCGCCTGTCACATGGTGGAGCTTTCATGGCCGCAGTACACCTAACCTTCAACGACTGGCAGAGAGGGTCCTTGCACAGGACTATTCGACTTCCGCCTGTGAGCGGAACTGGAGTGTATGGGCCAGCTATCACACGAAGAAGAGAAATAGACTCTCCATTGAGTAGTGCGGTTGGTGTTCATGAACACCAACGGACGCATGTTGAGACGCACACGTATGTAGGGTGACCGCTTGATCAAGGTGAGTTAGTGACTTTATTGGTATTGCTTGATGTACTTGCGTTTCAAATGAACTTATTTGACAAATGCATAAGTTTGCTAACCATGCCCGCTTGTTTTTGTAGGTGAACCCTGACTCCTGCAAGGTCATACGACAGCTGCTGATCCGTAGAGGGCGACCTGGATGTTCCAGGGGGGGAATGAGCTGGGGGCATTGTTTGTAGAGAAGACTGGAGTTTCACAGGCAGTTGAGGGCCAGGTCGGCTCTGAGTTTATAGGGCCTTCCCAGGCTACGAGATCACAGTTGAGAGGGCGACCTAGAGGGAGTAGCAGAGGAGCAGCAGTTGGAGCCAGCCAGGAGGGGGCAGGAGAGAGAGAGAGAGAGAGAAAGGGGACAGGGAAGAGGCAGAGGCTCACCACGACACATGACACCCTCAGCGTCATCTACAGACTCCTTGTTTGGCAGTTCCACAGACACTGATGACTCAAACTTTGAGTTAGAGGACGATTGTTAGTTTTATGAGACATTATTTATCAGACGTCACTCTATTTTTTTTTGGCCTTGAGCCCAACATTATATATTTTCACGTTTTTACATTGTGTCTTGTCGGTTTGTGTATATGGTTTTTTTCCAGCATAGTCTACTTCAGTAGGTAATTATCACATTCTAATTTCTACAAACTTCAAAGAGAGAGAGAGAGAGAGAGAGAGAGAGATTCAGTATGCTTTCAATGCTTTGCTTTGCACATGATTTCATTTCACACAATATTGTAGAAAATGATATAATAGTGAAAAATAACTTGATGGTAGAAAATCACTCAATGCTTCGAAAATGGACGACAATGGTCTTGAAATTGATGGCAAACTTGATAAATGAACTGCTCTTGAAAAAACCTTCCATTTGATACCCATATTGGCATTAATAAAATTTCAAAAAAAAAAAGCGTTCCGGGAAACCCTAATGGGAAATCCCGGAACGTGATCCGGAACACGATCTGGAACGCGATCCATGGCCTGCAACTTTGGTTCCAAGATACATGTTATATATTCAATCAAACTTAGCATCACACTAAGCACAAAAATAACATAAAAGACGAAGCGCATAGCATACTCCAACTAAGAATATTGAAAAAACCTCAAATATAGTCAATAATGGACTCCATATCAATGCTTCAAATCGACCAAGTCATCCAAATTGGATCGGAAAAACTAAGGCAAGAAATTTAATTCACAATGTTTTCAAAATTACTCACCCCTTCCTCTACTTATATTTTAGGATTTATGAACCTAGCTTCCTCCATCCTACTTATATTTGGG
The DNA here is from genome assembly GCA_029204225.1 of Diphasiastrum complanatum. Taxonomy (NCBI): domain Eukaryota; kingdom Viridiplantae; phylum Streptophyta; class Lycopodiopsida; order Lycopodiales; family Lycopodiaceae; genus Diphasiastrum; species Diphasiastrum complanatum. The sequence goes on along the minus strand of CM055099.1, from coordinate 63,340,048 downwards.
ACTTATACACCTAGCCCTGATTTGGGCCCTAATGCTAGGATACTTCACATTGATCAAATGCAGGTCAAGTCTATAAAACTATGCAATAAGGTTCTAATTCAATTGGATTGGACTTTTTGTTAGTAGAATGAGTTATTTGTCAAAAAAAAAATTGACATATATTATTTTTCAATTCAAACTCAAAAACCATTTGATTCAGATTATAAGCATGCTTCAAAAGTCAACAAATCGATGAATTAAAAAACATTGCAAGGAAGAGCAACGAGTCTCCTACAAAGAGCTCAAGAGTAATCCAAATCATAAGCATATATCTTGCTATTTGTATAGACCATGAATGCCTCATATCAATAGGTAAGAAAGCATTTGGATGTACAAACAAATCCCAAACTATCCAATGGGACCATGCATGCCCATTGGCATCAACAACGGCTGGCTCAATCACAAGCTTAAGATTGAATATCAGCAAGAGTCACCTCCAAAGCCCTATCAATATGATCATAATAGTCTTAATAAATCATATCATAAGTACTAGAATTGTAGTCTAGCCCAAGAATGCAATGAAGCAGTAGGTAAAAAGGAAATTGGAAACATAATGCTCAAATAATGTGTCTCATGGACGGAGCAACCACTAATGTGTGCTTGGACGATCTATTTATAGATTTCATCTGTGTATTAATTACAATAATTCAGCATCGTTGACGTGAACGAGGACGTCGTTGGAATGTTCCTCGTTTATTTTAGACGACCTTTGAGATTTTTCTCTCTCTTCGCATTTTTCGCAAGAGGCCGAAGGTGCCCCTAAAAAGATGGTGATGTCTTTAAAACAACTTAACGCATGAAAATAGATGACCTTTGGGACTTTTCTCTCTCTTTGCATTTTTTGCAAAGAGCCGAAGGTGTGTTAAAAAATAATTAAGCTTTTGAACTATGAAAGTGTCGCATTTCGGGAAAATGCAAAAAAGCCGAAGCTATTGAAAACATAGTGTATTTCTACATACTATTGGAAAAGTAATGTATTTTTATAGACTTGTTCTAAATGCAAGTTTTGTGGAAGTCGTTGAAGATGGCCAAGTCTTCAATGACTTCAAGTTATTAAACTTGACATCTGAACTTTGAAACTATGATAGGATTGGTTACCTTTCCGGGAGATCAGCCGAATTGAGATCTGCACCTAGACATTTATTTTTGAATTATTTACAATTGACGATCGTCAACTCATACCTCCTATGAACTACATACTAGCATCAGCATCAAACCAATCAAGATTCAACACTCTCACATAGCCATGTATGTACCTCATGTACAAACCCTATTTGCTCCAAAAATGCAAATAGGGCTTGTACATGAGGTACCGAATCCTATGTGCGTACCTCATGTACAAACCCTATCTGCATCGGAGCATGCACCTAATCTTGAACTTTGGCATTGTTAGGAAGATTTGAATGATCAACTACATATGTTCGCACCAAATGACTCTATTCTCTCCTCTAAGACCTACGCACTAGGCATGAGCATCGAGCTGTGAAACACTCGTAGCCATGTGTGTAGCTCGTGTACAAACCCTATTTGCTCTGAAGGTGCAAATAAAGTTTGTATATGAGGTATCAATCCTAGGTACGTAGTACGTAGCAATGCTGCAAAAGATTGCAATCTACTACAAAAGAAATGATCCAAATTGTGCAATCCAGATCACCAGCGGCAGATTCCAGGGTACACCATGAGAGGAGATTATGCCTGCTATGTCCCCTACATGAGATAGAGTCCGAGGAGCACTTCATCTTCAGATGCCCCACTCCCATGGTTTTCACATACTTGACATGTACTCCATTTGGTCTCATATGCCTTTTGGCATGGAAAAGACATTAATAAAGCTTTCTTTCTTCTTTCTTTCTTTCTTTCTCTCAATAAGATAAAGGTAAGAAAAGGCACACATGACAAAGGCCACTTCAAAAAAAATGCTTGTTGCAACAAAATAAAAACTAGCATTTGTATGGAATGAGCAAACGATGGGAAACTTCACAAGAGAAATGTGCATACCCCAGATGACCACCTCTTATCGCCAATTAGAAACTCAACGAGAAAAGCAAACAATTTTGACCAGAACTCAACCCTCGTTTCCATCATTTTAATTTGATGCTCCAGATAATCTGTTAATAAACACAAATTCGGCACTCCTTGCATGGTCGCATGTAATGTGCAAAGCTCCAAACAAAGAATAACATGAAACATGGGATGTCTATACAAATTCTTCTCATGTGACCTTGCATGAGAACATCTTCTCAAACTTGCAAGCATATGAAAACTTAAAGAAGCCCAACCACGTAACGAATTTGCATACCTCCGATTTTTGACAGAATTATAGCATGGGACTCACTAAAAATTCCAAGTATGCAACAGTGAATAACACGGGGAAGTTCCCAAAAGAAACCGCAGATTCAAGGACAATATATTCCTGTGGAAAAAAATCTCTTTCAGAATGTCAGCGAAGCATTTCTACAGGCATTGAAAAAAATGGACAAACCTTTCGACTGATCTGTGTTCAAGTTCAAAATCGATTCTCCTCCAGTCTTTGCCCTTCTCCTCTAGCAGAATTTCGCGAGGCTTTGCATCACCAAAAGGATTGACCTTGGCACGAGATTTTGTTCCCAATTGAGCAGACAAGTCAGGTGTTTGAGGCCGACTCGAATGGCTGCTGGAAGGACGACTGTTTTCTCTTCCTTGTCCATGCGGTTCATATTTTAATGGCAGACGTGTCCAACGTTGCGGAGCACCGTCAGGTGTGGATGGCAGAGAGTTTCTGATCTCTCTTTCTCTGTTCTCCAGCTCAGCTTCGAACTTCCTCCAGTCCTGACCCTTTTCTGCCAGAATTTCTTCTCGAGGACGGGCAGCACCAAATGGATTCGATCTTGGCTTTGGCTTAGGAAGCTGAATGTCAGGCATAGATGGGTCGCTCTCCAAAATTTCTGAGCCTTTGCCAACGGGAGTCTCTTTTGAGGGTATAGCAGAAGGGACTGACGCATCCACAATTTGGCTTCGAGGCAGCAGGATCAAACGAGGCCTTTCTACAGGTCTTGACTCATCCACCTGTGGCATTCCTCCAGACTTATGCACTAGATCGGTGCCTTCCCTCTCTCCTGAAACAAATTTCTTTCCAGCACCCCAACTTCCTGCCTCGTCAGCCCGAGAAACGATCCTAGGGCCAGCTCCCTCTTCAAAGCCACCCTTTCTTTCTTCACTGTGAGGTGGAAGTGCCTTCCTGTCTAAACCTTGAGAAATAACAAACTTTTTCAAAGAACTCCAATTGTCTACTTCATCTGCTCTTGATGGTAGCTCTTGATCGTTTGCCCGATTTCCTCTTCTCTCATCCCCGTAATGCTGCCCTGCTTGCCAAGGCATATGCTTTTTTGATGCACCCCAGTCCCTACTCTCATCTGCCCTGGATGACGCACTCTCCCCATCTCTATCCATCTGCCCTCCATATCCACCTGCATTGCCATCCCGATCCGTTCTATAGCCTCCCGCTTGTCTATTTTGATCAAATCCGCCGCGATTGTGATCTCTACCACCTCCTTCTGCCATGCCATCCTTGAAGCCTTCACCATAAGCCCTAAAACCTCCCGCCCGTCCTCCATGCTGGCGCTCTTCCTCAGATCCCCGGGAATCTGAAGCCTGGCGCCCCTTGCCAGCACCGCCAGGTCCCACATTCTTGCCCACCAGAAGCTCTGAGAGGGATATAGTCTTCTGGGCTTTCTTCTTCTTGCCATGCTGCTGCTGCTTGCCAACGCTTGTTGTCACTACTAACTCACCCAGGATTGGAAACCCTTCCTCCCTACCAGCAGCAGCTGCTGCTGCTTCTGCCAGCTCCTTTGCCTCCTCGTCCGCCCGCTCTGCTTCCTCAGCCCAGGCTCCGATCTCCCCCCATGGCTTCACCATCGTCCGCGCCCAGGCGCCCTCCTTCCTTCCTTTGCTTCTTCCTTCCGATCGCTCACGAAAAAACCTCTCGTAGTTTAGTTTTTTTATAGTTGATAATAAGATCTTCTCAACAACACATAAAAACCTAAACTAAACCTAATTCTAGACCTATTACATTTCACTTTAGATCAATGAAAATCTTGTTGCCCTTGTTTGGGTTGACCTAAACTTCTTACATTCTCGAGTTCATTGTCGCATTTCACTAGGTTCATCAAAGGCTTTTAATGCCCAAGGGTAGAGGTGAAGTGCAAGAGCGTATGTAAATCTGCAATTTATTGTCGCCTTTCACTAGGTTCAGCAAAGGATTTGAATGCTTGTTGCATCTAGATCGATCTAAGGGTGCGATCTAAGGATGCAGTGTAGACACTCTCTCACTTCACCTCCACCCTTGGATGGGCATCTATGTGCACATGGCATTAAATGTATGTCCGTTTTGCATACTCAGGCTAGACCCAGGCCTCATCGTCACAACTCTCAGACCTCTAACTCACATATTAACACCCTCCAAGCACACTCTCGTCACACTTCACATACTGGATGAAGGGGGATGAGTGTATTTCGTAATGGTGGAGCAACCATTTAGTGGTGAGTGTGAGTAATAGCACCATCTCTCCAATATAGTATCATATCTCCTCATCCTCAAATCTTTGGAAGCCCAGCATCACAATAGTGGTTCAAAATTCTCTCCCCTAATGAAGGGCTAGGTCTGTATGCATGCATCTTACTCTGCCATGTGGCTCCTACAGCCATTTAGCTCAAGGCTACTCAACCCCTCTAGTTTTATAACTTTCTATGCTTCTACCCAAAAATTTTGCACTAGACATTATTTAAAATTTTGTTGTTCTCTAGTTTGATTTTGTGAGATTTAATACCAAGTAATATAACTAGTGTGTTGGACCCGCATAGCATAAGCATAAAGTTTCCAAGCTACTAAAGTTGAGTTCCCTTTCCTTTCAAGATAAAGTCACACCATCTTTTTTAATTTAATGCCATTTTTAAAGCTTATTATTCAAGCTAGAAAGGTCATACACAAAACTTCAACTAAAAGCAAAATACTTTCAATTTGAAAAGATAAATTAAGAATCAAAAATTTAAATAAAAGGAAAAAACATTAAAAAAAATTATATTTTAATTGGCACAATATTTGCTTTTGAAAAGTTAAAATCCTTTAACCTTTTTAATTAGAGGTATCCAAGTTGAATGTTATGACAAATTGACGACTCTTTTGAAAAGCAAATACACCCTTCCAAGTCTAAGCATACTTTAGATATGGCAATAGTAACATCCAATTACTAGTATATTGATCACCTATCCATGGAAACATAACTTACAAGTTTTAGTGATCAGGCTCATAACATACAAGGGGACAAAACACCGTATTAAAAATTCAACAATTTTTTTGCTAATAGGCTAATATAAAATCGAGTAGGCTTTTAGCTTTTTCACCATAGCGTTAAGTTATCGTGATGTTTAGCTAAAAGATGAGAGGTCACTCCTAGGTAAGTTTGAGAATTGAAATGAGTTTTCCTTTAACGTTTCAATTTCTCCAAATACAATCCTTGGTTTTCTTTATTTTTCATCGATTTGAATGCCATGCTTATGGCAAAGTTTCTCATGAACCTTGTTATAATGGAGGGTATAAGTATACCTGCTAGGCTCTCACTAGTGTATGCTTGATTTGTGATGAGTAGCTACATGCTGTTGGTGTGACTCATCTTTCCATGACTCTGATTGATCCATAGCTTGGGGACTAGATCCATACGATCTAGGTTTGGTTGGGTTGGTTTAACCTCCACCGATTCCCATGTGTGGTTGCTTTGTATGGTATGCTTAGACTAGAATCTTGTTGTGAGGACTTTATATTGCTATTAGTTTCATCCATATTTGGAGAATTTCGTAGTAGTGTTTCTGGACGATATTCTAATCTATAGCTGAACACTCAAAGAGCATGCTAAGCATCTCCGTACTGTCTTATGTATCTTAAGACAACGAAAGCTTTATGTGAAAGAATCAAAAAGGTTTTTTCTGAGAATAATGCATCTCTTGTTAATCATTGGTGTTTTAGAAGCAATTGCCATCATAGTAGGATTGTAGCAAAAATCAGAATGCTATTTTGAGTTTTTTATAATCTAGTGCAACCTTTAGTACACTATATGATTCAATACAAGTGTATAATGTTTTATCTTATACTAGTGGAATTGTACATTCATTTGAACACTATACTAGTGGAACTGTACATTCATTTGAACATTATAAGTGTTTACGATACATTTGGCTTAGCATAATGTTTTGAAACTAGGATTTATGGTTCAATGATGACTAATAACCTATTGTGACGACTTTCAACACTTATCCAGGTAAGTGTCATAAACGACATTCGGTTATGCATACCATATGAAATTTTGGATTCATTCCATGAGTTGAAAGTAGAGAAGAGAGGATTTAAGATTTTTTCGTACTCATTAGTCATAAGGATTAGCACGGCATGGATTTGCTCTAATACCTAAATGAATGTCCCAGTTAATCTTACAATGACAGAAGTCGCGTTCAATCTTATAGTAACTAACTTTGAAATCATCAATACTACAGTGATTACGTAGCCAACCAATGTGATAATTGTGTTAAGGAGGATCGTGGATTACTTAGAGAACGGAGATTAGAGAACTGTTCAATTTGTGTTGAGTATGATTATCAGTGTAGGAGTGTTAGACTACCATGAAGAGAGATTGCAGAAACAATTAGGCGTCTATGACAGCCATGCCATTCTCTGATACTGATATTCTGATACAAAGAAATGTGAGTACAATTAGGCATCAAAGACAACCATACATTTCTTAGTTATGATACTATTTCAAGAGAAAAGTGAGAGTTAATGAACATTCAACCAAGAATGCAAAGAGATAGAACAATAGCGATTTTGTATATTAAAATTGTAGTAACAACGATCAGATCACAATACAATTGCACTGATAAGCGCGTGATCCTACTTACAGAAACAAAACAATACCTATCGCTTTGAATATTTTATCTCTCTCTCTCTATATATAATCACCAACTTTGAGGAGGACCCGTTTTTGGTCATTTGATCTCTGATGGAGTATCTTCATGCATCCTCTTGCATCATCTCACTTCTCTAGTCGTTCATTTACTTATAGCAGCTAGTAGATCTTGTGTTATTCTAATTTTACAAATACAAGATCGTTTAACAACTGTTTAACTGACTAATCAGGACAGTCGTTATTGGAGCATGAAGACGTAGATAGTCTATACTTAGAATCCTGTGTAAATCTGCAGACCTTCCCATTTTTTGCATTTTTTGGAGAAAAAATTTCGTATGGTTTGAAGTCCCCAAAGTAGCCGAAAACCAAGTGAACACTTTGCCAAGTGCCCATAATGACCTCAAAGTTGAAATAGCGAAGCTTTTGTCGGGTGTCATGTTATTCGCAGTTTTTGCCTGTGTAAAATTACGAGTAAAAATACAGACTGTTGCGATAAACAGTTCAAATATGCAGACATGTTTGAGAGAGTAGTTTTGAGAGAAGGAAGGAGGGCTGCTAGGATGAGTAGGAGTTAGATTAAATTCCAACACTCTGCCTTAAACTCACCGCTACAAATCTGAACAACAATTGAGATTTATCATATCTACTAAGGTAGATCGTTTACCTCTAGACAATGGCTTTGTCAAAATATCAGCCAACATACTGTCTGTGTGACAATAACTTAGTACAACATCTTTATTCTGAGCTTTCTCTCTAAGAAAATGGAATTGAACTTCTCTGTGTTTAGTTCTAGCATGAGTACATGGGTTCAGAGGTAGAGTTATGTAGCTCTGATTGTCGCACTGGAGTATTGTTGGACCGATCTGTGGGAATTGCAGGTCTTGTAACAATCTTTTGAGCCAAATTATCTCTTTGACTGTTGATGTAGCTGCAACATATTCAAATTCTGTGGAGGACAACGAAATGCATTTATGCTTTCTGTTGTTCCATAAAATGGGTCCTCCTGCAAGGAAACAAATACACCTTGATGTGGATTTTTTGGTATCCATGTCTCGTGCCCCATCTGAATCTGAATAAGTGATTAGCGAAAGTGCAACTTCTGTATTACCATTATAGCTCAAAGCATAGTGCTTCGTAGCTTGAATGTACTTTAATACTCTTTGTAGAGCCTTCCAATGTTGTGAGCCTGGATTGGACATGTATTAAGACAGTGTGCTTACCACATATGCTAGATCAGGTCATGTATAGATCATAGAATACATTATAGATTCTATGACAGACTGATAAGGATACTTGCACATTTCTTGCTAATCTGCTTGAGTTATGGGGCACATGTCTTTGGACAGCTTCGATCCTGGATCCATAGGTGTGTCTATGGGCTTGCAATCCATCATGCCATATCTCTGAAGTACATTGATTAGATAGAACTCTTGGTTTATAGTGATCCTTCTGCTTGCGCGATCTCTATTGATCTCCATACCGAGTAGGTAATGAACTTGTCCTAAATCAGTCATCTCAAATTCTGACGAAAGCAAAGATTTGGCTTCATGTAGTAGTTGATTTGAATTGTTGATGATTAAGGAATCATCAACATACAATGCTATAATAACATAGCTTGATCCTTTACACTTGAGATACACATTAGAGTCTGCGGAGCAAGAAGTGAAATTATGCTGCAACAAGAAGAGTTGATTCTTTCATACCAAGCCCGGGGAGCTTGCTTGAGTCCATATAGTGCCTTGTGCAATTTACATACCAAATGCTCTTGGCCTTGAAGGACATAACCTTCTGGTTGATAAATGAATATTTCTTCTTGTATATATATGTGAAGGAATGTTGTCTGGACGTCCATCTGGTGAATGTCCAAATCTTCTGCAACTGTTATAGCCAACAAGGTACGAATAGATTGATGTTTTACCACTGGACTGAAAGTGTCAGTGTAATCTATTCCATATACTTGCTCAGATCCTTTGACCACCAATCAAGCTTTCCATTTGGATATTAATTCATCTGGCTTAAGCTTTAGCTTGAAGATCCATTTAGAGTCAATGAGTTTTATACCTGCAGGAGGATTAACAAGACTCCACGTCTTGTTCTTCATCAAGGAAATGTACTCAGCATCCATTGCAACCTTCTAGTTGTCTGCAACTGACGATGACACTGCTTCTGCAACAGTGGCAGGTTCATCATGACTGATGAATGCCTAAGGGATGAAACGATCAGATTGTTGTCATTGACGTGTAGATCTTCGGACTGTAGGTGCTTGAGTTGATGTTTCTCCTAGGTGAATGACTGGGATAGTTTCATCTTGTGAATGACAGTCGTGGGTCTAAACCCATCGATGGTAAATGGAGCTATTGGGACAAACTCATGCATTTGAATGTCTGTAGGTCGGTGCCTATCGATGGAGAATGGAGCTGTTGTGATAGACTCCTGCATTTGTTGCTTCTACTTCAAATCATGAAACTTGTCTTCAAGGAAGACGACATCACGGCTGATTGAGATCTGACATGTGTCAACATCATAGATACGATATGCCTTGTGTGACGTTGGATAGCCAATAAAGATATATTTACATCTTATTGGGTCTAACTTCTTTCTCAAATGAGACGAAATTTGAGCATAGCAAAGACATCTAAATATATGTAAATGTTTCAGACTTGGTTTGTAGCCGTAGTAGGCTTCAAAGAGTGTCTTGGAGTTGACTGCCTTCGTGCTGGAATAATTTTGCAGATAGCAGGCTGTCGAGATTGCTTCAGCCCAAAAGTTCTAGGATAATTGATCGTTGACAGTCATGGATCGTGCAGCTTCCAACAATGTACGATTCTTTTGCTCAGCTATGCCATTATGTTGTGGAGTGTAGCTGGTTGCGAATTGATGATGCACGTCGCATGATGATAGGTAGTCCACCATTTCATTTGATAAGTACTCTTCCCCTTAATCAGACTGAATGGTCTTGATTCTTTGACCAATTTGGTTCTTAGCGAATTACTTGAACTTCTTGAAACAATTGAATGCTTCTAACTTGTTCCCTATGAACATAATTATGGTGAACTGGGAGTAGTCATGAATGAATGTGATAAAATATAGAGCTTGACCCAAAGAGGGTACGCTCATGTGATTCAGTGACATAATAGACTTCGCTCTCCTGGCTTGTCCTTTTGAAAATTTTATTCTAGTTGTTTCCCTAGTAAACAATTTTCACAAACAGTCTAATTAGCTGCAGAAACAACATTGATATTCATATCCTTGACCAATTTGTTATGATGCATGTACAAGATTGAACGCATGTTTAAGTGACCTAGTCTTTGATGCCAAACATGAGCATCAGAGTTACTCATAGAAAGTACATAATCGCAACTCAAGATATATAAATTTTCTTCTCTGTGTTCAGAGAGGATTTCATTGGAGTTCCCATAAAAAATAATACATCAACTAGCAGTAAACAAAGCTTTATAACCTTGACAGTGATCTTGCTAATAGACAATAAGCTCTTTGTTAATTTGGGTACGTAAAGTACACCATCCAAGTGCCTAGTGATGTCGTCAGGGAACTGAAGTAGGACAATGTCTTGGGCTTCGACTTTGTGGGAGCTTGTGTCGCCAAAGAAAATATACTTTAAGTCCATTGCTGTGAGAGTAGAGAAAAGGTTCTTGCATGGTGTCATGTGCTGTGAAGCACCTGAATCAAGATACCATTGGCATCTCTACTTGAATGTCCTTGTACCATCAGCGTCTTATCATCCTCTTGGAAATTTATGACAGACAATGAATACTATGAAGAACAGTGATAATTGTTTTAAGGAGGATTGTGGATTACTTAGAGAACGGAGATTAGAGAACTGTTCAGTTTGCATTGAGTATGATTATCAGTGTAGGAGTGTTAGACTACCATGAAGAGAGACTGCAAAAACAAGTGGGTTTTTGTGACAGCCATGCAATTCTCTGATACTAATATTCTGATGCAAAGAAATGTGCGTACAATTAGGTGTCAAAGACAGCCATACATTTCTGGGGTTTGGCATTTTGCGAGTAAATCATTTACGAGTTTTGCGAGTTTAGTGTTTTTAAATTACATCAAATTGATAGCACATGGCATGCTGCATTTCTTTAGTTTTTTAAGATTTATTTTACTTCACCTTTGGGGGTGAAATCTATTTGTATACTTCATTATCATGTTGTTTATTACTTACTAGCTAAAAGATATCTCTGCAAATCATGTTGTCTATAAATTGTACATAGTATGCTATATCATTGAGAATGCAGAAAACTTAATCACTTTAATTTTACATTTATCAAGCTAAAACATTTTTGTCTACTACCAAGGATTGATGTACAACCATACATTTAAAGACATGATGGTATGTGGCCAAGCCTATGATAGGTATCATCAAATCAATGTTGGTAAAAAAAAATATTTTTATTGTATGTTCTAGATGGAGGCTATAACTTAACTATTAAGCTTATGTTGAGATGATGGAATAATAAAATATTTTCATTTTTGTTATCAAATTTGATTGAAGCAATGTATTCTACATGAAAAATGGAATATTTTTTTTTTTGGATCATCTCAATCCGAGCAATATCAAGAAAGTTATCGACCTTACAAAAAAATTTGGGCTAATTTTTTTTTTTCTTGGAGCTTAGTCTTTAACTCAAATTGATAGCACGCCGGCGTGCTACCCCTTTTAGATTCCAAGGGGAAAATATTTTCTAGTCTAAAAAACATTGAACTGTCATAACTTTCTTACTATTGCTCGGATTGAGATGGTCCAAAAAGCAAAAGTGCTCCATTTTCTATGTAGAATCCATTGGCGTAATCAAAGTTAGTTTTTATCTAATAAAAATGATTATATATAAAGCCTATATATCTGATTGCATACCATGTGCCATGAAATTTTAGAAATCATTTGTAAATAAAACTCGCAAAACGCGCAAAGAATTTACTCGCAGATTGTCAAAACCCTACATTTCTTAGTTATGATACTAAGGTTCTATTCTTTCTCTCAACAAGACCATTCGACTAAGGCGAATAGGAGGTAATGTATTGTTGCTCAATGTCATTGCTAAGGCAATACTCCTTGAATTCGGTAGAGATGTATTGTCCCCCGTTGTCGGACCTTAGCGCTTTAATTCTTTTACCAGTTTGATTTTCTACATGCCCTTTGAATTGTTGAAACTTGCTGAAAGCCTCCAATTTCGACTTAATGAAATAAACAGCTGTTCTTCTCGAATATTCGTCAACAAAGGTAATAAAATACTTTGCATCAAGCAACGACGAAGTTTGCATTGGACCACATATATCTGAATGAACAACGTCTAACAAATCTTTTGTGCACACCTATTATTTGATCTAAAGGGAATCCTAGTCCTTATTAAAGATGCAGCTATGACAGACAGGGAGGTCGACTTTGTCAGATGGATAGTTAAGATCAATTGTCAGGGATTGTTTAGACATGTTGTTCGATACATATGCATGATTCAAGTCTCCTAATCGATGATGTCATAGTAATGCTTTATTGACAAGAATAGAGGTTTTCAAGGCTTGACTAGTATCAGAATAACAATGTGCCAATCTATATAAGTATCCATGTCTCTTGACGAGTGCAATGACCTTACTTGTCTTGTCGATAATTCGGCAGTATTCAAACTCAAACTCTATCCTATGATCTAAATCAGTGATCCTACTTACTGATAACATATTCATAGAGAGTTTAGGTATATTCAAAACATTTGATAGTAGTTTGAATTGATCATGCTAAAATTTCAATCTTACAATGCCTTCACCTTTGATAGTGTGAGTGTTATCGTTGCCAAGATTAACATACTTCTTTGTATTGTAAGGCGTGTAGGAGTGAAAATGCTCACGATGATTGGTCATATGTTGAGTAGATCCAGAATCCAAAAACCAAGAATTATCCGATAGTGCCTTTCGGTCTTTGACCATAAATGCTCTTTCGTCCATGTCGATGTCGGGAGGTGTTGTAACTACATTCGCTTGTCGATTAGGTTGCTTACTGGCATTCTTTGCTTTGGATACCTTGCAATCCTGGATTTCATGATTAGTGCGCTTACAATACTTACAGAACATCTTCTTCTTCAACTGTGGATTTGGTAATTGTTCTTTACTTTGAATCAGTTTCTGATTTGATGCGGACTGCTTAGAGCTTTTTTGCTTTTGTCGTTTTGAGCCTTTGTTGACATATAGAACATGAGATGATGAAGTAGACGAAGCATCTCGACTTCTTCGATTATCTTCTTGCAGCAACATAGTGATAACTTTGATAAGAATTAAATCTGAGTGTCTCTATATGATCATCAGCCAGTTCTCATATGTAGAGGGCAAGCTTGAAAGCAATGTCATGATTGCGTCTTGATCATCTATGACTGATCCGACAGCGACCATCTGTTGCAAGAGATTCTTAAATTGGTTAATGTGATTATGAAGTGAATCACCATTCGACATCTTGAGAGTGAAGAATTTTCTTCGTAGATGTAACTTAGAAGTTACGTCCCTCACATCATATAGTGAGCTCAGGATGTCCCATACTTCTTTCGAAGTTTGAGATTCATATATGTGGCCAATCTGAGTGTCTGATATATTGAGAATAATAAGCGCGAAAGTTTTACCATCCTTCGATTTCCACTTTGAGTCAGATGTGTCATCTTCAAGCTTCCCTTGTGTACCTGTGACAACATCCCACAACTCGTTGGTGATTAGCAAGGTGTCTTCATCTTAAATTTCCACAATTAGTAATTGGATCCATTCAATTTGTCTGCAATAAGACCGGCTTTACTTTGAAAATTCTTTTGGAACTTTAGTCTGTCGATATATTGATGACGTTAAGTGAGAGATGTCGTGTTGTATTACAATTGGAAATCAACTAACTGATACTGAAATTTGATACCACAATTGAAGAATATGATGCTGTAAAAATTATCAAATGATATCAATTTGATATCGAAAAAATATCAAGTATTAGAACTTTGGTATAATAGAGTACTCTGCTATCATGAAGGTACGCTCTGATACTTTGTATTAGAGCTCTGATACCATGTAGGAACGCTCTGATACCATGTTGAAAAGAGGTGATAATGCAATAACGACAAGTCAAAACTTGTGAACGACTTATCGAGCGCAGCGGAATGAGCATCCTTTCTTCATGCATGACTATGCCTATCAATATTGAACAAAAAATGTAATGACAAAAGTCACGTTCAATCTTATAGTAACTAGCTTTGAAATTGTCAGTGCTACAGTGATTACATAGGCAAACAATAAATTATTAAATTATCAGACAAAAGCAATATGAGATTTATCAACTACAAAATAATCACAGAGATGCATACATTCTGACATAATATTGAATGCAATAAATGATAGATTGATTCAGCATAAAATAGATGATGAAGTACATAGGCCTTGACCTGACTTTTCATCTTAGGCCACCAAAATTGTCTTCGAACTAAGTCAAGTATTCTTTGTATACCCGGATGTCCTACGCATGGACTATCATGACACTCATGCAAGATTTGGGCCCTTACAATGTCATTCTCCGGTACACACACCTTTCCTTTACAAAACAAAATCATGCTTCGAATTAGAAAATAAGTTTCAATCTTTCCCTGATTCGAGGAATCTTGCAAACCTGAATCGACCCCCAAAAGTACTTGTTGCCAATACTTTCCAAAACAGGGATCGGACTCATATAGTCATTGAAGAGACTGAAACAACTCCGGTTCTATAACAGTAAAGCACAACTAATTTATAACCGGTCTCCGACTCAAAGCATCCGCTAGAGTATTTTGACTTCCTTTACAATAACGTATAGAGAAGTCAAAGATTTGCATCAGCTCAGTCCATCTAGCTTGCCACCCCTTTAAATCTGTAGCATCACAGAAATATCGAAGAGTCTGATGATCCGTCAAAACTTCAAATCTAGCTCCATACAAATAATGTCATCAAATTTTCAAGGAATGAACAATTGCAAACAGTTTTTTCTCATAGGTACAATACCTAGACTGAGTAGGATTGAGTTTCTTGCTTTCATAAGCCACAGGACGTCCATCCTGCATCAAAACAGCTCTAATAGCATAATCACTAGCATCGGTCCTAACCACAAAAGCCTTATTAGGATCGCCAATGATTAGTATTGGTGCTGAAGTGACACTTTTCTTAAGCAACTCAAAACAATTATTCATATCCTCCGTCCACACCACTAGTGGACTCTTAGCCCTCCGGCTTAGCTTCTTATAGCCTTTCAAGGCTTGGGTAAGGGAAAACGCCAATCGAGCAAATTGGGGAATATGCCGAAAGAAAAATCCTACAAACTCCAGGAAAGACTTGATTTTCCAAACTGTGGTGAGAATAGGCCAATCAATAACCCTCTGGATACGATCGGCCTCAATCACTCTACTTGCTTCTGTCGTTTTTGTCATAATGTTGCAGAGAATCTTGTTGGAAGATTCAGCTTGGCCATTACCCCTCGGATAATACGGAGTACTAAACCGAAAAATAACAAAAAAGTCTTCCAACAGACACTTTATCATTTCATTGACAAAATGTGTTCTGCCATCACTAACGATCTCGATAGGACATCCAAATCTAGTAATAATGTTTTTATAGAGAAACGTAGCCGTTGATTTTGCATCTGCAACTCGAACTACTTTCGCTTCAACCCATTTGGTCATATAATTAGTTGCAACAATGATATATCTGGCCTGAAATCCTATTGTCGCAAGGATGAATAGGACCAACATAGTCGAGGCCCCATTTCTCGAATGATGCTTGCGATAAAACCGGATGTAAAGGTTCATAATTCTGACGAGTAGGACGACGTGCTCATTGACAAACATCACATGATTGAATATATTTTTCTGTATCTTTGTGAAGTGTAGGCCACCAGCATCTTGATTGTAAAAGTTTGCGAACAGTGATATATGTTGAAAAATGTCCTCCGCCCATGCCATCATGAAAAAACATGATAAGTCTAGGTATTTCATGCAGAAAAACACATCTTCATAAAATATCATCCATTCCTCGTCGATACAATTGTCCAGCAATCAATTAATAAGGTTGTGTCTTATGAATTAATTGTCTCTTCTATACATTTGTCAAGGAGTCATTGGGTTGGCCAAGCATAAGATATTCAACAATATCTGCTGCCCACTCAGGTACTGCTTCAACATAAAATAATGCAACATCTGGTAGTTCATCATTCACTTCAGTATTAACAGGTGCTGATTCAATCCTTGAAACATGGTCGACTAGATAATGTTGTTTACCCTTTCGAACCACAATGCAGAAATCAAATTTGGTCAATAATAGTAGCCATTTCTCAATATGCCCTATGTTGCATGTCTTGTTCACCAAATAAAAAAATGGCTGATGATCAATATAAAATGCAAAATGAGTTGCCAATAGATAATGTAACAGAAAAAATCATGGCCAATGCTTTGCGTTCAGTTGTCGAATAATTCTTCTCAGGATCTGTAAGCTGTCTGCTTGCAACCCTGATAGGATAATCCTTCTTGTATTCACTTGGCTGTGTCAAAACTGATCCAATGACATATTTCAATGCATCAGTGTGAACATGAAACTCAATTGTCTAGATTGGATCTCGTACTATCGGTGCAAAAGCTAAAGCTTTCTTCAATTTTTCAAATAAAAAGGATTCAAACAATTCCATGATAGCTCCATTGGTTTTGATGACTTTCAGATCAATCAGCAAGATCAAGCTGATGTAGCACCAGACACCATTTGGGTCGCTCATGCTGTTCCATCTCCTAAGCAGTTCGACGCCATGGTGCCAAAGGGCTTTGAAGGAGAAGATGTCTTTGAAGAAGAAGAACCGGCCAAACACCAGACCCAAACCAGCACAGTCCCTACAAGTGCTGTTCTTGTTGATCCTATTGTTCCTGCTACTCCTGCCGTTGCTGCTACAACCAAAGTGAATTCTGGTGATGCACTAGGTTTAGTCTCAAATCTTGCACGGGTGATCCAGAACCTGATCGATGAAAAAACAGACATGAATAAGCGCATATCAAAGTTGGGTACTGAAAACACATTGATAAGCCAGAAGATTATTCAGTTGAATAGCGAGCTCAAGACTGCCAAGCAACATGAGGTAAAGTCTGAAGCTGAACTAAAGAAGGCCACCCAATCTGCTAAGCGCCTTGAAAAATATGTGGCGAGCCTTCAGAACTCATTGACGACAATGCAAGACCAAGTGGACAAAGATGTCCAAGATTCAAAACAATAGGTATTGCTGCTGGCAGGGTAACTGGATTTGGCCGAGCTTGAACGCGAACGTCTTCAAGGTGAATTGGATGCGACCACTCTTGAACACGATTCCTATCTACAAACACAAGTGCCTGATCGTCTAGTTGCCCTGGACAAAATCTGATACTTGTTTAGGAAAGTTGAAACCTACCGCACTTCATTGGTAGGGCTTCAAGAGAAATTTGATAAACTCATCACTGAGCTGGCCAAGGCAAAAGCAATTATGAAAGATTATGAAAAGGCAGCCACTCAAGTGTTGGAAGACGGGCCTCAGATTCCAGTTCCTGTGATGCCACAATTCTCGCCTCAACATCACGACCAAGGGGAAAATGCATGAATGGATCATGGAGGTGATATGGGAATGCCAGATACAAGTTTGGCTGTCTAAGTTATGATTCCTGCAAGTATCAGATGAGCAGACTTTGAACCCAAAATAGGTTTCACCTGACCAAAGATCAATAAACTTGCAGGAAGAATCATGAAATAGAAATTAGTCATTCACCAAGGAGACAACTGTGGGCTTATTTCCAACATCTCTCTCTCTCTCTCTCTCTCTCTCTCTCTCTCTCTCTCTCTCTCTCTCTCTCTCTCTCTCTCTCTCACACACACACACACACACACACACACATTATTGCTATTTTACATTCCTAAATTCTAAAAATTAAACCCTAACACTAAATTTCAAAAAAACTCTTTTCTCTTCTCTCTCTCTCTCTCTCTCTCTCTCTCTCTCTCTCTCTCTCTCTCTCTCTCTCTCCACCCCTCTCTTCCTCTCGCTTGCATTGCATCTTCGCCATCTTTATACCTAGCCTCTCTCTCTCTCTAGAAAATTCTCTTTCTAGACTTTTCTAAAAGCATGTGTTCTCTCTCTAAAATCTACGTGTGATTTTGAAACCCACTTCAACTGCTTTTCAACTACCCTTCAGATACATTTTAGGGCAAACATGGACCAATGAGAAGCTCCAAAACACGTTTGGTCTACCATTGCTTACATTCGCGCGCGCGCACACACACACACACACACATCCAACAACTACATTAAATAATTGGAAAATCAAAATAAGAAAATCTAATGTTCAAAATATGGAGGGCATTTGTTGATAAGATTCCCCATGTAATGCCAAGGTTCCCCTTGGCACTTGTTCGGTTGATTCATATTAATCTAAAGGTAAAGAATATCAAGGAAAGATTCGTGACCTAAGTTTTTTTCCTTCAAAAAACCCAATGTAATCTAGGCATAGAAGTACATGACACATCTGAGTAGAATGCAATGAAACATGTTTGAAAGTAGTTACATGTCAACAATCCAAAGCACGAACATTTTTTCCTATCATACAAAACTTGGACATTTTAGAAAAATACATACCAAGTAGAGAAACTTTTGGGGCTAAAGTTGTTCTCTGAAACATACTATGTATTGTTCATGAGGAGGTGCGCTACAACAGCCTGTAGCAAGATAAGCCGTGGGGCGGCGAATCTAGCTAGAAGGCTGTAGCGCACCGTCGGATGAATGTTACATGACGTAGCATTTGGAGATGGACGGTCCAGATGAAACCTGGTTGCAAGCCTGTACTATAGCTTAGAATCTGCCTCTTAACCAATTTGATGATGCTATGTGTTTAATATCACTGCTCACAAATGCTATGATTTACTCTGCCATGACGGTTTTGCTTGCTCTTCTGGAAATTTCATCTCTCTTTATTCTCTTCATATATTGGACAAATCTGCATCATTGTCATGTGTAGTAGGTGTGCCTGTAAAGTAGCCCTGGCCCCTCCTTGTCCCCACGTCCTTTCACATCAGTTCACAGTTTCCATGGAGTTTCCTGCTGCGCGCCATCACGGACAGGTCACATGGGCAAGTCGGTGCCTGCCACTTTAGACTATCTGACCCAATCCCAGCAGTATATATATACATGCTATGCTAGCGGTAGTAAATCACAGGAGTAGAGAGCCAAAAGGCAGATTTTGTGAGGTGGGTTGTCTTAGAGATGGCTCTTCTGGAGAAATCTGCGTTTTTGCGAGGCTGAACAAGCCTTTTGCTTTGTGGGTTGAGACAATGGTTGAAGGAGCCCAGCTCTGTTGGATCTGGACTGGACTTTGCATAGTTCTTAGCCCTCAGAATATCTATCACCCCCTACGCTTCCTGGGATCTCTAGACTGAAAGGAATCTGTGAAAGTTTTAGACTCTTGCAAGCCGTTTTGTTTTGATTGTTGAATTCATTTTGAGTTGTATTTGAATGCCAATGTTTGGTGGATCTAGCTTTGAAGCTGCTGCAGAGAAGAAAGGTCAACTTCTGCAGGCCAGTGAGCATTCTTGAAAGCACAGTGGTTGTCCCCTCTGCTGAGGCTGTTGCTTGTATTTCAGCATCTATAGATCCAATCATAAGATACTTAAGAGGATACTTTAGTTAGATTAGATTCAGACAGTTTAGTCACTCAGCTTGCTTCAAGTCTCCTACATAAATCTCTTCCAAAAGGGGCCCTTTTTGGAAGGTAGATCTAACTTTGCCTGTTTGAATAGGTCTGCTCGTTTGAAAGGTTCTGCTCTTGCCTGCTCCTTATGCAATCTGTATTAAGACTTTTTACGTTCATTTTGATGTTCTTGTTGGCTCAGGAATAATTACCCCTCGCTGCAAAATTTGGCTGTTCCTCCACCCAAAAGCACAAGAGTGAAGTGATTTGCATAAATCCCTTAGATGGCTTGTCCACAGAGAAAAAAATCTGAATGAATGTTTGACATGATTACCACGTCAGCCAAGCTATAACTTTTGAAATGTTGAATTTCATCTTCTATTTCCTATTTCAAAGAATTGATCTTGGTTATATTTTTTTAGCCACGGGATATTTTGATTTAAATGATTTATGACTCAAAAAATCGGTATCTTGAACCATCTTTTTTAGTGTAAGTTAGAGGTATGCATGCATATCAATTGCATGAGGGCCAATAATGCCCATGCGGACACCATGCATGACATTCGGGGCATACATGTGGACACATGCGCACACATGCATGACATTCGGGGGCCATGCAGTCCTTTAGTGATGGGCTGGGATCTGCATGCAACAATACAAAGTGTAGGTCGTTGGAACAGGCTGCAACTCTGTACAAATCAGTCGATCTGATCCAAAAAAAAATAAGTTCTGGACATGTTGAAAATAATGGTTCAATTAGCAACTGACAACGTTGGAATCTATGTTCAAAACGATGGCCTAAAACTGAGTGTTTTTGGTTTCATATATTGCGTTGGCCAGAACTGGCTAGATGCGTTGACTTCAAATACTGAAAAATCAGATATAGAAAATGCTGGAAATCTGAATAGTAGAGCATCTACAAATGCACTAGACAGAAGTGAGAAAGTACACCCAATCTACATGCAAAAAAACGCCCTAGGACTTTGGAGATTTGCGCCCAATCACACTACAACAGTGTTGATATTCTTCTAGGAATGCGTTGAAACTGCCTATTGAAAGGGCGCGGTGTATTAAGAGTATTTTTCCAACATATACTAAAATCCTATTGCATGTGATTACAAAGACCTGGTTGCAACAAGTTCAAACCTTTGCATGCGCTATCAATTGTCAATTTCAGCATGCTGAAACGAAAGTTGGAAGTTGTAAAGTCCACAACTGTTCGAAGGCTGAGGGATACTCTTGTCATTTCGTCGACGAGTGGGCTTCAATCAAAACTAAGTCCTTGCTTTTGCTTTCTATTTCTGTTTGTTTTACGTTCTTGCTTTTCTCTTCAACCTTTCACATGACGACTCCCGAGGAAACTCCCATTTCTCTGGGAAAAGCCATAGATGAGTTTGAAGAAGAGGCTCTTTTATTTTCAAGCAAAAAAGACAGCAATGGATGTAGATGAGTATGTAATTAATATGGATGAATTTGTCTCTAAAGAACAACATGAGAAATTTGAGTCTAAGGTAACTAATCTAAAAAAGACTTTGCATAGCATGCAAACGAAACAAGATAAATCCACTTAAAATTTTGTTTGTTAGCTTATTGCCTCCTTCTCTCACTCTAGTTTCAGCCTCAGTTCGAGTTCCCTAACATATCTCAGCTACTTGTACCTCCCACAGTTCCTATGCATTCGGGAGATACCAAAAAAAACCCCGTCTATTTAAAGATTCGAAACCACCAATTTTTTATGGAAAAAAAAGGGACATAAACATAGATATTCTTCAGAGCTTCCTCAGTAAATGAAAAAATATTCATGCATTAGATAGAGACCCCAGACCATTTGCAAGCCTTAGAAGTTAGCCTATCCCTGGGTCCCATGGCCTACAACTGGTGGCTGAACCTCTAGGAGACTGGGCAAACCAATCATAGAAGGCTTTCGAGGAAGCCTTCCTACGAGAGTTCTTGCCGGCCAATGAGCTTGATAGGGTCTGCGAAGCCTGAGAAAAGTTAGTCATGGACAAAGCCTCACTCAATGTATATCATAGTATAGGAAATCTATTCTTAAACTTAAAAACGTTGATGACTATCAGAAAGTCAGGGGCTTTGTTTGTTGGCTCTGAAACGACTATAAGGTGGAAGTTTTGGTTATCTTGATAACCTTGAATCTCAAGACCTAAATTATTAACCATGGTTTTTCACATACGCTTATCTTGACCCTTATCCAAAGAAACTATGTACCTATGCTGACCAAGTGTTTTTGAGAGTTGTAGCTTCTTAATTAGGGTGTAATTGATGAAATTATGGGTTGCCCCATCATCCATTATTACTATTATTGACTGATTGCCAATTTTTTCATCATCCATTATTTACTCTTATTGACTAATTGCCAATTTTTCCATGCATACGTACTAGATCGTGCATCCCAAAGCTGGAGGATCTCCCTAGCATAGCAGTGGTGAATTGACAATGGTGCTCATGGTCTTCATGAAACACCTCTATTTCGGTAACTGCCGAATTAGTGGGGAAACTCAAGGTTTGGATCAGGTGTGCTTGCTTGTTATCTTTTTTATTATTATTAAAGAGTCCTTCAGGACACTATCGAACTGTGTGTCCCTTACCCATGCAAATAAAACACAACTGTTCTTGTTTAGCTTTTTCATAATCTTTAGTTTTTAATGGTTGAAACAAATGTCATATCTAGTAGACTCAGCATGAGCATTCTCAATGGCTGATAGGACGCAGGTAGAGATTTCATGAAGTACATCAGCTGTTGTGGTGTTGGGACCTGGTGTTCCTGACCTGATGCATCGAGTTGAGCGAAGATCGTTACGATCTTCTCAACATGCTGATCTAATTGGTTGCCATCCCATCGTATGGATTGCAGCCGATTGTAAAGATGCATCACTGAAGTTGCAGTCCTCACTTCATACTTCTGTTTTAGTCTTTTCCATGCTGCATGGCTGCTTTCGCGGTTTTCAATCTGTATGAGTAGATTTTCATTGATGGACGAAACAAGGATTGCCATTGCAGACTCATCCTTTCTAATCCATTCAGCTCTCCTCGGGTCTCCCTTTGGAGGCTGCACCTCTGTGAGTTCGGTCACCGACCAGATGCCTTCGCCCTTCAGAAGTGTTTTGATTTTGAATTTTCATATCCTGTAGTTTTTTGCAATCAAGACTGATTTCTATTCTTGTCTGGATCGTTGTAGCCATATTGTGTTGCCTAGAAAATCATTGTTCAGATATCAGTTGCGATAACTGATACCATGGCGTTAACATCTGAGTGCTTTGATATCATGTCACGAATGGATTTGTTTCACGAACAAATTGTTTTCGTTTGGTTTTCTTACGTAAAAGCTTCTAGGATCCTAGGCACGCGACTATAGATCATAGAACAAAAATCATTCTAGCAATCAAGAGGGCGAAAAATCAAAGAGAAGGAGCAACTGTATTATCAGTTTTGATTTTTTTAGAGCGAGATGATCAGTATCTCGCTTGTTGGTGGCCTGACACTCTGCTCTATTGCTGTGTTCTGCTCGTTGGCAGACTTTCATGCACAACTATTTTGTTTCTCTATTTTTTCTATTCTTTTCGCTCACTATTCTCTCTCTTTCTCTCTGTTGATCCAGAATTTTGTTTATATCTCCACTGTGTGGAGTTTACAAGATAGCTACATAGAAAATTACAAGAGTAGCTAATGCTAATAAACTAGTTAGTTACTCTTTGTTATTGCTAACTGTTTCAGCTGAGTGTGAAGTTCAAGACTCCACACCCGTTGAGTTGCTAGTTGGCAGCACAAAAGATTTTCCTTCGTTTTCTTTTCGTTTCGTGTCATGTCATATCTTTTGGTTCTGGAGGCATGTTTGACTTTCACGAATCATTCGACCTTCAAGTTTCGCTTTGCTTCTGTCTTAGGGTTTTCGAGGTACGTTGACTTTCATGAATTGTTAACCATTCGATCTTCGCTTCATGTCGCTTCGCTTTGCCTTGCGGCAAAGTTGCAGGAGTTCACAATTTCTGACAACTATCACTCACATGCTATTCTCTTATCTAGTTTTCCATAGGAAGAGTACACCCTATATAAGGGAAGCTCTTTAGATCCTGCTTACAAATCACAAACACAATTATAACACACTATGGAGAAACCACCCAACCAAGTAGAAGCATCCAATCAAACTCTAGAAGCCTCACCCCCAAGCCAAAGAACAAGAAACATGAATATAGAGTGAGAGCCTGGCAATGAATCTAAAACCATGATGAGGAGTAGGGCGAGTTTGAACCCAATATATAGAGCCAAAAGCAACTTGGGCAGATAGCCATGCATAGCCCTAAATTTTCTATATATAGATTCACCTAGAATAGACTCCTAAGCATGGACCAACTATTCATAGAATTGCTATTGATAACTCAACACATGCATACACTCTCTCATACCTTGTCTAAACTCCATTTACTGTGTTCTGGACCTCACAACGATATTAGTTACTTTCGGGTCACGTCCAGTATGATGTGGCATAATTAACAACTTGTTTCACTAGAGTACCGTTTATCCAAGACTAGGAGTATACTGTATCCTATGTACTGGTGATGGACATAACATTCTTCCCTCCTTAAACTGCTTCTATCCTTAGAAGCTAAACTTCAGGCAATTCTTCTTTATGTTATCAACTCTCTCCCACGAATCATCATCCTCAATACGACCCTTCCACCGAATTAAGCACTCAGAGATAGAACGCTTTCTCAATTGTTTATCTCTGGTTCTGAGCACTTTCTCAGGTTCCAAAGGTACACTAAGCGACAAATCTTCCAAATGGGATAAATCCTCATATGATCCAACTGTATCACCATCATGTAAACTTAGTTTCAAATGACTTACATGAAACACTGGGTGTGTAGTCGATTTTCCTTGAAGATTGAGGTCATACGCCAAAGAACCAATTCTACGTACACTTGAAAGGTCCACAATAACGGGTGGACAACTTATAATGCTTCCCTGTACGTAACATCTTAGAATCTTTTGGAATCCTAAGATATACCCAGTCATCAACTATAAAATCTCTTGGAGATATCTTAAGATCGGTATAGTGTTTAGCCCTATCCTGAACACTACGGATACTATCCTTAGCCATTTGCAACATCTCTTGCATATCATGCAAAAAACTAGCAACCTTCTGGATCTTAACAGACTTCGTCTCAACATTTATTGGAGATCTAGGTTGAAAACCGTACATAAGCACAAAAGGACTGTAACTTGTAGCATAATGTTTTCTACTATTATATGCAAACTCAACCAGTGGGAGATAATCTTCCCAATGAGATTGTGTGTGAGAAACATACGTCTTCAAAATATCTTCCATAGTTTGATTAGTCCTTTCTATCTGGCCATCTGATTCAGGATGATCAGAAGAATTTAAACTCAAAGAAGTTTCAAGTTTATGGAATACTGTTGACCAAAAGTGACCTGTGAACTTAGGATCTCTATCACTAACAATGTCACTGGGCAGATCATACAACCGAAATAATCTTTCAACAAAGATCTGGGCTAATTCAAAAGCCTTTATAGTTGACTTGACTGGTATGAATGCAGCTAACTTAGTTAACCTACAACCTAAATAGAATCATTTTGTCGTTGGGTCTTTGGAAGTCCAACTACAAAATCCATAGATATGTCCTTGATGAGGATGGACCTGCTTGTACTGCCGGTATGGTTGGCGGTTGATCTGCTATATCTGGAGCTCCCCCTAGTCCGAATAAATCCCCGATGACGGCGCCAAAATTGTAGTGGGTTTCTTTCCTCGCCTATCCTCAACCCAAGAATTAATCAATCTAGCATCAAGGAGATGAAGTTAGTTGTCACGCGTAGGTTCGTTCCCATGAGAGCGATAGTATAGTTCAGATTTCAACATGAATGGAGGATCTAACACTAACATCCATTAACACTAAGCATTAACACTACATCCATTAACCCTACTTCCATTAACCCTAAATCCACAACAATGATAGAAACTTACTCTTTCTTTCTCTCCCTTTCTCTCTCGCAAAAAGCATAAATAACAGCAATCCCAATAACGATCAAATCCAACAATTAGCAAAATCCAAAGAAAGCATGAGAAATGGAGGAAAAGAGAGGAAGAGCAAGGACATTCATCAATCCATTTCTAAAGAGAACCAATCTGCTTTATGGAAATGAGGAAATAAACATCAGGAGCAACTCGAGTTGGTCCCTTTTTATAGTAGAGAGGAGGACCCTTGCCTCTGAATCCTACTGGTCCAGTCTTGCCTCTCTTTTTATTCATATTTTAAAAAGTGTGGGAATCATCAAAATTGGAGGGAAACCCAACTTTATTCACTAACTTGACATTTAGGCCCTGCGACATTAAAAGTCCCGCAAAAAGGCCTAAGTCCTTTTACTAACTTTTAACTGGTCAATCAAATAACTATGTGATCATTGGGTTGGACTTACACACACAGGGTGCCAAATCCCTCTCACTTATTAGCTAGGGTTACGGGTTGCCTTGGGATCCGCAAACCCTCCAACAATATGTCCCACCCTCAGATAGTTTTCTATTTGATTTGAAATCTTTGTCTCCTCTTTCTGAGAAAACCTATAAGGTTGTCTAGAGACAGGTTGACTCCCTAGAATTAGCTCAATCATGTGGTTTACTGACCTAGACGATGGTAAACCATGAGGTAATTCAGATGGAAAAACATCCCCAAATTGATTTATGATCTGTTCTTTGACTGTTTGTTCATGATCTAAATTTACTGAGTTAAGAATTGCTAAGAATTCACAACCATTTAGATTCATTTCAGGAACATTCACAACTGGAATAGCACATATTGAAAAAACTTCATACTCTGAATTATTCAATGCTTCCATTTCATTAACTGTAGAAATCTGATCCAACGAACGTACAAAATTACTGCCAAATAACGTAACTATCTTATCACCAATGGAAAAACATCCCTAAATTGATTTATGATCTGTTCTTTCACTGCTTGTTCATGATCTAAATTAAGAATTGCTGAGAATTCACAACCATTTAGATTCATTTTAGGAACATCCACAACTGGAATAGCACATATTAAGAATTGATGAGAATTCACAACCATTTAGATTCATTTTAGGAACATCCACAACTGGAATAGCACATATCGAAAAAACTTCATACTCAGAATAATCCAATGTCTCCATTTCATTAACTGTAGAAATCCGATCCAACGGACGTACAAAATTACTGCCAAATAATGTAACTACCTTATCACCCTCCTTGAAAGTGAGAACATGCTTCTTAAAATCAGTTAACAGAGAAAGTGTTTTACTAAATAACCATTCATAATCTAAGATTAAATCAGTACGACTAAGTCTAAAACATGAAAATTAACTAATTTTGTGTGTCCATGCATGAAAACTGGGAGCTTCGGGACTTTAACGTTCCAAGTCTCCAACTCTGCTCCTGAAACTAGATAGACTTTATATCTATGATTGTTGGCTTCAGTTTCCAAGCTAAGTTTCTACACGAAACGAGAATTAATAAAAAATTATGAGTTGAACCACTGTCCAATAAAATACTCACTTCTTGATCTTTAACTGTGCCAATTAAACAGAAAAGTTCATTAGGCAAGAAAGAAGTAGTATAAGAACATTCACACTCACAATTAGTCAGGTTAATTTCCAAAGTCTTACCATTACCTCCTAGGATTTCAATCATGTGGGCAGACATTTTCTTCCTTTCTGGACAAAATTTCATCATATGTCCAGGCCTAGATGCCACCACTGTGAAATCATATGCTTTCGCAATTTGAAACACATCCTCGAGGTTTTGTTGCACATTGCGTCTGCATTCGTTCTGATAGTCAGCTGGCAAACCTAGGACAAACTGCCAAAGTGCCAACTTCGCATTGGAACCCTATTCCATAGGTCCATGAATTCCTGGATATAAGAGTCTAAACTCTTTGTACCCATCCTGCAGTTCATGAACTTCAGGTAGTAGTCAACGCCATCAGCAATTACGAAGGCTTTCTTGAAAACTTCCACAAACGCATCCCAAGTAGTTGGCTTCACTGGTAAATCTCGCCACCATGATGACGCTTTGCCGCGCAAAAAAAACATGACACTTTCAATTTTCTTTTCATTAGGAACATCGTGCAGATTGAATAACTACTCCACTTGGCCAGCTAGTCCTTGACGACTTCAGGTTTTTTCTCCTTCTTCTCCCCCGCATAACCTTCGGTTAAAAACCGAGATTGGGTGAAGACATCAATTTGAGTTGATTTAACAGAACCTCCATTTGCTGACCTCTCATCTGATTACGATTATTCATACAATTAAGCGCCGTACTCAACTGTTGACAAATCACCATATAAGATGGTGCACCTAGATTCGCAGCTTGATTTGAAGTTTCTTCGGCCATCTCGATATATCTATCCTAGAAATTACTAATTTATTTAATATCAGATTAACTCATAGTAAAGTACAGTTGACCAAAAAATTGACTGAAATTGACTCCAGCATGGTCAAATCACTATTTTTATTCAATTTCATAGATAATCCAAGAAACTGGAAAAAACTAAAAAAATTTGAGTTTTCGCACGTTTAATTATTATTATTTTTATTTTACTTTTTTTTTAAAACTCGTAAAAAACCATTGTCAGTTAATAAGCAATCAAAATCGAAAATTTGATTCACTGTTCGATTCTTAACTTTACTACTTTAATGTCCATCAAGCATGCAAGACATGCGACATTAAACTGATTTTTCACAATTATTTAAAATCAAGTTCTACGGAATTTGTCAGCTATAAAACCAGTTTTGTATCTATCAGTCAGAGTACATGCATATAACCACTCAAAACAGATCTAAACCACCTATGCATGTCAGAATCACTCTGAGAATCAACATGCAGGCATTCCATGCAAACAAAGTACCACAAAATAGGAAATTGACTTGCATGCAATCGGAACAACTCGAAATTCTACCAATTTTGCTCACAAAATTGCAAAACTGCAGATGATCATAAGTTTGCTTGCTGGAAAGGTAAAAAGGAATACAAATCATGCTGTAAAAATTCCAGAATGATCCTTTTATGGATTTAGAGAAATCCACCCCCCAAAATTCACCAAAATTGGTCAATTTTTGACTTCCTACAAACCCATTTGTTGGAATTCTTGGCTCTAACTTCTAGAAAAGCTTCAAAAGACTATGATTCATCTTTTTCCAGCTTTAATTGATGTTCTACAACCCCCTACCATCCAATTTCATGAAAAAACAAGCAAAAATCATAGATTTTGGCCCTTTCTAGGATTTTTTACTATGACATATTGGAATTTAATGGCAAGAACGTTCTAAACCACATGCAATCCTATTTACAGAATTATAACCATCCTATTGATCTCAACTTGCTGGATTTTGAATTCTACAATTTTGTGCCAAAATCATGGAAAACAAGCCAAATTTGACCACAAAAAAACTTAGAATCCAAAAACATGGGAAGATCCACCATGAAACCTGAATTTCAACTATTTCAAAGTGAATTAACTTGTTGCAAATTTCAGATCCATAACTAATTTTGAGCTACACATGCTAAAACTCCAAAAAGACAACCAAAATTGATTTCCTAGCACAATTCCATGAACCACAATGAATTTGAGAGAGATATGGACCATGCAAATTGAAATTGGGAAGATCCACCAACTTGCAACCTTGCTGCTCTCCTTGGATGAGAATACTAGTTGATCACCACCAAGCTCCAATGAAAAGCACCACCTCTCCAAACTTGTAAGCCTTGCTTTGATACCACTATAAGGGAAGCTCCTTAGATCCTGCTTACAAATGACAAACACAATGGATAACATACTATGGAGAAACCACCCAACCAAGTAGAAGCATCCAATCAAACTCTAAAAGCCTCACCCCCAAGCCAAGGAACAAGAAGCATGAATATAGAGTGAGAGCCTGGCAATGAATCCACAACCATAATGAGGAGTAGGGCGAGTTTGGACCCAATATATAGAGCCAAAAGCATCCTGGACACATAGCCATGCATAGCCCTAAGTTTCCTATACATAGATTCATCTAGAATAGAGTCCTAATCATGGACCAACTATTCATAGAACATGCATACACTATCTCATACCTTGTCCAAACTCCATTTAGTGTGTTCTGGGCCTCACAAGGATATTAGTTACTTTTGAGTCACATCCAGTATGATGTGGCATAACTAACAGCTTGTTTCACTGGAGTACCATGTATCCAAGACTAGGAGTATATTGTATCCTATGTACTGGTCATGGACATAACACTTATTTTATCTTGTAGTTCCTGGTCGATCATCAACTGAAAAATTCTCAAAATCAGAATCAAATTGAACCATATTTGACTAAAAATTTGACAGAGACTTGATCTCAAAAATCAGAACCTAAAAATAGTATTGGCGAAGGTTGACTCGACGAAGGTTCAACAATGCTATTTTTGGTATAAAAAAAAATCTCTGATCAGGTTTTTTTGACAAATTTAATGGAGATAACCTTCGTCGAACTCTTAGACAGAGAATCTGACTCAGATAAATCTATGGTAGAACTAGCAAAGGTATAGAAATACAATTTTTGTAGTTTGGTGAGGGTTTAGATAGAGATTTTTGTGATCCTGACAAAATTAATGTTCGTCAAACTCAAAAATGATAAATTACTATACATAGAATAATAAAAAAATTCGGTGTGAAGGATCTGACGAAGAATCAAGAGTAATATTGGTATTTTTGCAAAAAAATGACTTTTTTGACAAAAATAGGACAATATAACAACTGATCCTTTGGGAAACCTTTGCCCAACTTACTGACTATAAAAAATAGTAAGTGGGACTAACACAGATTTTGGCGAAGGTTCTTCTCAAAGAAAGTTATGAATTTTTCACAAAAGGTTACTGGCAACTAGATGAAGAATCACTTTGGCCTTCTATTTTTGGTATTATTTTTCGTCGACCTGGCAATTGATAGATGTGAATCACACCTATGCATAGTGAAACGAGCGAAGGTTCTTCTTTTGTATTTTTTAGGGTTTTGGTGATTTTTTGGTGTTTTTATTTAGTTTTTTTTATGTTTCTAGAAATCTGTTGGGAAGGAATGTTTGCTCTTCAAACTAAAAGTTTCGTGATCAACACCAAAGGTGCTTGCAATTTGGCGAATGTTTCCTGATAGAGGGTAAAATGTTATCAGCTCTGATGATGATTTTGCTTCCTTTGGCAAAGATTTGACGAATTTGACCAATTTTTATTGTTTTTTTTTTATATCTCAGATCCAGATGGATCTTAAGATTGGGGATCTGAGTAGTTGTCTCTGTTCAACAATCAAATAGATTTTAAACAAGAAAATCGACTCAGATCAAGTAAAATCTCTTTCAAACTAACCCTAAATGCAGATTTAACGCTATTCATGCCAAGACAAGATGCGTACTGGGCGTAGCTCTCTGGCAAAGGTGCCAAAATTGTAGTGAAGTTTTCTTCCCTTGCTTAACCTCAACCCAAGATCCAAGCAATCAAAGAGCAGAAGTTAGTTGTCACGTGTAGGTTCATTCCCAAGGAAGCGATAACATATTTCAGATTACAACATGAATGGAAGATCCACATCTAACTCTAACATCCATTAACACTACCAGTTAACACTACAACCACTAATCCTCAACAGTCATAACTTACTCTTTCTCTCTCACAAGAAGTATTAGAAATGGCAATACCAATAATACTCAGATCCAACAATTAGCAAACACAATAAAAGCAGAAAAAGTGATGGAGAGCAAGGACGTTCACAAATCCATTTCACAAGAGAACCAATCTGCTTTATTGAAATGGAAATATGTACATGTGTAGAAAACTCAAGTTTGCCTCTTTTTATAGTGGAGAGGAGGGTCTTTGCCTCAAAATCCTATTGGCCCATTTCTACCTCCCTAACTATTCAAACTTTAAAAAGAGTGGGAACCATTCAAAATTGGAGGGAACCAATTTATTCAACCAATTTTGGTGGGAGTCCCAACTTTATTCACTAACTTGACATTTACGCCCCGCGACATTAAAAGTCCCGCAAAAAGGTCTAAAGTTCTTTTATTAACTTTCTAATTATCAAATAGCTATGTGATCATCGATTGGACTTACACACATAGGGCGCCAAATCCCTCTCACTTATTAACTAGGGTTAGGGTTGCCTTGGGATCCGCAAACCCTCTAACAGGGAGTGTTACATTTCTTATGCTTAGCCTTAACAATCGTTCAAGTAATGGGCATCCTGAAAACCGAAGGCTAACTACATGTATCAGACCTTCGCTTTTTTGACCTTTGAGATTTTTGTGCCTTAATCGCTTTTTTAAGGCACCTTCGCCTTTTTTTCATTTGTCGCACCTTTGCAAAAAATGCGACACAGTGGCCAGAATGCCTTAGAATCCATTTCAAGCCCACTTTCGTCTTTTTCCGCATTTTTCTACCTTTGCTCTAGAGGCACCTTCGGGATTTACATACTTTCAATTTAAGAGCACCTTTGAGTTTTTTAGGTTTTCTCCATAGTGGCGGACCGACGTCGCCAACTTATCATCAACCCTAAAGACAGCTGGGCAACCAAATATTCCAAGGGTGGTTACCAACTTTGTACATATACAAAGACTGGCATAAATAACATTCAATGCTTGTAAGATATTTTTTGAAGACACTTGTAAATATATACTAGTTGAATCAAGCTATGTACAAGTCAACAAAAGGTGTTGTCTTAATACAATCAGAGTTCATCTATAGCCAGCGCTAACATGCTCAGCAAGCTGAAGTTATTACTTCAAGCCATTGTACTCACTGTTGATATTAATCAGAGTGCAATTTTTGTCTCACTATTGTATTGTTCATTTGCATCAATTCTGTATGAATAATTCTTCTTGAATATTTCTGCTGCTAACTGTTGCGTTTCCATTCCTACACGCCTATGCTCAAAGCTTTGAGCTTCCGTTGCCGGTCATCCTCACATTTTATGACACTACTTGCATGCCTTTCAACTTATGATCGACATCCGTGGTAAGGTCGGCAGTGAGCTTTCTAATTTGCTCATTGCTCTGCGTGTGCAACCTATCTAAGGCAGATATGATGGCATCGGTGCTATTGGATGTAGATGCGAAAGCATCATAATGAAGCCTATGCTCACTTTGGCTCTTCGTTCATTTCTGTGTCTTCATTCTTGGTCGAAGTTATCAGAGTCTGAACTAGTGCTCTCACTATCGCCAAGTCTCTACACATATTTGTCTCTTCGCTTCACTTGCTACTTGATTCCCTTGGGTAATCCTGCCATGAACCATGTCAAGACACTATAAATTGGGACGCTATCAGGGTCACATCCACCGTGCAATCTCTTGATCTGTTCAATATAATCTCGCAGGGATTCGTTTTTCTTATCCATACGGATTCGTCCAACTTGCAGGAATGGATCGGGAAGGAAGCGGGTGGTTTTGAATTGTGTGATGAACTCAGCCTATAAGATGTTCCAATCATCGCTTTCATTCTGCTCAAGATTGAAGTACCAATCTTTTGTAGTGTCAGTTAAGAACAGATTGAAATATCTCAACAACTCTTACAAGCTATCATCTCCATAAGCTCTACACGCTTGGGTGTAGATCTGTAGAAATCGTTGCGGATCTCCCTTGTCATCAAACTTCGGAAGGTCAATCTTGGAGAAATTCCGGATTGCGTGGGATACAAATGGCCAAGGATTGTCCATCGGGGGTTGGATCTAGGTCAATGGGTTCAGGTAATATTTTGATTGGTACGTTGACAAATTTCTCGAGTTCAGGGAGATCCAGGGTAGATAATCTCCTACCAAATCTCAAATGCATACAATAGAACGAGAAATGAGACTATTTTGGTATTTTCTTTTTACATTGCTTTTTATCTTTTTTTTTTTGTTTTTATCGCTCAAATATTTTTGTAGATCTTTTCTATATTTTGTCGATCAGATCATGAATCTGGATAAGGACTAAACCAAAACGATAATGACATCAAATCAAGATCAAAAAATAAAAGTCAAATAGATGGTCGGCGACGTAAATGCAAATCCAAAGGCAAACAGGGAGGATGAAAGTAACAGAAAATTACAAATGGATTCTGATTGTCAAAAGATCTGGAAAATTCTTGATTTTCTCTGATGGCAAGTTATATAGGGTGAGTAATAGCAAGCGCGAGTAATAGGATTATATCTCGTCGAGCTATCTATAGGTCCCTATTGATGTCCAGAACACTCTGTGAAAGTGGCGAGTAATGAGGAGAAGATGGCGAGTTATATAGAGCGCGAGTAATAAATTTATAACTCGTCGGTCTGGTACAAGGTAGATCAGTATGTGTATAGGCCTCAACTTTGATGGCGAGTAAATATAGTGAACAGATAAAGAGAAAACTCTGATGGTGAGTTATAACAGGCAAGTAAAAAATGTCGAAAACTGCAATTTTGGGTTAAAAAAATTCGAAATGTTAAGTAATAGCCCTATAACTTGAGGGTCACTAGAATGATAGCTCTGAGGTTGTTGATCACCCTGCTCTGATGGCAAATAAAGTGGCTAAAAAAAAAGTGGCAAAAAGTTGTCTGGCGAGTTAAAGGTGGATAGGCGAGTAAAAGTACTGATGGCGAGTTACAACTTATAACTTGCCAAGCTCACAGAATAGAGCCTAGACCCTGCTAGCTCTCTGGAAAAGTGGCTAATAAAGAGGGCAATAAAAAGGTAAGAAAAAGTCCGAGGACAAGTAATAAATCTATCAAAATTACAATAAAATTTCAAGCAAAAAACAACTAAAACCCATCTAATCAGTGGCTTAGCACTGTCTCCCTGGCAACGCTGCCAAAAAAATGTTGGACCCTTTTCGTGCCTCCCTAATCGTTGCAATCAAAAGGGCAAAGTCAAGGTTTGGATCTCCAATCGGGTGAGTATCGATGTAGTAGCGGGATTCGATCCAATGGGGAGGGGGTTAAACTACGGATCTAGATGGAATCTAAGTCTACCAAGATTGTCAATCTTGGCTTTGGATCTAAAAATGGAATGGCTTAGATGAGGGATGGATTGCTTGACATTCTTCTAGGATCTTTTTGGATTTTGGAATGTGAAGATCCTCTTCTTGGATCTTGGTTTCTTGGTGAATCTAGGCTTCTTGAGCTCTATATCTTCTCCTCTTGAGGCTTATCTTCTCAAGGGAGGGGAGCAATGGAAATAGAACCTACCTATAGACCTTAATGATCTCTCCTTGTGTAATTTTGTGGATTAATGGATGAAAGCATGAGCTAATGATCTTCTTTAGTGTGATAGCATAATTACAAAACAACAATCAAGCATTCATACATCCACAATCAAACATACAATGGCAAAATAAGAGGGCTTCACAAAGCAAGAAAATGTGGAGGAGGAGACTTGTCTTCTCTCTCTCTCTCTCTCTCTCTCTCTCTCTCTCTCTCTCTCTCTCTCTCTCTCTCTCTCTCTCTCTCTCTCTCTCTCTCTCTCTCTCTCTCTCTCTCTCTCTCTCTCTCTCTCTCTCTCTCTCTCTCTCTCTCTCTCTCTCTCTCTCTCTCTCTCTCTCTCTCTCTCTCTCTCTCCCCCTTACATATGAAAAGTGATTACAAAATGGTGTCACATCCCTACATATAGACAAAGCTTGGGTTAGGATTTTTGGTTCACCCAAAAACTATGTGCCATAACTTGACTATCTTAAAAAGTTATTAAACCAAAATGCTTTTGAAAACTACTTGGGTTTTTTCTTATTTTTGACCCATTGGAGTTTAGATCTATTTTTATTTCTCACACGTTTGGCTTACGAGTACAGTGCACCTTCTAAGGGTGGCTGACATTATTTTACAAATAGATTTAAATCTTTGTACCGACTTGGCCATGCTTTTATTCACCCAAAGATATGTTGGAAAGGCACTGGGCTTTGGCTTTACTCATTGGCCGGTCTGCGACTTGTCGACCTTATGATATTGATGTTCTTGTTAAACCCGGATTCTGGAACTCCTTCTTGCTTGATCATCGACACTCCTTGATGTAGTTTGGTGGCATGATTCCTTCGTTTGATATCCGTTAGGCTTTTTAGCATGTGTAATCCGTTGGAAGAATCTTCACCAGAATCTTCCAACACCAAGCCTTCATTGAAATATTTGAGAGTATTGGGATGCACTACCTCATCTCTGGAAAGAGACTACTGACAAGGAGTACAACTCACTATTGAGAAACAATACATGGACTGTCACCAAGCTGCCAACAGGTAGAAAAATAGTCAACTACAAGTGAATCTTTATCAGGTCTAGTGATTGTCAAATATATCAAGGAGCCAATATGCTTTCAATAGAGTGTGATTTCCTCAGAGGATGCTTCATCACCATCAATAGAAACTTTCACAACTTGCTCCATAGGGGTGTCAATCCCTTTACAAACTTTTCTAAGATGGAAGTAGCATCAAGCTCTTGAGTCCATACAGACTCTTCTTCCAGTAGAAAACTTTGTCTTCATCTCCTTCCTTGATGAAGTCCTCAAGTTGCAACATGTAGATCTCTTCTTTCAAGAATCCATCTAGGAAAGCATTAGTCACATCAAGTTAGAAAAGCTCCCATTTGAAAGAAGTAGCAAGACAAATGATCATTCTTATAGTAACAAGCTTAGCAACAGGAGCAAAAGTTTCATCATAATCCAAGCCTTTAGTTTGCAAAAAACCTTTTTCTATAGATCTATCTTGCTTTGTACTTATTAATGGATCCATCTTGATTATACTTCAATCTATAGATCCACTTACAAGAAAGCGGTTTCTTCCCATATGGAAGATCCACAAGTTCCCAAGTTTGATTTTCCATCAAAGCATCAAACTCAACTTGCATAGAATTTTTCCAATATGGTGACTTAATAGCATCTTTAAAACAAGATGACTCTTCGAGCATAATTTGGCTTTTTGCCATAAAAAGCTTCAAATGGTGTGATTCCAACAATGACACTATTAGGAAGCTTATTAAATAAAAAATTTGCACATGTAATAGCTTCTCCCCAAAAGGGCATCTAATCTTAAAGCTTTAGCACATTCACACAACGACTATTCTTTCTCTCGGCCAGGGGGTGTAAGTACATGTGAATTCTCTCTTTATGCCATTAGCCTCACATAAATCTCTCATTCTATTGGAGATGTACTCTCCTCATTATCACATCTTAATAGTTTGATTCTAGCATTAAGTTGCTTCTAAAGAGATTTAAACTTTACAAAGGAATCATACACTAAGCTTTTCTTTGGCAATAGATAGATCCAAGTGTATCTTGTACAATTATCTATGAATGTTACATACATCAAAGCACCACCATTAGATTCAGATGAAAATCAATGAACATCCAAGTGAATAAGATCAAGAGGAGAGGTAGATCTATTCATAGATCTCTTGAATGGTTGCTTATGTGCCTTGGATAGACCACAAGCTTCACAAAGCTTGCCACACTTGGATATGGATCTGGGAAGGCCAAGTGGTAGCTCCTTGGAGAATATGGACTCCATTGCTTGATAGATAGGATGGCCTAACCTCTTGTGCCATAACTCCACTTGAGAAAACTCCTCCCTTGCCATGCTCTTAAAACAATTTTCGCAAAGGAAAAAGAAAAGGAAAAATAAGTTGCCATTAGTTGACGTAGGACTGATAAACCATAATGACGAAGGTCCACCTGAAATCCAGGTGATAATTAATGGATGCATTTTAGATAGTGTACAAATTTAGTGTAAATATAATGACTGAAGAGACAACGTATGAATTAGGCATTCATCATAGGATAGCGCCTACACTTAGACATCCAAGATTAGCAGATGCAACTAGGAGAACTCCAATAGGGGAGTTGCCTCAAGTCACAGTTTACATTGGGGACCACAAATTTTTTATGGACTTCATTATATTAAAGACCACTAGGGAATCATCATATAAAGTCTCATTAGGGAGGCCATGGCTATATCAAGCCAATGTTATTACCCATTGGAGGAAGAAGGAGATTACCTTCCGAGACTAGATAGCGACATCAGAAGGAAAGAGCCATAAGCGTATTACTGTATCCTGGGAGAAGGACAAATATGAAGGTGAGACGCCTACATCTTCCTCGAGCTATACTTCAGATGATGAAGGAGTTCATTCTGTAAGGACTAAGGAAGGGGAGAGGTTTGTTACATTATCCATACCTGCATATAGCAATAGAGTAGAATATGTAGATAGAGGAGATTGTGGAGTCCCGGACATAAGTGCCATTATAGAAGGCCAAACTATCAATAGAATATTAGTAGACTCAGGATCTAGCATTAACTTAATGACTGGGACAATGGTTAAGGATTTAGGATTAGAAAACCAGATCCAGTCTACAACTCACCATGAAATTCATTTAGCAGATGCATCTAGATGCACACCAGTAGGAGAGCTGAGGGGTGTTAGTTATAGAGACAGAGACGTTCGTCATGAATTTCTTTGTCATAAACCCATTAGATATGCCACCATACTCAATATTATTTGGAAGACCATGGTTATATCATAGAGATGTTATTATAAATTTGCGCACCAAACAAATATTTTTTTCAGGCATTTTTACAACCAGTCCATTAGGGACTCACCTTATGAGATGGGGTGAGGAGATAACAGGACCTACAAAATCCTGGATCAATTTCATAGAATGTTATGAAATAGACGAGGAAGAAGAAAATGAGTTTCCAACATCCGAGTCGAGAGAAGTTATCGGTGGAACCGGAGCAAGCCTGACTGAAGGAATGGTAGATAAGACTGGTTATGTAGAAATAGAATTTAGTGAGGGTAAAATTATGAATTTGTATAAACACCAGTCAACGGGAAGAGTACATAGTACTTCTTCAAAATATCAAAACGTATTCGCTTGGTCAATAGAAGATTTAACTGGTATACCGGTTAAATTGGGAGAGCATAATAGACTTGATCCAGGGAGCCGTACCGGTTATAGGCAAAGACAATACAAGTTAAATCCAAAGTATTCATTGTTAGTGAAAGATGAATTAGATAAATGCATAAGAGTGGGTATCATATATCATGTTCTAAGTAGTGAATGAGTATCACCTATTGTGATAGTTTTCAAGAAAAAGACAGGTAAAATAAGGGTATGTCAAGATTTTAGAAAGTTAAATGTTGCCACAACAAAAGACTATCGTCCATTACCATATACAGACATGATCCTAGACCAAGTAGTTGGACACGAAAGATATAGTTTTTTAGACGATTTTTCTGGTTACAATCAAGTCTTCATTAAGGAAGAAGATAGATCAAAAACAACATTTACCACTGATTGGGGGACGTGCGCTTATATGCGTGTGCTCTTCAATCTCTGTAATGCGCCTGCTACATTTCAACCCATGATGACCAACATCTTTCAAATTTTTTTGAGGAAATTCTTAGAAATCTTTATGGATGACCTTTGTGTTTACTCATCAACTAGAGACCATTTAGATGCATTAGAAAACACTTTAAGGCAATGTCAAGAGACATCTCTTAAATTGCATCCATCCAAATGCTATTTTGGCATGAGGGGAGGCATTTTGTTAGGCCACAAAATTTCGAAAGATGGCATTCAAGCCGATATCGAAAAAGTCAAAATGATCTTAGAATGAAATGAACCAACCAATCTACGTGAGCTTAGGGGGTTCTTAGGCCACGTAGGATACTATCGTAGGATAATAAAAGAATATGCTATAGTAGTAACTCCCTTAACAGAATTATTAAAGAAATCTATTGAGTATCACTAGTCAGAAGATCACCAAGACGCTTTTGAAAAATTAAAGCAGTCCTTAGCAGAAGCAACTGGAGTTAGACCTCCAGATTGGACTAAGAAATTTCATGTATATGTAGACATCTCATTGTTTGCAAATGGTGTGCTTAGCCAAAAGGATGATCAAAAAATTGATTATCCCATTTATTATGCTAGTAAATCCACCACCCATGGATGCCATAATGCATGATTTTGCTCTCTCACTATAGGATCCAATAAAGGTGTACTACCAACTCCTATGTAAGATCTTGCAACAAAATGTGAGATGGATCTCACTAGCTTTTCCAATCTCTCTCAAACTAGATCAACTTCTCATCAATTTATGGAGTAGAGGCAAAGTTTGGATCAAGCTATCTTTGGCACGTGTGAAACACTCAAAGAATTCACAAATCACTCAAATACAATGCAATTGCATGAAACAATGTGGTACCTCAAATTTCTCTAGAATGTATGCAAATAAATGGGTAGGACATTTTCCATCTTTACCAATTTGCAAGGAAATTTTTTGGGAGTTTCATGGTTCACCGATTATGTAGCACATGGCATGCCATGTAATATTAGCTTCATTCTGTCTCTAACTATAAGAAAATACTAGCTAGATGCAAAAATTTCAATGGATTTCTTTGTAAACAAAACTGTTCGCTTGTGAGGACCTCAATGTGAGACAACTTTGGAGGTGACACTGGTTGTCTCCGCTATGTACTATTAATAATCCTGTTAATGTCTCTTGATAGGTAGGTGTCATGACAATCTCTAGCACATCTTTCTTATGCGGTATTGTATCCACGTTCCCTTGTTTTCTTTTTTTGTTACATATTAAAACTGGCTTTTCATTTTCCAATATCACAAAAGGATTGGAGACCGTAGCATGACCCACTGTATCATGTGAATCATTTACAACCATTCAGCTTTCTCATGCAAAACAAATTATTTGTTCTATGTGATAATGCAAGTACCAAGTTGTGTAGTCTACGTGGAATTCATATATCAAATCATCATTGTCATGAACAATGTCTACTTTTAACGTGTTACATCATATTTTGTCGCTACATTACAGGTTTGATTAGTTAAAAGATTCCAACTATAAACATGCATCTCCCAACATAGCACGTCGACATGCTAAGTGAAACAACTAATTTTTTTTTTTGCAGCCTTCAAAGATAGCACACGAGTGTGCTAAGTGAAAAAAGAAACGTTTTTGTAGCCTCCAAAGATGGCACACCAGCGTGCAAGGTGAAAGAACCCATGTTTTTCTTTTTTGGGATGTTTCGCCTTCTTGCACGCCAACATGCCAACGTGCCATCTTTGGAGGCTACAAAGAAAAAAAAAATTGTTTCACTTGGCACGTCGGCGTGCTATCTTTGAAGGCTGCAAAAAAAAAAAAAAAAACTTACATGTTTCACTTAGCACGTCGGCGTGCTATGTTTGGGGGCTGCAAAATATATTATAAAATAATGTTTTTACTCAAAATTTGGTTCTCAACTGTGTGTTGTTATGCTTTGCATGCTGGCATACTATCTTTGGAGGCTACAAGAAAATCAATCAATTTCAATTTTCTTTACTTTGGGATTCCATTGTCGGATGTTTAACTATGTACCAGACCACAATTCTTAATAATAAACATTCAAGTTGTCGCATAAAAAAGGTATTACACCATGTGCTATCTTTTTGTTGAATCATGGCAAAAAAGAAACTCGCAAAACTCTAAAAAATCTACTCACGTTATGCCAAGGCTGTTGAACAAAGTTACATGGTGAATAGTAATATCTTGAAACATAAACAACTTCTTGGGAGATTCTTGGTGCCATACCCACTTTACTAGGGTTGCAACAACACGCCAACATGAATTGTGAGGGTTGAACATGTTTAGAGAAGTTGAAGTAGATTTTTAGTTCTTCGTTTGATATTTATGTGAGCTCCTCTAATATTAGCTACTCTAGAATAACAATGTTTGCATTTTCATTAGACACAATGGACAAAGAAACAATTTATGATCAAAGCATAACTTCCTAGTCCTTTGCAAGATCTTCACCTTGTTTCTCACTTTTTTCAACTTTGTAACCATTAAACATGCTAACCTTAGCCAAAACAAGGGAAAAGGACCATAAGGTTTGCAATAAAGTAGAATTTGCTAACATTGAAGTACATGTTTCTTTGTTGGATAGAAGGAACAATGCAATGTTCCAATCTCCAAGGGAGTTAATGACATTGATATAATATTGGAATTTTGGCCTCTGAAGCAAAACAAAACCCCAATCAATGGAAGACATCCATTTTTGCTTACATAGTTGAAGGTTGAGGCTCAAGTCATATTCACCTTCATTAAGCGAAAGAGCTATCGTGAAGCCACTTTTTAAATCTAAAAATCAAAGTCTCTTCAACTTTGCAATGATAGTTGAAATGTGTTTCTAAAGTGATCAATTACTGTTAAAATCTGTTATCCACAATAGAGTTGGCAAGGTTGCACACGAAGTAGACACTCATGAGTTGATCAATTAACAAGTTGCGTGTTTTTCATCGAACGCTCCTTCACGAATGAATTCTTGATCTCAATGAAAAAGAAGGCTTTCACCAACACTCCTCTTATTGTGAGACAACTTATTGATATTTCATCAATTTTATTTCAATAAATTGTTTTCCATTTGAGAAATTTGGATGCTTATTTTTAGCTATTCAAATGATTGTCAATCATATAGTATTTTGCAATTTCGTTTTATCATGTCATTTTTCATGTCTTTAAATGATGTCATATATCCACCTCTACATCATACAATAGTATTTTGCTTTTTTTTGGCATGCTTCAACATTCTAAAAGATAATCACAGCTAGCCAGCCAACAAACATCCAATTTACTATCTTCCTGCAAGCTTGTTTCTATGCAACAAAAGATCTACATTCAAATGTCTGCCACTCTGGGCTCTAAGACTGATTGCAAGTGGATCCTATTATGCTTGAAAAGCTATCAACCTCCTCGACACGTAATTTTTTTAATCTAACTTCATGACTTCTGTACTCATTCAGTATCATGGATGGTTAGTATTCTATGCGAATCTCTGGAAATCACAACTTTGGATGTTGATGAGAACACAGGTTGGTCAATCAAAGATGTATAATCTGAAATTCTCTTTTTGTTGCATAAATGGAATGCCAAATCTTGAAGTAGTTGGTACATCAAGTTGAACGTTTCTATTTAAACTGAAAATGTGGAGCTTGTGTGCCACAATTTGGGGTGTGGAGAGGCTTCTTGCCTCCATCGCTGCACAGGTCTTTCATCTGGAAGCAAAGAAAAGAAAAAAGTGTTTGCCGGCAGCTTCACCATATGTTGGGGGAGATTTGTACACATCAGCCTTCCATTTTTCACTGTTGAATCTGTCCACTTGTAAGCACACATACTACAACATACTACTATATCAGCCTTCTCACTGCCAACATTTCAATTTCGACATAATGCCAATAATGAAGTTTCAACAAAATGCTAGTAATGAAGTTTGTGAAATCTGTTCAGGTCTGTCATTGTCCAACTGATGGTGACAGATATAGCATCTGAGTAAGGCACAATCCTCTGACAAAATTTTTTCACAATGAGGTACAACAGTATCACGGAACTTGCACAACACAATCATGTTCAAGTTTAGAGCACAAATGGCACAGGGCTTGATTGATAAACTGATATATCCAAAAAATCAAAATCAACAACTCAAGAGAAAGTCCTACTGAAACATGACCTGCTTAATTTTGGTCTAAGAAGTATAGGATAAAGTCTAAAAGACTCTGCACACTAGCCACATGAATTTCTAATAATCAAAATCTTCCAAGTACAGTACTTTGAATTTTGTACAGTAATTTGGCGTTATAATATCTCCCGAGCAAGAC
Source organism: Diphasiastrum complanatum (assembly GCA_029204225.1). Taxonomy (NCBI): domain Eukaryota; kingdom Viridiplantae; phylum Streptophyta; class Lycopodiopsida; order Lycopodiales; family Lycopodiaceae; genus Diphasiastrum; species Diphasiastrum complanatum. The sequence continues at coordinate 63,296,725 of CM055099.1, read as the reverse complement.
ACCATGATCACTTCAATTTTATTGACCATGTTTACGTTTATGTTTTTTCTAGTGACAAGAACGGAAACTCAGAGACAAGGAAAGCTTTTCATATGATATAGTTCTATTCCTTATATTCAGCGATGCAGCCACATAGATTAACTTTACCGCTGAGGAAGTACATGGAGAAGTACGTGTTTTGCATGCTGCACTTTGATTTATGCTAAATGAGTCTTTTCCATTTGCACCATCCAATAACAAGGACATAAAATAGAAGGGAAGCAGCACCAGACACAACAACGACACAAAGAAATTGAGACATGGTGCCATTGTCAAATAGCGGTATCTTGATATTCATCCCAAGCACTCCCGTCACAACAATAAATGCACTGATGGCAAGAGTTGCTGTGGATAACATAACTCCCATCTTAAGCAGATGGTTTTGTTTGTCGTCAAGCATTATGTTGATGTAGTCTTCGGTGTCATCCACATACTCCTTTAGCTGAGAAAAGAAACTCGTCAAGATTAACCAACTACCAAGTAAGAGAGGTGCTCTGCAGACTAGACGCCAACAATTAATGTAATGTACACTTTGGACTCATAGTTTGAAAGCCAACTGAAGCTAATACCAAATAGAGGGTACCCAAGGACTGGATCTTGACAACTCTAACAGAGATTGCTTAGGTTATGTTGTGTACTTCAACTTGTGCCTTCAGAGGAAATCCAGAAAAAAATGAACAATCTACTTAATTTGCAGCACAAAGGCTCTTAAACCTTGAAGAATTAAACTAACACCAAACTGAACTTCAGTAGCACATGCCAAGCTTCTTGCAGCCTGAAGAGGTACAATAATGCCAAGGTGCAATTAAATAGCTCAAGTTAGCCTGCTCATACAACCTATAATCACTACACATTTTTGCAATGCCAACCAGAAAACTTGCTGATATGAAACTAGACCTACTGCGGAAAGCTTGTTGAGAGTGCCATCAGTGTGTACAAAATATGCTTCCAAAAGCATTTCCAATTCTTCAACATCTAGATGCTTTTCAGGAAAGTTGCTGGTGCTGGTGCTGCTATTACAATTCGAACTTTTGGGATTGCTTCGAAAGCTGCCAACTCTCTCACCACAGTCACCCTTATCAGAAGTGCTTAAACAATGAACATCCAGTCCTCCTACTGTAGACCTGTCAAAGACAAATTTAGGTCATGTAGAAGTCTTCTCCAGAGAATGCAGGCTGCTCTATGTTCATCAACAAGGCTCCAATAGATTGTTAACCAAATCTCTAGTGCAACATCAGATATGCCCAGATACTTACCCCTCTTCCTCATCCTCCGAGTCCAGAGGCGTCGTGCCTGCGAGTTTTGTCGCTTCTCCAAAGTTATGTGAATAGCTGGGAGAAAGGGTTCCTTCAAGCTGTTGCCTTCTCATTTTGTCACTCAAATACATTTCGGCCATATCCTCATCATCATCCAACAACTGCTCTATCTCATCTCGAACCTTCATATACACATGTGAACGTCAAACAAACTGAAAAGACATTATTCTCAAAGCTGTATCATTCCCTGAAACTCTCATAAAGTCTATTACTAGAACCATCCACGATCATCTATTTAATATAAGAATTGTTGACAGCATTGGCAACCAAAACCATAAATGTTCAACAAAAAACCTGAAAAGCATAGTTGTGGGCGGTTTTACCAAGTCAAACTTTCCATTTGGACTCTGTTTCAGCACAGATTAATTTCTATCATGTTCTTTTTATGATACTGTACTAATGTCAGCTTTTATGTACATCTCTTTGTGAGATTAAAATATATTCAAATCTACAAAAACAATTTGAAAAGTCAGTGATGCCATTAGGTAAAGCTTTGAGAAGAGGATAATTGCAGCCAAAGATGTCAAAAATTCCATTTCATCAGTATGGTTTCATCAGTACCGAATCGTAAGTTTTAATCTGAGTATCAACAGAATCCAAATTTTCTTGGGTAGACCCAGTACTGACTAGGAATTGAATGACAAACAACAAGATCAAATTAAGAACAGCAACATCAATGCTGAAACAACTAGTAACAAATTGGACTCAGCTCCCCACTTTTCTAAATCCCATAATCGATCATCTTGAACATACCAACATCTAAATACATTGCCAAACAATCATGGGTGTCTTTCAAATCTGTATACATCATTATTTTGAGTGGCTCATTAATTATCACATATTAACCCTACAGCACTTTCAGGAAAAGGTCACATGGGCAAGTAAAGTCACCCCATCCATTTCCAATACTGCACAGAGATGTCTAGCAATTTCAATTTTAGTGGTTCCTTCATATCAGGACAAATAGGTTGCATGCAGAGAAAATTAGCCATTCCCACTAAACCCAGATCCTCTCCTCAAGTTCTTGCTTTACAAGCTACTGTGGCCTGCAAGGGCCTCTATACCCTACATAGGAAGGTGAAACTTAAGCTAAAGCTCACCTGAAGTGAACAAGAAATATTTCCATTCAATGTGAGAAATGAACGAGAGGGACCAAAAAATTTTAGACGGTGTACCTAAATAAGAGTCAACAATACAACAAAAAAACTTGTACATTGGAGGGGGAAGCAAGTTTGACATCGGGGTAAGGGCCATATATTGAAACTTGAAAGGAAAAGAAGCCTCCCTTCAAAGTTCAAAGTAACAATGCTCTTCTTTTATCAGGGCCATATACTGAAAGAAAAAGAAGCCTCCCTTCAAAGTAACCATGCTCTTCTTTTGTTAAGTTGCCAACATGAAAATATAAAAATTTCAAATCATAGAAACTACCAGTTTCTACTATGAAAACATAAAAAATGTCAATCTTATCTGAATGCATTACGAACCTAAAGAGAACGAAAGAAAGTAAAACCATGTAGCACTAACCATGGTCAATCTGAAAAATATATTGACAGCGAAATTTATAGAAAGGATACAAGCAGTGCATACACTTGCACGGTGCCTGCCTGCACTCATGTGCACGCACACACGCACATGCACACGCACGTCCCATGCATATGTGCTAGATTAGCATCCATGTGTTACATATTGTGCAAGGTTCATAAGAACTAACAGACTTTCAAGAATGGAATGCACCACAATGTGGATGTAGCACAATAAAAAAGAATTCATGAAGATTTTAAGATACCATTCCTATTTCCCATCAATAACTATAGATTTTGTTCAAATAATCTTGATCCCATTATGATATAAAATGGATAGCACCCAATCTGTTCAAAATCTTAAACCATGGGCCCTCCATGATATTGGGTCCAGTCCTTGGCATCTGAGTGTTAAGTGTCTTTATCTCTTTAATTTTCATGGTTTTCTTTTATATATTCTTTAAAAGTTATGACTGGTAGCTGATAGACAAACATCCATCAGCCATATTCAAAAACAGCGATACTCGCAAAAATAGATGCAAAAAGTTTAAGGAGGTAGGATTCTTACCTCGGCCACGCTGTGCGAATAGAACTTAGCTCTCCCGGGATGGTTTGTTCCTCTTGACGAAGCATGCTCCTCGCAATGCCTCTCTCCTAAAAGGCCTCCACGAAGAGTCTCTTGATGCGACTAGAGTCACAAGCTCTGTAAATGCCCAGGTGTCAGCAATGGCAAAGGGAATGCCATACTTGTAGAAAAATCGTCTAACCTGTCGAGTAAACTCTCTCTGCCACCCACAACGCTCTAGGGTCTATTGGTGCTTGGGCCTAACCCCTCTCTGCTGCACGCATGGCGCTCGTGGTCTAGTACACCCCACAGATGTCATGAGATGCTAGATCTCTCCCTCGCTCTCTGGCAAGATTTGATGATGCATATGGTGCATAGGCTGCTAATGACGTCATGGGACCAAAAGGGCCTATCGCTGAATAGCCTCCAATAATATGCGTGGACCTGAACTAGGCCATGTTGCTGCAGCTAGAACTAGAGGAGCTTGTCGCGGACCGTGTACTAGACCTAAACCATAGCCTGCCTGTGCTACACCTACAACTGTACTAGGCCCAGCATGTGATCCTAAAGCTCACTCTACTGCTAAGTCATGACCAAAACTCTGTGGCCATCTCATTGGATGGGTGGATGTACCATCAGGCTCGTACATATCCACCAATCTCTCCACCTCCTCATCAGATATCCTAGGGCAAGGGCAACTAGCTATGCTCACCAACCCCCGCCCATCTAGCCCTCTCAGTCGTAGTAGGTGTGCCCTAATCGTGGTAAGCGATCCAGTGAAGAACCCACAGTGTAGGCATCTCCATCTGCACGTACCCAAGCCAAGAGTAACAACCACATCCCGCTCTAGGAGATCAACCTCAAACCGAAGGCCTCTTCCAATGAATGGCATCGTGTGAATATGAAATCAATCTTGCAAAAGAAAAAAACGAGCATATGTTCAACACAACTGCTCATGACAAGAAAGCATTCAAGACAAACCCTAAAACATATCGCGTATAATTACTTTAAAATTGGAAAGAAGCTAAAAACATTGCCCAACTTGTTACTCATCATCCCAGCCATTCTGGTAGCTCCAAACCGCACCACAATTATATGCCCATAGATCATATCAGAGTGAGGGCCCAAAAACACATGGGATTAGGGCATGACATTTGAAGCTTCCACCAAGGACTATAACATGCAAACCTAATAGCGTAGGAGTCCTTGCAGGCATGAAGAAGCGCAGTGTAGCCCAAAATCTTGCCTCAACCGGATGAAGTGCTTCACAAATCACTTCATAGTAGGGACACAAAGCACATGGATTGAGGGCTTGGCAATCGGAACTTTCACTACGGATAATGTGAAGCAAAAATAACAATGAAGCAGTGTTTGTAGGCATGTAGAAATGCATTCTAGGTTCAAACTCCCCTAAATCGAATGCATGTAAGATAGTTCATAAAAATAGCCAAAATACACATGGATTAAGGGTGTTGCATTCAAATCTTGCTACGCATGTCGTAATGGCATGGAGAAAGGTGGCTTAGAACACCCTAAACCACTTGATTTTGTTACCTACAACTCAATGTAATCGCTTTTAGAAAACAAGGCCTACACTTGCCTAAAATCTCCGTTCATTGATTTTGCTCGCCACACGACTCGAATGCTACAACCACTATGTGCACCACCTCTGAAACGATGAGTAGATGGATGCTAAATGCTCACATGTGCCAAATCGACATGATTTCGCCAATCTCTCTCTCTCTCTCTCTCTCTCTCTCTCTCTAGTCATTTACCGTGATGGACGAATGCGCTTTCTTGATAGCGCCCCTAGCAGCTCAGTGCTAGGGATTTGGGGTCCCCGGGTTCGGGTGTGCCCCGGGGCCACATCCACACCATCTCCGGATTGCAGTATGGAACTGCGATGGTATATACTCATCTTCCATAGCTGGCGACCTGATTGATTTCATCACTGATAGAGACTTATTGTTTTTTATGGAGACTCACGAAAGTTGGGAGCGAGGATTACCTATTTTTCCAAGATACAGATGGGATTCCGTATTCAGGCCTGAGACTAGATCAGCTAGTGGCCGAGGAACTTTACACCATTGTGAGTTGCTGCAAGCTGTAAAAAGAGATGAAACCAGAGTAAATGAGGCAGAAATAGACATATTCGAGCTAGATGCAACATGGATTCCAATCCTGCCACACTACTTGGACTCAGGACTATCACATTGCCTTAGATTCACACTAGGACAGCTCAGGGTGTCTTCTCACCAGCTAGCTATCGAGAGTGGTAAGTTCCACAATATTCCTAGAGAGGAACGGATTTGCCAATTATGCTCTCTAGGTGAGGCGGAGTCTGAGGAGCATTTTATTTTTAGATGTCCTGTATACTATGAGATCAGAGGGAGATATCACTGCTTGTTTCGAGACATGCCTACCACTCTACGCTCCCTCATAGCCTATGAGGACCCTCGCTATGTCGCTCTTATGGTACGAGAGATGTTCATATTGAGGCGAGATCTATGCAGGACATCTCAGTATTTTACCTCTCAGCGATTGATTACTTCTTTCTTTACTAGGTGGAGATCGCGAGACATAGTGCATGATGACCCTGATGATTATGACGATGACGAGGCTGATGGCCGCTTACATGCTCACAGGGATCAGAGACAGTGTGCTTCCCACCATCACTTTATTGCCAGGATCACCAAACCTCCTATGCAGAGACACACTGCACATAGACGACGTCAGAGGGCTCCAGCACTTCCAGCGCTTCCCCATGTTGCAGCTCGCATTACATCTTCCTATAGCATCAGCACAAACATGACATCATGACATAGATACATTTATTATTATGCACACACTCTCATTTTCGCATTTATCTTAGTTTGTACTAGATCTTTCTTTATTACAGCTTCAAAGAGGTTTTATGCGCTCCCACTGTTACCACATACTTAACATGTATTTCTCTCTCTCATGGATAGTACCTTCCTATTACCCACTGCATTATGTTACGTACATGGTGGCTGCAAGACCTAGAGGTCATAGTTTTTTAAGGTCTTCCACCTTTGCCTTTGTTAGGCTCTTATTCTCTTAAGTCACTTTGCATATTCATCCCCTCCTACTTGCTTGTCTTGTAAGTTACACGTGTAATGATGTTAATAAGCCTAGCCATATCCTATGGACATGATTGAAAGCTTCCTCTTCAAGCTTCACTGTTGCTTCTTCAACAAGGCTGAGATAGTTTCTTTGAATCACGATTCGTACAAAAAATCGAAGTTTCGAAACGGTCCAATTCGAACGAACAGTTCGCATTAGAATTCTTTTTTTCGGGAAAAAAAAAACGTTTCAAAATGGGACTGTTTTCTTGCCTAAATGTAAGTTGCCACTCAAGCTTCATGAAATTCAAAAGGCAACCCTAACCAACATTAGAAACATACATTTTGAACTAGAATAAGACTTATGTTTTGTGTAGGCTTTGTGTGTGTGTGTGTGTGTGTGTGTGTGTGTGAGAGAGAGAGAGAGAGAGAGAGAGAGAGAGAGAGAGAGAGAGAGAGAGAGAGAGAGAGAGCAAGAAAATGGATAGAGGGAATAATTCGAAAGTAGTACGGGCATATTTAAACACGATAATTCTAGTAGGGACCATAGGGACTTGGCAACTTTTGGTTTGGCAAAATTCATAAGTGGATCAGTCATCAACGTCACAAATATCTTGGGAAAAAACCTCTAATTGAGATGCACTGTCCTCATCTAGGTCATTGATGAAAACAAGAGGGTGTGGAGACAAGGGTTCTTCAAGAGTAGGGGAAGTAGGTTTCAGCAGGAATAATACCAATTTTTTTCCAAGCAATGAAACACCTTTCTAATATGTAGATTGTAGAATCTTTCCTCTTCTTCAAATTTATCAACATACTCAGTCAAATCTCCATAGAAGATTTCAGAGTGTCTCTCTTTTTAACAAATTCCAAGTAAATCCTCACCCAATTTATAGTTTCCAAAAGATCAATCAAGCACATGACCTTATCCTTAGGACGAGCAACAGTATGTCTAAGAGGGTTCAAGCTAAAACCCTAATCTTGAGAATAGGTGATAGGCAATTGGAAAGGTTCAGGAACTTCCTAATCTATATGGTTTGAAAAACACATTTGTTTTGTTTTATTGGTTTGAAAACAAGTAATTTATGGCAAAACGTATGCTTTGGTTCATAGAGTACTACCACATCCTTTGTTTAGCATCATGAGGTGATAAGAACTAGTACCAACAACTAATAAGTTTGTAAGCATTGTAACTCCTACCTTCTCTATTTTCTTGTCCAACAACGTATCCATAATTTCATAGCTTATGCATAAAGGAACATCGTTAATATCGCATATCTGGATGAGTGTCGAAGTGTTTTCCTGTGACGATGCCATGCTACTCCAACAATGTATGTCTTCTTTAAGATTCAAACAGTTTACGTTATTACGTCCTCATAATAGGTTGCTAAACCATAAACCCTAAGTTCGAAGTGCCATCTAGAGTAAAACTGGTTGCTAACACTTATAGTGTTCAGACTCATAAACCACTCCATTAGCTTCAAGAAAAAGCACTATGTATTCGTGTTGGATTCTACAAAGTTATGTATAGTGCCATCATAAATCTATGCTTCGAAATCGAACTGAATGAGATGAGGTTCCATTCATAGACAAGAGTTGAAGACAAAGTTTCTCCTCAATGTTGTTTGCTACATGAGCTATGGAGCAACAAAGATTCTAAGCATTAACCACAGCTCTAATGTAGACTGATGTATCCACAAAAAGACCATTTATGACAGCCTTAATCATTTGGAAAAGACGACAATTCAATTCTAGTTTATGGACTGGATCAAATCGCAGTATGGATAGCATGAAAAGTCTATAATATGTGTCGGAAAGGTCTATAGCCTGAAACCTTGCCATAACGTTGGCAATATTATGATGTGGTCCATCCCTGAATCAGTAGTAAGAAATACAGTTTCTATGAATGCAATTAGTCGCTGTTCAAGTAGCAATAAAAAAGCATTGCAATAGAAGCCCTAAATCATGTCAAAAATGTGCAAAATATGTGGCAGTAGGTACCATCATCAATCTAAAAAGTTAGAGCACATTCATTGCCCAAAAACACTTGTGGGACAACAATCAACCATATACATATCGATCGAATGCAAAGAGAGTATTGAAAGCATTCTTACCAAGTGTTTTTCAGCGTAAAGAGAGAAAGTAATAGGGCGCTACAAGCGGTTAAGCTCCGTAGTGTCATCATTAATGCCTGTGTGCAAGAGAATACCTTGTTTGTACTGTATATATAGTTTTAGATAACATAGATTGTTGCAATGTTTCACAGACCTTTTCAAAATGCCTTTTTGAAAAGGGTTTGAGATGGGAAAGAATCGTCAACTTTGGCGAAAGAATTGGTGGGACTTGGGAGTTGGATTCAAAATTGATCGTTGATTGATTATGATCTACATTACAATTTTAAACACTAAAAAAGCACCTTTTTTTTAGCTATATTTTCTCAAATGTAGGTGTGGGGACAAATGCAAAAATAACTCATCTATCATTTGGTTTGACCATGCCTTATGGTTTATGATGAATAATCTAGGCAAGTTTTTTCCTAGAGCTTCCTTACAAAATCAAATGAATGCCTTTTTCATGTGGTTACACAAGCCTGCTAGGGATGTTGGTAAAGCAGTGTGTGTTAAAACATAATTTAAGCCACAAACCATGTTTCTAAGATCTCTCTTGTAATCAAGCTACTCCCTAGTATGTACCATAGTTGCCTAGAAATGCATTTTTGGGAAAAAAAACATTCCAAAGAAACGGGTTTCTAGGAGCAGAATCGCTGACCAAAAAAAAATCCTTCTTGAACAACCTACATAAATGGACTGCCCTTAATTAATGCTTTGATTTGATACCCCTATTGCCCACAAAAACAATGAGAACCACCGCCCCATTTCAGAAATGCGATCCAGAAACGCGTTTCTAGAATGGGGGTGCAACTATGGTATGTACCATGTAATAACGAGATAGTCTAAAAATTCAACCAAAAACAAGTGAAGAAAAATGCCTTCAAAGGCTAGCAACAGCAGCAGAATATTGTATCATTTTTTTAGTCTAATAGCAATTTCAACATGGAAGCAGCATTAGCCTTGAATATTGTGCGACCTTGCTGACAAGTAATGTATAGGTTCTAAGTTTGAACAACCAATTGAAGGTACAAGTATCTTAGCCATAGGTGACTAAAGAAACTTCAACTATGCAATACTAGTTTTGTCTATGGGCATGGCACCAACCAAGATGAACATAAACTTGACAAAATATAACCAAAACAGGATCCAAACACGCAGTACTTGTTTCGATTACTAGAATATTGCATTAGCTTGTTCCTTGCAGCAAATCCACATACCCAACAGGATCTCGTTTGGAACAAAAGTATGCAAAAAGTTGACGAAATAAAATGTAAGACAATTTTCCAGTATATAAGTGATCATCTAATTTTTGACAGCCCCCAAGACGTTACTTTCCTTGCTCAAAAGGGACCAGCGTCTAACTCAAACTAATCCAAACCATTGGAATAACTTTCACCAGCAATACAAAAAGAAATTCAAAAAACTATGGTGAAAGAAGTGGACTAGACCTATTCCAAATGGACATGTTTATATTGGACAGCCAACAGATAAGCTTCAAAATGTGCAAAAGATGTTTCAAGGCTAATCCTTTAGCCAATTTATTGGAGGCAAATGTGTAGGCTATCTTGAAAATAGTAAGATCAGGAACCATTTTTTTTGTCTATATTGAAAAATTCTTCTTGCTTAGCTAGTAGATTAGTTGGAGGAGTTCATCAGAACATTTTCAAGCTAAAACTCAAAGGATTTCCTTCCCACAATGTTTCAAAACATAGGACCTGTAGTTCAGGTCCTTCAAAAGAGTGGATCAAGTCATCAAATTGCAGAGTGGAGTTTCAATAAGTGCCCCTTTTTCCAAGGTTAAGATTCAACAGCTTGTTGCACTTTAACCAATAAGCTCAAATTTGTTCTTCTTGAACAAAGGCTTCCATGTATATGTGCCCTACCTGTAGGTTCCATGGCTAAGTGACCCTTTCATGATCCCACTAAACAACTGAATAGCATATGGCCCCAATATAATAAGCTAGTCCTTTGGGTTCTAAGTGATATATTGATGTTATGTCTAGGATAGTATCTAACATAAGAAAGGAGAAGTGCAATCACCTTATTGAGTACACCATAAAGTCTCAGATCATGAACTCCATCATGCATGGTGCAAACCAAATGTTATGACATCCCTGCTCCCTTCATCAGTGCCGAAGAGTGGGTTTGGGGCCTAAATAAATCAATGAGGTCCTTAAGCATGTTACTAGCTATTAATCATCAATCGATTTGAGAACACTTACGAAGAGTGGTTCCTAAAACTCACACTAGACTTGTACAAAGTCCACTTTCTGCATACCTTTGATGATAGTGGCACTTCCAACGTCATGAGATACATACATGAATGGGCCAATTTCAAGTGTGATCACACCAATGAATCTTGCCAGGAGTTATACTACACTCACACACAATGGTGCTGCAAACTTGATTACGATTTCCATTTTCCATTAACTTGGCATGAAAAGATAATGTTCTCTGCCTCTCCATCTAAACTTAGAACAGCCATGCACCAAAACAGATAATATTTTCAGAACCTACTTTACTCAACAATAATGAGTAAATGAAGTCAAAAGAGCAATAACTGCAGTTAATATTGAAGCTATCCAGAATAAAAAATCAGACCCGATATTCCAAGTATAAAACTTGGACATATGTTAAACACCAATACACAGCGAAGGTCAAGTTTTGTGAATTATATGTGGTCTTTTAATAGCAGGGCTTGAATGTAAGCACTCTTTCTTCCAATCGCTTTTTTTGTGACTTGCTTTCAGTCTTATGATGACAAGTTTGAAGTCCAATGTACTTAAACTGCTCACATAAGAAACGTTTGCTCTTTATGCAGAGTTTGAGCCAACTTTTCAAAGCATACTAAGATATCTACAAATAAGAGCATTTGAGACACTCATTGGAAAAAGCTCACTACCTTTTGTACACGACCTGAAATTGCAACCAAACGGCTTTTGATATGGCGTACTCGTTCAAGATTTAGAGTGCTAATCTTTGAGGTCAATGCATCCAAGGCAGGATAAGCTTGCTGCTCCAAAGCAGTTGCCTGAATAACAAACAAACGAGTTGCATCAAACGTCTAGGAAAGACAAACGCAACCCATTTAACCAGAAAATGACCCAAAGATCAACACGATTACATGAGATAAAATCCTAAATTGCATCCACTGGAGTTAAGATGTGCAAAATATGCCTAAGCTACAGCTTGATAACACGATTGCATAACTCGAAATAGCACCAGAATTAAGAAGCATACAGATGATGAACGAACGCCTCCTATTAAAAGCTTAAACAAACTGGATGGCAACTTTGTGAAGAGAACGTTCTAGAGAATGATTAGCACTCTTAGTTTCCACTTTTTCAATTGAGTTAGTAACTGCAAATGGTAACTTTAGGAAATAACCTCGGCATCTAGACAACTGCATGCAGCTTCTAAACAAACTTCCAATGCTCGAAATTCAAAAGGTAACATGTTTGGGCCACCCTTTTTAACAGAGACAATATTTTCCTGTTTGAAACCAGCTGTTGAAGTTCTGCCGCTAACAGAGAGTGATTCTTTATTGTGCCCAGCAGCATTAAAGCTTGTTGCGCCCACAACATTTCCCTGTATCTGTCAAAATCTATTAGCTTGTACAGCAGGACATAACAATAGATATAGCCTCAAAAATACTCTACTTATCTGAACCAATAAATGACCTACATGGACTAAAGCCTTAGCTTCCCACTCACTTTCGCATTCATCTTAGGAACAAGGATAAACAAGTACATAGTTGCATTGGTGTAGACAGATTTCCAACCTTCAATCAAAAGGCTTTAACCATATTGCCATCGTGGAGGAAAATGATGACTCTTCTATGGCCCAGAACCAATATTTCAAATCAGTCCCCGGAAATACCAGTTATGATCAGATAAATGATACAAACATGGTTCAAAAGATGGCATTTACTTGAGGTTCACTGGACTAAATTCAATTTAAACAATCTGTATTTTGAATGCTCCTCCAGCTAACATAAGATATGATACACTGGCCTAAAGTTGGATTCCCAACTCTAATCCACCCAAAGGGCTGGACACCTTTTTATTAGGTCTTCCACAACATCAAAAAGTGGCAATCAGGATTCTGTAGGAACTCTTCTGCCATGTAACTTATCCACTTTAAAAAAAAAGTTGCATGTTAAGGGATACTTATGCATATGTTGTAGACCATGCCATTGCAAAAAAAATCAGCAAATCTTACTTCACTGAGCATGCTCTTCCCCTACAGTATCTCTTTCCTTTCCACTTGTCACTTCTGCTCATGTTGTTCATTTTATCCCTTTCTCCTACTTCTGCTCTTTCTTCGTCTCATGCATCACTGTCATTTGAAACCATCGGTTCCGCTTTACCATTCAGTCATACTGCAACCTATTTGTATAAGCCATTAAGCAGAGGATCTCTTCCCCAGACTTACCTGCATGCTCCTCCAATTGTTTGCAGTTAACAAATTACACATTTGTGGCTTTACAGCATGATCCAGCTACACAGTCCCTCACCATCAATTGAGCACAAAATAATCCACATGATACATTTCACGCATGCCTTTGAAGGCTCAAATCAACGTTGGTAGGCCATTTAGAATAGAGTTGGTTTTTGTTCTTTCCCCCTTTTTGCAACACTCCACTCTTCCATGATACGTGTTGATCCCTAGTAGCAAAATATCACTCTAATCCCACGTTTGATTGTTTGTTTCTTCATATTTGGACAATAGTCCTGCCAATCTAGCTGATGCCAAGTGTTCTACTGACAATTGACAGAAGTTTCAGTTAGTGCTTAGTCATGAGTATTCATGGTAAAAAGACCTTAAAAAAAGGTCAGATGCTCTTGAATCTGGGCAACGTGCAAAGAACTCAAAAATTCGAGAGCTCCCTTAGCAAAGTCAATGCCTAAATGCTGCTGGTCCCAATACAGCATGTGACCTCAGGGTAATCTAACCTAGTCATGGGTCTATATTCTTTCACAAAGGTATTTGTGCACATTTGATGGCATTAGCAGCTGCATGCACAATGTAAAGTGAAGTAAGCTGTATCAGAAATTAAAATGTACGGGAATTTACATTCAGCTGGCCGAATTTAGTGTTTGAGTGAGCTTCGTCTAGCGAGCTTCCAAGAATGAAATTTTTGGTTTGATGTTCCAAAAATAAATTTATGTCTCCCTACCGTTGTTCTCATGCTCCTCCACTTGAGGCGAATGATCTTCATCAAAGGTAACATCGCTACTCAGACTCTTCTTTCTAGTCTCAAGGTTGTGCAATATGTACACCTTTGCTTCCTCACTATATCCCAAGAATATACACTTGACAGATTTTGCATCTAGCTTCTTCCTGTCATCCTTCGGGTATGTGTGCATAGGCGGTCCATTCAAATTCTCAAAGTAGTCCCACCTTTGACTTTATGCCATTGCGTTTATCTTCATGCATGTTTAAGTTTCAAACAAAGCCTTCAAGATCTTGAAGTGACTGATTGCCTCAGATTGTTGCTTTGTAAAATTAGACATCTTCTATGAAGAAATCATTGATGAAGGTCATGAAGTAAAATGCAGCCCTTGTAGATCTGGTTTGCATAGGTCCACACAAACTATTGCTTTATCATCTACCGAAGCTGAGTACAGGGCGACTATGAGGTCCCCCTGTGAAGCTATTTGGTTACAACGCCTACTTGATTATATGCAGATCGCTCAAGTAAGAACTACACTATTACATTGTGATAACCAAAGTTGCATTCAACTTGCAAGAAATCCAATCTACCATGCACAAAAGAGACATATAGAGATGGACCAGCACTTTAAATGAGAGAAAGTGCACAGTGGAGATATTGAGCTAACGTATTGCGACACCAACGATTAGATTGCTGATATCTTTACTAAACCACTTAGTAGAAATTAGTTTGAGAAGTTCAGAACATTGTTAGGTGTTAGCTTAAATAAAATTGCCATTAAGGGTGGGTGTTGAAGAGTAATGCCTATTTTACCTCTTTGGCTAAGCACTAATGTTGTTATAAGTTGTACATTACTCATGGGGCATGCTATTAATTAAATACATGGGACACCTATTTGTAACTAAAATCAGTTAAAGCAAGTGGCCCACTTGGCCTAGTAGCTCACTCATATAATTGACACCTATACTTTCCATGCATGTACATGAGGCGCTTGCCTTACAAGGGACTTGGAGGACCACACCCTCCTCTCTCTCTATAGCAACTAACTTTTGGTGTTGTGAGGTGCTTATGCTATTCTTCTTGTATTTGATGTTTTCCATAGCTAAGTTTCTCAAGTTTTCTTGGTTGATGTAGTATTGCAGTTAAGTTCCTCCATAGCTAGGTCTTGCAATTCATCATTATCGACATCTTTCGAGATTTGAGGATTATGATTGACATTTGATTATGGAGTGTTAATAAACCGTGTCTAAGGGACCACCTAGATGATTTTGGCCTTGGAGGGCATGTACTTGACATGTGAATGAGTTTTAGTGATTGATAGTTGAGCTATTATATAACCATTTCCATGACTTGAATTGTCGAAGAATGTCAAATCTCCTATAAAAGTTCTATGATCTACCAAGCACTTGTACAGGAAATTATTTAATACATCTATGCGTTTCTGGTTGGTATTTGTTGAGCTGCTAATGTCACTAGGTTACAATGGTACCACAACTTTGGCAACACTCTTGCTGTCACACTAGAAGATTAATGGGAAGCAATGTATCAAAAAGTCCAAGAAAATCACGCATAGAATGTAGATTATGACAAATTCCTAAAAGTGAATATATGTGCAAGGCTCAAAAATTACATCATTGATCAAATTATTGCAAAACGTATAGACGAGATTTGAATGGGCTATAGATATCAAGGAAAACCTTATCAAAACTTTTTATCTTCGGTTAGCTCCAGAAGGATCACTTTACCTACACCAAGAATGTTCGCAAAATTCAAGTGCTAGAAAGGAAGAAGTTTGCTATCACATTCTAATTTACTATTGTAGTTTAAAAAGAGATTGTAATAAAAGGTGTTGAGAACAACAAAAACTCCACATGATTTCATTCATATGTCATTCGAATGTTATGGGCTTTGCAAATGTTGTCACATTTAACATGCCCATCATAGATAACTAACATCAATAATCCATGCCCATCATAGCATTTACTCCTAGTTCAAACTAATTCGCTTCTCACCTAGTTCTGAGGTTTTACTAAACACAAAAAGCAGAACGGTGTACCATCCAAATTAAATCTCAAGCCCAGCTTCCAATAATGAACAATTATCAAAAGGATTCACAATTGTTATATACAATGCTGATATACAAGGAAAATGACTTCTCCATAATCGTTTCAGACATCAGTGCCAGATATTTTTCATTCATGAAACCGCACCAGCATGAAGGAATCATGATGAACAGGTTTCACATGAAATGAAACCCTTCAGGTCTCCAGATCCAAGCAAGCTTACAAGACATGCAAATACAGATTCACTTTGAAAGCTGACACAAAAAGTTTGGATATGAAGCCTCAGATCATTTCCCCTATTATAGAAGTCCATACACGACTAGCACCTTGAAAGAAAATTACGGGTCAAAATATTTGCACCTGCTGCCCCAGTTCAACAGGTAGACGACGCTGTAGTTCAACAACAAATGGAGCTACGAGAGGGTCCTTTGAATTTAGCAGGAGCACCTCGTTCGCAGTTATTATGGCCTTGATGTGTTCTATATTTACTACTATTGCTCGCTCTCTTCCAAGAATGGTAGATGGATAAGACAACAGGGGATCCAACATGCGTAGATCTCTAGCTGGCAAATTGGCACGCTTCATTATAGTATGCTTTCCAGCTTCGACAACTTGAGCCCCTCCATATGCATCTATCAGAAGCCAGGCGCGAACACCTGCTCCCTTCTTGCGGACAGGCATTACTGTGCTGACCCCCTTTTCCGAATTTTCTTCTTCCACATATGTAGAGCGCCCACGATTTCCATTCTTTCGAGGTCTCATTTTGTTTGGTTTTCCCATCTTGGTTACAAAGCGCACAAAATGCTGATTTCCTGGAATATGAGAGAAACAGGGTTGTTTGTGCAGCTCCAGAATGATTGCTCAAGCGAGTGCCATCTCTGCATGGCCCTGGAAATGTTCGGCTGTTTGAAAGATTCCAAGCTTGTAAATTCTGGTCACGTTCACAAGGTACAAATTCTTTACGCAAAATAATGCTCCACCGAGAAGATTAAGTATATGACTTTCAGAAACTGCCAGGAATTCCGATTTGGATTCATGCGCAGCTTGCAGAATCTGATACTGCGCTTGTTATTAGCACTGCGATTGTAATCCAAAGTGCGAAGCCTTGCAAAAATGTTCAAGCCACTTCTTGCGCACTATTGCCATCATCAAAGCCTGCATCTCTTTACTTCCATATAAAGGTTGTTGTGTATAACGTTCGACCAAGATACTGCTACGCTAAAGCATCATAGCATAAACTATCCAATGAAGCTATCTTCTATAATTCATGTCAGTAAACCAATAATCTATCTCCAATACAACGATGCGGTGGCTAAAACAAATCAAAACAGCACTATTGCCATCATCACAGCCCGCGTCTTTTTATCAACTTCTATAGACAAGAACCTTTGACAAGATACAAGATACTGTTAAGCATCATACAGAAAACGTCCAATAAGCTTAGCTATCGTCAATAACTCAACATATAAAAATGAAGAATCTATCTCCAATACAACGATACCACCAGCTTAAACAAATTAAACAACGACGCAGAGGCTAAAACCATATCATCCAGAGGAGCACGAAAGCATTGTTTAATCAAAGTACAGTGGCAGGCGCATTATTTTTCAATCCGCCTGTCATCTCTGCGGGCGCAAGTGCGATCCAGGCATATCAACTGACACGGAGATGGCGATCTGAGCAGAAGAATACAACCATCCTCTGAAGCGCCTACCCAAAATGGAACTATCGGGCAGAACAAATCAAGAAAAGGCAAGCTGTGGCTTGGCGCTAAAGAAAAAATGAAGACGAAAGCCTTAAAAGTGGTTGGTACGTTAAAACCTGCCCTTCTCGCCGGGGTAGGTGGGGTCGTCCCTAAAAATACCTATAAGCACCAGCACACCTGCTCTCTAAACCTGGAGGTGTACACTCTATCCTCAAGCCTCAAACAAATAACTTGGGATGAAAGTGCTCACTCTATCATTTATGTCTTCGTGATGAGTCCCTTTCCCATTTTGTGCTGGGTCCCTTTCCCATCCAACGACAATCGAGAGATCTTGGACTCATGCAACGAGATAACTTGGGATGAGAGTACTCACTCTAGCATCTCAGTCTTCCTGCTAGGTCCCTTTCCCATGCAACGAGATAACTTGGGATGAGAGTGCTCACTCTAGCATCTCTATCTTCGCGCTAGGTCCCTTCCCCAAGCAACGGCAGTGGAGAGTTCGTGGACTCGTGCAACAACAGTTTTGCACCTTTGAGATCCTTTCATCGTCATTGGATGGGGGAGGGTCCCGTCATTGTGTGAGGCTAGGTCCCTTTCCCATGCAATTGAAGTGGAACGATCCTAGAGCCATACATGAGCCATGTAGCTTTCAGAACCTTTCATTGCCCGCTAGATGGGGGAGGGACCCGGCCTAGAGGTGACATGTTGGTATAATGAACCTTGCCTTGAGATGGGCTCCCACTCTTATCCAAAGTTCTTGGAACCTCAAACATAGTGGGTGGCACTCTCATCCAAAGCTCTTAGTTTATTCCTCATATTTTGCACGATGACTGAAAAGTTAGTTATGGTGCAACAACGATCTAATGTAAGTGGCACCTGAGGTGGCTGCGACTCTAGGGTATCTCAGGCCCTGGGAGATACTAGGGAAGCCTCCTGATTATTCTTTGTCGATTTCCTCATGTTTAGAAGTACGTACAAGTTTGCAAGATAATGTGAAACAACAGTGTTGTCAATGTTTCAAGTTTCTAGCTAATGCTAGCTCCAACAATTTACAAATCACTAAAGCGTTCTTTTTAAAATAATTGTTTCAAGATCAAACTGAAAGTCTAGGCCTAATATTCAAGTAGTAAAATTCATAATAACATACCATAGGACACAAGGCGAATGCATGTTCGAAATAGAGCCTTTTGAGTTTCTATTAGTTGGGAAGAGCATTAGTAAAATCTATCCTTAACCATTTCAAGCCCCTCCTTGTACATTTTTTTCTACAGACATCAAATGGTAACTTTTTAACTTGATTGTAGTGCAATAGCACATTACAGAGCTCTAGTTTTATTTTGACATTTTACCCTGTTGGAAAATTCGAATAAAAAATGTGTGCTAGTTATGGTTGAGCTTGACAATATAATATTGGCAATGCACGAAATAATTGGAGGAACTGGGAATCTAGTATGTCTGCCTAAGGCAAAAGGAAAGAATGAGCTGCCAACCATGGCATTTATGATCGCACCATCTGCCTCCACATATTTGGCCTTGCAATAATTCCTTGCTTCTACAAATTCAGCATGAAAATCATGTGGATAATCAATGGCCTTGAAGAATTTCTTACTCAAGCGATTGATGTACTTCTTAGAATATCAGCTTGAAATCTAATTGTAGTATGAGATAAATTTTGTTACAGTTGCTCATATATTAAATTTGTAAACTTATTTTAGAATTCCCATAGTGAGACAGTCGTTGTACTTAGCATTTCCAAATAGAATCACAACTTAATCCTACATGTATCTTTACAAGAATTTCAGTACTAGAAAACCAAAAGTGTAGCCATACACAGAGAGGATTCATAATATTTCTAGCATTTTCTTTACAAAAGTAGTGTGAAATGGCACAAGGCCATGGCCGCATGAATGCAAGGACATAAAACAAGAATGCAAGTGTCATATGCGACAAACAACAACATCAATCTCAAGCCACAACAATAGGATAGTTTGTCATCTAGATTTAGAACTACTAGTTCATGACATCAGAGAATATGTACCTAGAGACAATATGAAGGGCAAAATCTTGAGAGGTTGGGATTCGAGCACTATCGGAGGATATGCCTAACAATGTTGCTACTAAGAAAAGACTTGACTATAGCTTAGCAACAATGTAGTTGGATTCCTAGGTCAGATAGTACTTGGTGATGCTATACTGCCATGTCCAGTGGTAGGCATCATTTAACTTCTGATGTGTCAAAAGATAAGCTTCAAGGGCAACACATGTTATTCTTCATGGTAAATAGGTTAGAGTCATCTACACAATTTGACAGATAGTAATATGGTGACTCGCTACAATAGGTTGTTGTCGAAAGGACTATGGAGATGCGACTGGTCTGGCTAGAAGCACTAGTTGAGGATAGCATATGTCATAGGATAATTTCCAAAACCATGAGGTCACAATATTGTCTCTCCCTTTTATTGGATTGGCGGTCCCACGCCAATGACTGCTGCGCATTGTTGGGGTTTATTGTCGTCGGTGTCCTTGTGGAGTACGGACATGGCCCGGAGCATGTTTGTAAAATAATGTCTGCTAAATGGAGCATGTTTGTAAAATAATGTCTACTAAAGAGCCATGGCTACATGAGGATGGAACATAAACATGAAGGAAGCACTCATATAGCGCATCAATAGGGTATGAATCTTCCCTTTGTTGGAAAGAGGGGTGTGAAGAAAGATAACTAAAAAACAAACAAACACGAAAAGAAGCGAGCTCGAAACTCGAAAAGAAACAAACTCGAATGGAAAATGTTCGTGCGCAGCGGAATAAGCTATCTCACTCTTTCCTCAAGCATGACTACGCCTATCAGCCCCGAACAGAACATTAGTGATAGAAATCACGTTCGATCTGATTACGTAGCCAAACATTAAGCATCAAAACATCATAAAGATAATTTGTCACGAACAACTAGACAAATTATTAGTCGTGAATTATTTGCGAAGAGCTAGGCTGATAATCAGTCGCGAAAGGCAAGACTAAATATTAGTTGCGAATAGCTAGACTAATAATAATTCGTAAACACCAGACTACTAGATTAAGTAATAAGAGAGTCAGACAGAATGTAGAAAAGCATTGCAATATTGACACAAATTTGAACGTAGAACAAACAGAGCTGTAATCAGAATAAGTATAACGAAATATACAGGTCAATAATGCAGGTGAGCACAAAACAATAGCGGATGTAACCGCGTGCTTTACAAAGCTACTCACACAATCTGTAAAGGTGATGAACCTATTACCAACAATACATCTGGAAGAAAAGAATCAATGCATGAAAGCATCTACGATGTCTATTTCTGATTATCAGTGATGTTTCGTTCTCTCTCTTCTATTCTGATGTCGTTCTGATACACTTATGATGCTCTTGTTTGAATACGTAGATGGTATTCAATATATATACACAATTTTTACGAGTGTGCAGATGAAGAAGGTACAAAAGTGGATGTGTTGTCTGTGGGAGATCGTGGGTGGCTGCTGTCGTTGTCAAATCTGATTGCACAGTGCATGGGATGAGCGTGAGAAGGCCGCGACGTCTAGCCTTCGCTAAAATTAACATTGATGAAGATGTGAAAAGCGCGACACTTTGACAAATGCCTTAAAAACTGATTTATAGGGTACCTTAGTTTTTCTATAAGGGCACCTTTGGCATTTGTAGGGCATTGTTGCCTTTTTCGTCTTTTTTTCGCCTTTGGAAATTTACTTGTATTTATGCAGACAGTCGCGTTTTTTGCATGTCTTATTTTACATGTAAATATGCAGACTGTGCGACAACGCAAGTAAAATACAACAGCATGAATGGAGGCAGATTAACATAGGATTTAGGAGAGTAAAGGAGATAAATCCAACACCCCCTCTTAATCTGGATCCATGAATGCCTTGATCTTCAAACTAAGCAATGCACAGAACTTGTTGTGTGTATTAACACTTAATGCCTTTGTGAATATATCTACAACCATGTCATGCATTCTACAGTATGTAAGCTTACCTCCTTGTTGAGAATCTTGCCCCTGATGTAGTGATATCAAATTTCAATGTGCTTACTCCTAGAGTGAAATCTAGGGTTGGTCGATAAGACAATAGCACTTTGATTATCATAGAATATAATAGTTGGGCTGTGCTGATACAAACTAATGTCTGGCAGTAAATTTCTCAACCAAAACGCTTCTTTAATAGATTGAGAAGTGGCTATATATTCTGCTTCTGTAGATGAAAGAGCGATAGAGGTTTGCTTACGACTGTTCCATGAGATAGGACCATCGTTGAAGAATAATATAAATCTAGATGTGGACTTACGATTGTCTACATCTCCTCCCCAGCTTGCATCAGAATATCCACTACGCTGATGAAGATTGTCGTTGCTGACTTCTCCATAGCAGATGCACTGGTCCATGGTAGCTCGAATATACCTCATGACCCTTATGAGAGCCTTCCAATGGGTAATGCCAAGATTAGCCATATATTGGCTGAGTGAGCTTACAACAAAAGAGATGTCAGGTCTTGTATAGACCATTGCGTACATGAGAGATCCAAGTATCGATCGATAAGAATACTCTCTCATCTGCTCTTCTTCCTGCTTGGTCTGGGGACATTGGTCCTTTGACAAACGCAGGCCTAGATCCATCGGTGAGTGAGCTAAGTTACAATTCATTAGATTGTATCTATCAAGAACATTGTGAAGATACCTTTGTTGAGTGATATAGATAAGTCATCTCGCTTTGTCTCCATGGATCTGAATGCCTAGACAGAAGTGAGCTTCGCCCATATCAGTCATGTCGAACTCAGAAAACAACATCTATTTAGAATCCTTAACCAAATTGGTATTGTTTCTGAAAAACAACGTATCATCCACGTATAAAGTGATGATAATGAAGGATTGCTGCACCGACTTGGAATAGACGTTGCAATCAGAAGTGCTTGGTTGAAAATCTTGTTCGATGAGGAATGTGTTGATCCTTTGAAACCAAGCTCTGGCAGACTATTTCAAGCCGTAAAGTGCCTTATGGAGTTTACAGACATGATTCTTCATACCTTCCAGAACGTATTCTTTGGGCTAGATCATGTAGATGTCTTCTTGTATAACTCCATTCAAATAGGTTGTTTGCACATCAAGTTGATGCACTTTGAGGTCGGCAGCTGCAGCATATGATAGGAGGGCTCGAATCGATGGATGCTTGACTACTGGACTGAAAGTCTCACTATAGTTGACGTTATGGATCTGAGTGAATCATTGTGCTACCAATCTTGCCTTCCTTTGATCAATTGCTCCATTGGCATTGTACTTGATCTTGAAGATCCATTTGCAATCAATGATATTGCAGCCAGTAGGAGCTTCGACTAGTGACAACGTCTAGTTCTTGATTAGAGAGGAATATTCCATGTCCATGGCCTCTCTCCAGAGATCAGAGTCTGGTTGGCTGAGTGCCTCTTCGACTGTTGTCGGTTCCTGTATCAAGAGACATGCAGACTCAAGCGTATACCTTGTAGGTTGTGTGCACACTCAGCTTGATCTTCTGGGAAGAATCGACTGATGAACCACTCCCGGGACTTGTTGCTAGGTAGCAGCAACGTCTTCATCTGATTTGTTGTCGAATAGTGGGTCAACAATGTACACGCTTGAGCCTGAAGCTCAAATAGTCCTGTCAATGGCAGGTGATGAGGGTTCTCTTGGAACAATATTTTTGTCTTTGATGTCGACGAACTGATCCTCGATAAATACTGTATCTCAGTTGTACAAGATTTGTTGGGTATCGGGATCATACAGCTTGTATGTGTTATCAGATGAAGTATATCCAATCAGGATGGTCTTGAGACCTTGGAAGTCGAATTTCTTTCTCATGTCTTTCGGGATCTGCGCATAGGCAACGCATCCGAATACTCTTAGGTTCTTCACAGAAGGATTAGAGCCTGTCCACACCTCATGGGGTGTTCTGCCTGAGAGGGCCTTGGTCGAACATCTGTTCTGGACATAAGCTGTAGTGGAGATAGCTTCGGCCCAGAAGCTCTTGGGCAGCGATGCATGCGCCACCATACATTTAGCTGATTCAATCAAAGTATGGTTCTTCCTCTCGGCTAAGCCATTTGACTGAGGACTGTAAGGAGTGATGAATTGCTGCTCAATGCCTTGGCTATGGTAGTAGTCCTTAAATTCAGTAGAGATGTACTCTCCACCATCGTCCGACCTTAAGGCCTTGATCGTCCTTCTAGTCTCTTTTTTCTGCACACTCCTTGAAGATTCTAAAGCAATTGAAAGCTTTTGATTTCTTCTGGATAAAATACACCATAGTTTTTCTGGAGAATTCATCAATAAAAGTTATAAAATACTTTGCATCCTTCAGAGAAGGATTCTTCATCGGGCCACAAATGTCTGAATGCACAACGTCTAACAATCCTCTAGCAGTATGTTGATGGCTTGATCTAAATGGTTTCCTAGTCTGTTTACCAACTAAACAGTCTTGACAGACAGGTTACTCGACTTTATTACTAGGATAGTCTAGATCAAGAACAATAGAATGTTTAGACATTTGTTGTACAACAGCATGATTCAAGTGACCAAATCTATAATGCCAAAGTAGACTTGTATTTGCTTGAATAGAAGTACTGAGTGCCTGACTAGAGGCAGAAAAGCAATGACTTAATCTATACAAGTATCCATGCCTCTTTCCGAGTGCTAAGATCTTGTCTGTCCTATCAACTACTTTGCACTGATCACATTCGAATTCTGTCTTATGTCCTAGATCTGTGATTCTGCTTACAAAGAGCTTGGACATAGGGTCATATTGAAGGTACGAATCTGAGATGGACCTTACATGGTCACTAAATATTATGTGACTCTATTCTGATCAGGAGTAACTATGTACCAGGAGGTCACGAGGTTATTAGTAATACTAGAGGAGCCTAGGCAGTTCTAATAATACCAATATCGATGACATGCGAATGATCACTTTGACAAGCAGACATGTTGGTTTCCTGAGCCTAACTCATCCCCATGCATTTTAATACGTGTGAGTTGGATGAAGGAATTATGAGTTAGCTTGGTTGATTTGAACCGTTTGACGAGGGTACCCTTCAACACCGGCCAAGAATTACATTGATTAGGCTCAAGATTTAGATGTCACTCATTGGCAGTGCCCTTCAGCACCACTGGAAATAAGGTTAGAACTCACAGTAGATCTTATCTAGGCTATGGTCTCAGTTCCACATACAATTTTATTTATTTTTTACAAGTCTAATTTTTTTTACATTAGAGCTTGGCGAGTCTAATGGACCCTGTCCCATACAGCAGAACTTTTTTTTTATTTTATTTTTTTTCAGGCAAAAACATGAGACGAGTTCAAATTTGGCATGTACGAGTTTTTTTGAGCCCAATAACTAGTTGTGCGAGTTCTAAACCACAATATAGCCCAACTTCAGGTTTGATTCAAGCTTTTGGCCATAACTCTCACGTCTGTGCTTTGTAGAATTCGCCCAATATATCAGAAGAAACCTCAGAGAATGTAGAGTTCAAAAATTGTGCGAGTTTATTTTAGGTCCAAAAAGTTGGATTTACTCCTCCTACTCTCCTAAATCCCAATTTTAGTTAGCCTCCATTCATGCTGCATATTTTTCTAACTTTGTCACGCAGTCTACATTTTTACATGCAAATTCGCACAGACAAAGAAAAGGCGAATGAATCGTGGCACTGTGTTCTTACACAAGTCATGGTTGCAGGCGAAAATGGGACACTACCTTACTGAATGCCAAAGGTGCCCTAACAGATAAGGCACCCTGTAAATCTTATCCTAAGGCCATTCGTAAGAGTGACGCACTTTTGCGTCATCACCAATGTTCACTTCAGTACTGGCTAACGTCACACCCTTTTCACCTTCACCCCATGCAGTTGCGCTACTAGATTGGACAACGATTGGAGCCACCCACGATATCCTACAGATAGCACATCCACTTTGTACTTTCGCATCTGCACACCTGTAATATTATGTATATATATTGGATACCATCTGTGTATTCGATGATGATGATGAATTCTGATGAAGTGAGTTAAGAAGAGACTAAGAGAAGGAGGTTTCATTCCTCATTACAGACAAAAATAAGCTTTGTAGGACACACGGTTTCGTCCGCTACAGTCTTGTGCTCTACCGCATAATTGACTTGTATACTTGATATACTTGATCTGACACAATTCATTTGTTCTGCGTTTTAGATCTGTCAATATTGCTATGCTTATTCTTCATTATGTCTGATCTTTCTTGTTGCTCTTCTTGGTAATAGACGATTAACTTTTAGTCTTGTCTTTTGCAAATTCGTGACTAATTATCAGTCGAGTGTCGTGAGGTCAAGAGTTGGGCTATTTTCGATGGATGAAGACAACACGGCTACTGCCTTGTCGATTTTTTCTCTCCATTCTCGTAGCTCCCGTTTGAAAATCTTATGCCCCCAAGTAGGACAATTCCTTAGCAAAAAAATCACACTTAGACTCCTTGGCAAAGAGCTTTTTCCTTCTTAGGATGTCCAAGACAATCCTAAGATGCTCTTTATGTTCTGCCAAAGTCTTACTAAACACTAGGATATCATCTAAGAATATCACTACGAATCTTCTCAAATATGGCCTAAACAAATTGTTCATCATCTTTTGGAAAGTTGCCAGTGCATTGGTCAAACCAAAAGGCAACACCAAAAATTCGCAGTGACCAAAGCGAGTTCAAAACCCAGTTTTTGGTATATCTTTTGCTTGAATGCATATCTGATGGTAGCCCGATCTTAGATCTATCTTTGGTAAAGTACCCAGCACTACCAAGATAGTCTATTAGATCATCCATCCGTGGTATTCTGTAAATACATAGCAGTCCTTCAAGAGAAGTTATCAATGAATGTTAGGAAATAGAGGACTCCCCCTGTGGAAGCAGTCTACATAGGGCCACAAATGTCGCTACGTACAAGATCAAGCAAACCTTTGGAAGTATGAACTGAATCAGAAATAAAAGGACTTCTAGAATGCTTGCTGATAATATAGCTTTCACATGGAGAAGTTGGTTTGCTGACAAAAGAAAGACCTTGCACTAGATTCTGAGTCAACATTGCTAAATATTGTTGAAGTTCAGATGGCCTAATCTAAAATCCAAAGCATATCAGTCGATTCAGAAGTGGATGTATGAAGAGCTTGGCTATTTGTCAAATATCAATGACTAAGCTTATAAAGATAGCCACATCGTCTATCAAAAGCTAAAACTTCTTCCCTAGACTTATCGAGTATGGTGCAGCACTTTGAATCAACTCTTCGACCAGAATCAGTGATTTTGCTTATCGAAAGCATATTCTTAGTAAGGTTAGGAACATGAAGAACGATGGACAACAACTTAACATCACCTATCTGAAATTCTACTTTGACTGTTCCTTCACCTTCGATAGAATGAGATGAGTTGTCTCCAAGTTGCACAACTCTTGAATGGGTGAATGGCTTGTAGCATTGGAACTAGTCTCGATGGTGAGTCATATGCTGAGTTGCTCTAGAGTCCAAGTACCAAGAGTTGATATCCTGATGCTCTTCAACCTTGGTCATAAAGGCAGCTTCATCTTTTCTTGTTGCTAGATTGAGTGACTGGTTGTAACAGTATTGGCTTGCTGTTGGAACTGCTTCTTCTTCTCGTTGTTGTATTTTAAAGTTTGACAGTCCTTGATGAGATGACCAGTCTAAGTCGATCCAAGACTTTATGGCATTTTATCTACTTGTACATAATCTTTATTACTTAAAAGGCGATTATCAACTACAAGACAGTTGTAATCAATTAAAAAGGTAGAAAAGCACTGACCTGAAAGACTTGAAAATATCTTGTAGATACATATCTTTTTTGGTTAATTATCTATAAAAGGACGGAAGTTCTAGAATATCTGTGCCTCACTAAATTGTGCTCAGCTTCCCATGTACTCACCTTCTGATTTTTATCACGAGTACATATTTTCCCACACTATTGGTTTGTTCATTGGTAACTGCTGCACTTCCGATCTACAATCGTCCGTTGTTCTACTTCCGTTGCTATCCCATAGTGTTCCAACATAAGGGATAATTGAAAACTCCATGCTCCCCATGTAGATGAACTTTTCGACCGTTTCGCTAAAAGCTAAAGGTATTATTCTGATAATTCCATTGGAGAGTGGGGCCCAAACTGAGAGCCAATCTCTCCCTAACACTAAGTCGGTATGGTTCAGATGCATGATCTTTATAGTAACACACCTACTACTCTTGAACATGCTATTAACTTTGCCCAGATTTATGACGATTCATTGGGTAGACGAAAAGCCAAATAGCCTAGTTCTGAACTGCCATCTCGGACAACATCCTCTTTTAAAAAACCGTTAAAAAAAAAACTAATAAACCTAATCAGAATGAAGGGCCTAAAAAAATGCCCTACAAAGCAATCAGTCTTGTCGCTGATGAGAGACTGATGATGGACGAAGGAGAAGAAAACAGTGATCAAGAAAAAGCTCTCTTCACAAAATGAAAGAAGAAAAACAAGAACAAGCCCAAATTCGACAAGACGAACACAAAGTCTTCAAGTAGAGGCAATGATAATTAACAATCTTCTTCTTGTGATCACTGTCACAAACCAGGCCATATAGCCAACAAATGCTGGTTCAATCCAACAATACCTTGCATGCGCTGCAAGAAGGAGGGACACTCTGCATACGATTGTAGATTCAACCCAAAAAGAAAGAACAAAGCTAAGAAAGCAAATGTTGCAGAGTCATCCAAAGATGCAGATAGAGGTGATGAAGCCTTGACAATACTTGATTAAGCTTCAACAAGCTACACTGAACAAGACTACGATGTATTCATTGATTCAGGAGCAACATCACACATCACCTGCAACAAGAAGATCTTGATTGACTTCAGAGAACTCAAAAACAACAAAGCAGTGATTCTATGTGATGGGAGCTGACATGATATCAAAGGCATCGGGACTCTACAACTGTGAACACTGTTAGGTCAAGAAGAGTTGCTCGGAGCACTCTACGTATCTTCACTGAGAAAATACCTGCTATTAGTCTCCAAGATGGTAGATCTTGGAATTTGAGTTTAATTTGATGGCAAGACATGCCACATGATCAAGAAAACAACAAACAAATTGCTGACGGTTGGATGCAGAGAAGGAAATCTCTATCAAGTCAAGATTATCAGCAATTCTGATAGCATATTAAATGCATCAAAAAATGAAGATCAACTCTGGCACAGAAAAATGTATTATCTGAACATGAGGAGCCTATATGACATGTGCAAGAAAGACATAGTCACAGGTTTGAAGATATCAAGACTCGATACCGAATTCTGTGAAGCCTATCAAAAAGGCAAACAACATCGGAATCCAGTCACACATGAGGGAAGAAGAGCCAAAGAAGTTCTTGAGCTCGTCCACTCAGATGTCTGTGGATCGATGAAAGTGAATTTGCTCTCAAGATCGAGATATTTTTTGACGTTCATTGATGACTACAGCCAGATGACTACGATCTACTACCTAAAGAAAAAATCTGAAGTGTTTGATTCTTTCAAGAAGTTTGTGGCATTTGCAGAGAGACACACCTCAAAGAAGATTCAAATCATCAGATCTGACAATGGAAGTGAGTACAAGAGCATAGAATTTTTAAAATTCTGTCAAGAACAGGGGAACAGATCAACAACAACAGCCCTGGAAAATAAGACACCATACAAGATGTGGGCAGGTAGAAAGCCTGATCTATCATACGTACATGTGCTTGGATGTGCAGCATACAAGCACATTCCAAAAAAAAAAAAAAACAAGCTCGATGATAAATCAGAGCAAATAATCATGGTCGGGTACGCGAATGAATCACAAGTGTACAGACTCTACAATCCAACCATGAAGAAGATTGTTTTGAGTAGAGATGTGAAGTTTGATGAGTTCACATTCCCTGGACTAAAAGATGAAAAAGGCCATGAGGTCTTCACACTGCTGCCAATTCAAGAGAGAGATCGAGGACAGATGTCAAATCAGAATGCTGAGCCCCAGACTCCAGAGCAGCATGAAGAAGATGATCAACCCCACAAATTAGAAACTTTTGAGCAGCGACAAAACGAACCCAGAAGGTCAACAAGACAAAGAAGACCTCCAGATCGATACGTTGACAATCTTCAATGGAGCGAAGACACACAATACGAGTACTGCAACTTCACTGAAGAGCCAACTACATATCTAGAAGTTGTCCAGAATCCAAAGGGAGAATTCTGGAGCCAGGCAATGTCAGAAGAGACCAAATCAATGAGGCGAAACGAGGCATGGACACTAGAGCCATTGCCAAAAACACAAAAAGATCGTCGATTGCAAGTGGGTGTACAAAAGAAAAATGAAATCAGATGGCACCGTTGGACACTACAAATCAAGGCTTGTCGTGAAGGGCTACACACAAAGGTATGGTGTTGATTATTTCGACACATATTTGTCAATGGTCAAGATGACAAGCATACGACTACTCCTTGCATATGCTACACAACACAATCTGGAAATTCACCGGATTGATGTAAAGACAACCTTTCTCCATAGAGATCTAGAGGAGGAGATCTTCATGAAGCAATCTGAAGGATTTGAAGACCCCGACAAGCGATAATATGTTTGTCGGTTGTAGAGATGCATTTATGGTCTAAAGCAGGCATCATGAGCTTGGTACAAGAAGCTCAACAGTCTTCTAAAGTCTCTAGACTTCAATCCTACACAACCAAACTGTAATGTCTACATAAAAAGAGTAGGAAAAGATTTTGTGATTCTGACTATTTTTGTGGATGATTCTCTTATGATAGGAAACTCCTTGATGCTAATCAAGGACACGAAGAGTTAGATTTTTGAAAATTATGAAATCACAGATTTGGGAAAAGCAACAAAATGCCTTGGACTGGAGATCAGAAGAGATTGAATAAAAGATGAAATGCATTTGAGTCAGTCTGAATATGCCAGAAAAGTGCTGAAGCAGTACCGAATGATAGACTACAATGAAAAACCTACACCAATGATAGCTGGAGCCAAGTTGGCGAAGCAGGATTGCCCAAAAACAGAGGAGAACAACAAAAAATGGAAGGTATATCCTACCAAAACCTAATCAGTAGTATGATGTACTTTACAATTTGTACTAGACCCGATTTGGCTTTCTCTCTTTATGCTTAAAGCCAATTCTCTTCCAATCCTAGCATGACACATTGGCAAATGGCAAAATGAATCCTACAATATTTGAAGGGTACCCAAAATATGGGATTAACCTATAGAGCAGACAACGAAAGAAAAGGATTCGAGTTGCACCACTATAGTGATGCAAGTTGGGCGAGCTGCAAAGATGACAACAAGTCCGTAACAGGGGGATGTTCAATAGCGTGCGGAACAACAATCAGCTGGATATGCAAAAAGCAAACCTTGGTAGCTCAATTCTCATGCGAAGCTGAATACGTCGCAGCTTCAAAGGTGGTGAATAAGGTAGTTTGATTGCAGATGATATTGGAGGCAATTGGCATACCACAAGGAGATTCATGCACGATGATGATGGATTCTCAAAGTGCCATATATCTGTCCCAAGATCCTATCTTCCATTCAAAGACAAAACACATACCTCTGAAGTACGATCGCATTCAAGATATGATCTCGAAAGGAGAGCTCCAGGTCCAGTACATAAAGTCTGAAGACATGATTGCAGATCTGCTCATGAAGCCACTTGACAAACCACTCTTTGCAAAGCAAAGAAAGACAATTGGATTGAACGTGCAAAGTTGCAAGTTTCAAGAGGGATTGTCAGAAATTGTGAACTCCTGCAACTTTGTCGCGATGCAACACGAAGCGAAGGTCGAATGACGAACAATTCTTGAAAGTCAACATACCTCGAAAACCCTAAGACACGAAGCGAAGCGAAACTCGAAGGTCGAATGATTCATGAAAGTCAAACATGCCTCCAAGACGAAAAGACATGACATGACACGAAACGAAAAAAAAAATAAAAAAAATCTTTCACACTGTCAATTGGCAGCTCAACGGGCGTGGAATCTTGAACTTCACACTTAGCTGAAATAGGTAGCCATAACAGAGAGTAACTAACTAGTTGATTAGCATTAACTACTCTTGTAATTCTCTGTTTAGCTATCGTGTAAACTCCACACAATGGAGATATAAATAAAATTCTGGATCAATAGAGAGAAGAGAGAGAATAGTGAACAAAAGAATAGAAAAAATAGAGAAGCAAAATAGCTGTGCATGAAAGTCTGCCAATGAGCAGAACACAGCAATTGAGCAGAGTGTCAGGCCGCCAACAAGCGAGATACTGATCATCTCACTCTGAAAAAATCAAACTGATAATACAGTTGTTCCCTCTCTCTTGTCCATCTCTCCGATTTTTCATTGTCTTGATTGCTAGAACGATTTCTGTTCTGTGATCTGTAGTCGCGTGCCTAGGATCTTGCAAGCTTCCGCGTAAGAAAACCAAACGAAAACAATTTGTTCGCGAAACAAATCCATTCGCGACAATAGTCTCATTTAGAAAATGCATTCTGCGATCACTCACGAGTTTTAGTGAACACCCAAAACGAACTAAGATGTTCGCATATAGGAATTTGGCAGTGGAGTTGGCATCAACCTTCCTCACAGCCTTGGCTTCTACCCATTTGGTCAAGTAGTCAATGACTACGATCGATAATATATCAAGCTTGGGAGCCACGGGCAGTTGGACTAATAGGGTCGACATAGTCTATGCCCCATTTCTCAAATGACATTTCAGCAGTATAGGTCGTAATGACATTCTATCCTTTCCCTGGGTTCGGTTGACCCGTTGGCACACGTCATACCTTTTGACCTGATAGTGAATATCCTTGAACATTGTTGGCCACCACAGGCCATGTTGTAGTACTTTCTTACTGGTAGCTTCGGCAGCGAAATGCTCTCCCTCTATGCCTTCGTGGGTGATGCTTACTACTTGGGACACTTCGTGCGGTAGGACACAATGACGTATGATTTCGTCATTACAGATGCGATAAAGCTATCCTGCTATCAATGTGAAAGGGGTAGATTTAATGATTAACCTGCGTCATTCTACTTTGCTCATCTCAGGGGGAGGAGGTCCCGACATAAGATATCCTAGGATATGTCAGAACACTCCCTATGGCATACTTAGAGACGTCTGTATGGACATGAAATTATATGGTCCAGATAGGGGGTCAAAGGATTGGTGTAGTAACTATGGCCTTCTTGAGTTTGTGGAAAGCCTCAGTGGCTTCAGCTGTCCATTCTAGTTGGATGGTCATCTGGTAGATCAAACGGGCCAGCTTAGCAAAATTCAAGACAAACCTCCGATAATAATTGCAATGCCCCATAAAAATGTATACCTCACGCACACTTCTTGGATCAGGCAAAGCAAGTATTATGTGGATCTTGTCGACGTCAATGGCGATACCATGCCTCGAAACTACATGGCCTAGCACTATGTCGTGCATGACTAGAAATTGGCATTTGGTCGAGTTTAGGGATATGTCGAATAATCGACACTAGATGAACACTTTTTCTAAGCAAGCTAGATGTTGGGCTCTAGAGGAGTGGACACACAAGTCGTCCATAAAAATTTCAATAAACTTCCAAAGAAATTCCTTGAAGGCATAACTCATTACTCTTTGGAAAGTGATGAGAGCATTGCACAATCCAAATGGCATCACTTTGTAGACATATGTTTTCCATTCCGTGGAGAATGCAGTTTTGTGCTGATCCTTTGGGGCTATCTACACTTGGTTATAGCCACTAAACCCATCTAGAAAACTATAGGCTTATGTTTCGACTATTCTCTCTAATTCATTTTCTGTGAATGGTAAAGGAAAATAGTCCTTGTTGGTTACAACATTCAGCTTCTTGTAACCACACAGATACTAAGTTTTCCATTTTTCTTAGGTACTACCACGATAGGTGATATCCAATCGGTGTGTTCCATCTCATAGATGATTCCTACATTTAGAAGCTTCTTCAATTCTTCTTCGATCAGTTACGTGTAGTGTGGATTGGACCTATAAGGCCTACTAATTGCGGGTTTTGCACCATCAACCAGTGGAATGGTGTGAACCACTACATCTAGCGATATGTCCCTTCAGCTCAATGTAATTCCAAGCAAGAAAGTCATGGTATTTGTGAAGAAGTGCTTTGAGATCCTTGAGTTCCTCTCCATCTATATCTTCTCCTACAAACACCATATGACTTTCTTCTCCTTTCTCAACTAGATCTATCTCTTTCATTCTGGCTAGACCTTCGTAAACATCGGCTCCTTGGCAGGTTCTTCTATGGGTTCTCTCTTTGCTCTGGGCATAACCACTACCACTTCATCCATCTCGTAATCCTTGAAGTACTGTGGCATGTCATGCATAGTCTTAGTATAAGGGACCCTTAGATCCTGCTTACAAATCACAAACACAATGGATAACAGACTATGGAGGAACCACCCAACCAAGTAAAAGCATCCAATCAAACTCTAGAAGCCTCACCCCCAAGCCAAGAAATAAGAAGCATGAATATAGAGTGAGAGCTTGGCAATGAATCCACAATCATAATGAGGAGTAGGGCAAATAGAGCCAAAAGCTCCTGGGCACATAGCCATGCATAGCCCTAAGTTCCCTATACATAGATTCATCTAGAATAGAGTCCTAAGCATGGACCACCTATTCATAGAATTGCTATTGATAACTCTACACATGCATACATTGTCTCATACCTTGTCTAAACTCCATTTAGTGTGTTCTGGGCCTCACAAGGATATTAGTTCACATCCAGTATGATGTGGCATAACTAACAGCTTGTTTCACTGGAGTACCATGTATCCAAGACTAGGATTACACTGTATCCTATGTACTGGTCATGGACATAACATTCTTCCCTCCTTAAACTGCTTCTATCCTTAGAAGCTAAACTTCGGAAAAAAAAATTTTATGCTATCAACTCTCTCTCATAAATCATCATCCTCAGTACGACCCTTCCACCAAATCAAGCTTTTGGAGATAGAACAATTTCTCAATTGTTATCTCTGGTTCTGAGCACTTTCTCAGGTTTCAAAGGTACACTAAGCAACAAATCTTCCAAATCGAATAAATCCTCATCCAATCCAATTGTATCACCATCATGTAAACTTAGTTTCAAATGACTTACATGAAACACTGGGTGTGCAGTCGATTTTCCTTGAAGATCGAGCTCATACGCCCAAGAACCAATTCTATGTACAATCTTGGAAGGTCCACAATAACGGGTAGATAGCTTATAATGATTCCCTGTACGTAACATCCTAGAATCTTTTGGAATCCTAAGATATACCCAATCATCAACTTTAAAATCTCTTGGAGATCTCTTAAGATCGGTATAGTGTTTAGCTCTATCTTGAGCACTACGGATACTATCATTAGCCACTTGCAACATCTCTTGCATATCATGCAAAAATTTAGCAACCTTCTGGATCTTAACAGACTTCGTCTCAACA
This sequence comes from Diphasiastrum complanatum, assembly GCA_029204225.1. NCBI lineage: Eukaryota > Viridiplantae > Streptophyta > Lycopodiopsida > Lycopodiales > Lycopodiaceae > Diphasiastrum > Diphasiastrum complanatum. The sequence continues at coordinate 63,261,633 of CM055099.1, read as the reverse complement.
TTTACTAGAGATCTAGGTTGAAAACCATACATAAGCATAAAAGGACTGTAACCTATAGCAAAATGTTTTCTACTATTATATGCAGACAACCAGTGGGAAATAATCTTTCCAATGAGATTGCCTGTGAGAAACATACGTCCTCAAAATATCTTCCATAATTTGACTAGTGCTTTTTGTCTAGCTATCTAATTCAGGATGATCAGAAGAACCTAAACTCAAAGAAGTTTCAAGTTTATGGAATACTGCTGACCAAAAGTGACCTGTGAACTTAGGATCTCTATTAGTAACAATGTCATTGGGCAGACCATACAACCGAATTAATCTTTACCAACATCATCAAACTTAATGTAAAGAGTGGGATCATATTCACTTTGAACAAAAGAAAGTGAAATAAGATAGCAATGTAGTCTTGAATTCCAAGATCTCGAGGCTTGCTTCAAGCCATAGATGCTTCTTTGGAGATGGCATACTTTGTTCTCCATTCCATGCTTGATGAACCCTTGTGGCTGCTCCATATAGATATCCTCTTCCAAAAAAAACATTCAAGAAAGCATTAGAGACATCCATTTGACATAGAATCCATCCAAAATGTGATGCAAGTGCAATGATTAGCCTTATTGTGACCATCTTGGCCACGGGTGCAAAAGTTTCCTCATAGTCTATCCCTCTCTCTTGAGCATAACCTTTTGCAACTAATCTTGCTTTATGTTTGTTAACACTCCCATTTGCATTCAACTTAAGCTTGAAGACCCACTTGCATCCTATTACATTCCTTTGAGGTCTCTCAACAAGCAACCAAGTTTCATTCTCAATCAAGGCATCATACTCATCCAACATAGCTTTATACCATTCTTTGGAGTTCAATGCATCTTCAACATTAGATGGTTCTTCAAAACTAGATAAAGCATAAAAAGTGGATGAGATACCCTCAACTTGCTGTCCTTTGCCTTGATATGTGAGCCTTGATGGCTCCACTTTTGCCCTTGAAGATCTCCTTGGTGTCATAGGTGGGTTTGGTGCTTGCTCCTCCATGAGCTCCTCCTCAAAACCAAGATCTTGCTCCTCGGCCATCTTCTTCTTGATTGTTGGAGCACTTGAGTCTTCTTCAAGCATATGCATATGATGTTCATCAAAGATGACATCCCTTGAAGCAACAAATTTGTTCAAGGATGGGAGATATACTTTATAGCCCTTGCTTGAGCTTGCATATCCAAGCATGATCCCTCTTGTGGAAGATGGATCCTCCCTGGTTCTTGTTTCCAATGGCACATGCACATAACATATACACCCAAAAACTGTCAAATGATTAAGATTGGGTTTCTTTCCATACATCTCATAAGGAGTTTTGCCTTCAATTGCTTTGCAAGACACCCTATTCATCAAGTAGTTTGCACATACAAGAGACTCACCCCAAAAAGATTTGGGCAAACAAGCATCTAATCTTAAAGCCTTAGAACATTCACATAATGTTCTATTCCTTCTTTCAGCAACTCCATTTTGTTGAGGAGTGTAAGGATAAGAAGTCTCTTTCTTGATCCCTTCCTCCTCACAAAAGGCCTTGAACTCATTGAAGATGAATTCTCCACCATTGTCACTTCTAAGAATCTTGATGCTATGATTATGATGCTTTTCAACAAACAAATTGAACTTTACAAAAGTATCAAATACTTGAGACTTGAAGGAAAGTAAGAACACTCAACAATATCTTGAGTAGTCATCAATGAAGGTTAAAAACATGGATGAACCTCCATTAGATTTGGTGCTAGCAATGTGCACATCCGAGTGTATGAGTTCAAGAGGATGAGATGACTTTGTGATGGAGTTAGGAAACACCTTCTTATGTGCCTTGGATAACGCACAAGCTTCACAAACCTTGTCTTCCTTCCCAATAGACCTTGGTAGGCCTAAAGCATACTCCTCCTTGATCATAGCCTCCATGGAACCCGAGTTGACATGTCCAAGTCTTTTGTGTTATAAAGTAAAGGTAGATATCTTGCTCTTCTCGGCCAACATGACAACATTAGTATCCACAAATGCATCCAACTTATAAAGTTTGCCAAGTCTAGTGCCCTTAGCCACTATCTTACCCTTCTTGATGAAACATTCATTTGAAGCAAAGTCAACATTGAAACCATTGTCTACCATTTGGCCAACACTTAGTAGATTCTTTGTTATTGTAGGAATGTACAAAACACCTTCTATGTTGATCTTTTTGGAAGATCCTAAGCAAAGGCAAATGCTACCAACTCCTTCAATCTTACAAGCTTCATCATTTGCTGTATAGATAGACTTTATAGGTCCATCATAAGATAAGAGAGAAGAGAAAAACCCCCTTTTACTAGTCATTTGTGAACTAGCACCCGAGTCAATCCACCAAGGATCTTCTCCTTTGAAGCTTGTTGAAGAAAATATGGACATCATGAGAGAGTACTCATGTGAACTCTCCTCCTCCTCCTCTTTGCTCATGTTGGCTTGGCTTTGATCTTGCTTCCTCTTAAAGCATTCCGAGGCATAATGCCCCATCTTGCTACAATAGTAGCACTTCACCTTTGATTTGTCCTTCTTGACTTTGGTGGTTGATGGAGATGCCTTTGAGGGTCCTTCTTGATCCTCAAGCTTTGTAGACTTCTTGAATGTTGATCCTTTGCCTTTGGACTTCCCTTTGCCTTTGGTGAAGAGAGCTTGGTCATCTCCACCTTGGATGGAAAGCCTATCCATCCTCTCTTGCATTTGGCTCCTTCTAGATTCCTCGGCCATGAGTGTGCCTTGGAGTTCTTCAAGTATGGGTAGCTTACCCATAATTGCATATCCCTGAACCAAATTGTCAAATTCAAAGCTTAGTCCATTCAATATGAGTTGAACAAGCTCTTCATTTACGATCACCTATAAAGGCTAGCTCTTTGTTCAATTCCTTTACTCTTAGAACAAAAGTATGTGCACTCTCTCCTTTCTTTTGATAGCTTCTATAGATTTGATTCTTCAAAGCTAACATTCTAGTTTGGTTCTTGGATTCATAGACCTTTTGCAAAGTCTCCCAAGCATCTTGAGCTGAATTGCAATCTCCTACCTCTCTTAAGAGTTCATTTGCAACATTCATTTTTATGCAATGTAGTGCAACATTGCACCTCTTGATGTATTTGGCTTTTTCTTGAGAATGAATAGGTTCACCCTCCTTACCATTTACAATTTCCATCAGATCTTGCATGATCATGATGGATTCCATTCTAACTTTCCATATGGAATAGTTAGTTTTGTTGAGCCTTTCATTAGTATCCAAAAGATATGCATTTATAGATGCCATCTAGTCTCCTAATCAAGGACTTGACACAAATGAAGGTTACTTCTATTGATTTGATTGAAGATCTACCTTATCCCACTTCTTAGGGACCTGAAAAGATCAGTAATAGTCTTCCTATAAAGATTTAAGAATGATCTCTAACAAAATCAAATCATAGAATACTAGAAACAATGCACTTGCTTGATTGAAGTAGACAATACTAGTAGAATTGCCCCTCTTTCTATAAAGAACATTAAAGCTTCCAAATGATCTGATCAAGAGTGAATTTCAGCAACCTAATATACTTCCAAAATCACTTGTAAAAGATCTAAATGGAACTTAATGAGGATGCAACACAATCTACTATCCAATCACAAGCAAAAAATGATCAAAATTGATGAAAAATTGATCTAATTTGGTGCATAAGTCAAGCAATGGTTGGACTGAACCTAAATCACTTTAGGAGGTGTCCACTACACCTTAGAAAAGCCTTTAAGATTCCCCAAAACTCTGATCTTCCCTCTCCTTGAATTCTAGAAAGCCTCCTCTATGAAATCACCTCCAAAACTCGCTTAGAAATCAATGCTTGGAGCAAGCAAAACTTGCTATCTTGGTAATGTGAATTGAATTCAACTTTGCCTCTGATTTTAGACACCTAAATACCTGCACATGAAGTCACACAACACCAATCTCCAATGTATTTGACTCACTTTGAGTTCCTAAAATCAATACTAGATGCTAAGATCCAATCTACACAAGATTTAGATCAAAAATTGTGATCAAATTGAATGAAAACTAAGGATTTAGCTCATTTCAGCCTTTAGGCTCTGATACCATGTAAAAATTACAGCAAATAAGGATCCTAAAACACTTGAAATGATGAGGGAAACAATAAATTATGATTTCATAAGATTAGCACAAGTTGAACCATCAAAATCCATCAAAAATCTATGCTTGAACCTCACTAAATGGCCCAAATCCTTGAAGAAGGCTTCACACGTGTGAAAGTACGGCCTCCCACAGTCTGAGTACTGTACACCAGACCTACATTCAATCCTATAATCATTATTAATCACAAGTACTCAAACAATTATGAACATAGAGAGCAATTGCACCATTATGAGAGAAAAAACATGAAATTGCTTGATTGATTTTGGTGAGATATCATCACCTATATATACATGATCCATCACGGTTTTGGGTAGGTATGAGTAGCCCTAAACCTATCCCTAATGCTAATTTTGGTGGATCTTTCATCCCTACCAAGTTAGGGTTGGAATCTTGGAGATCCCTCAACAATGCAAAAATTACCAAAAATAGCTCCTATTTTTTCTCTCTTGTATCTAAGCATAATTTGGACTCATTCCAAAGGTTCTAACACTTAGGTCTACTTGAGAACATCCTTATGAATGGAATCCTATGCTATTTGGCACGTGTGACAAGCCACATCATGATCATCTAACTATTTACAAGTCATATGACCAAAACTAGTCAAGCTAGAATTGTGAATTTTTAACAGATACACTCATCACTCCCCTTATGATGATCGACCCAATTCCCATAGCTTGGTGCCCAGGAGAACCTAGTGTCTCCACCGCACAAGTTTCGGAAGAAGGTATTCTTTATATGAATGATGTTGAAATGATGGATGAACATGTGCTCATTTATCTAGATAACAAACGTTATCCGCCGAAATCGATTCCACAAGAGATCAAGTTGCCAGGGCCTTTGGCTCATGTGCAACTGACCTCCAAAGTACCCAACACACAAACATATAGGCCCAAACCCAAAGTGTACACATGGGATATGTATCTAGACGAAGTCTGGGATACAATAGACGAAGAATTGATTTGTGAGGCAACCACACTACCTCCCCAACAAATCAGAAAACCTTAGTTCCAAAAAATCCCATTCTTAATACAAAATTTACCGAGAGACAAAAACAAATGCGCGAGAAGCTTAAGCAACCTATCAGGCCATTGTTTGAACAGGCAAAGGACAACCCACCCGATCAAGCTTCCACATCTGATAGCGCATCCACACAAGTGATTCCCAAAGTTTCAAAGAACTTTGTGGAACCACCTTTTGATCTACCAAGCAAGTTTAAGGACTTCACACTTGATGACGTAGTCATCCAGCTGCGACAACCACAAAGGGAACCTACAAACGTTTCCCAATCCTTTGAAGGACCAGCTAAAACCATAGCGCTAAATCTTAAAGATCTTGATGAGGATGTGGATCGCATTGTTCACGTCGGAGCCCACTTCACGTCAGGTCAACTTTTTGATCTGGAGACCTTACTCCGCAAATACAGGGATGCATTTGCATGGAATTATACTGAAATGAAAGGGGTCCCGCCTAAAGTAGCGGTCCATACTATTCCTTTAGAGGAGAACGCTAAGCCTATTTAGGCTAAGCCATACCGAAGTAACCCTGTTTATCGCGAGCGGATCGATGAAGATATTAAGAAATTGTTGGATGTTGGCTTCATCTATGAGGTCCAACATACTGATTGGGTATCACCCATTGTGATAGTATCCAAGAAAAACGGCAAGCTTCGTATGTGCATCAATCTAAAGAATCTTAACGCAGTTCCAAAAAAAGACCATTTTTCCTTACCCTTAGTTACACAAATCCTTGAGGAAATGGCAGGTGCTGAAGCTTTCAGCTTTTTGGATGGGTTTAGTGGCTATTTTTTGGTACAAATTGCTCGAAAAGATAGACACAAAATCGCGTTTGCCACAAAAAATGGTGTTTATGCTTATAATGTCATGTCTTTTGGCTTATGCAATGCCCCTTCAACGTTTCATAGGTTCATGCAAATGGCCTTCCAAGACTTGCTACACAGGATTGTCGAGATCTATCTTGATGACCTTGGTGTACATTCCTTCGTGGACAAGCACCTCGAAGCACTAGAAAAGATATGTATTCACTGTCATAGGTTTGGAATCTCACTAAACCCTGAGAAACGTCAAATCTAGGTAACCCATGGGGTTGTCCTTGGACATATCATTTCAAATGATGGTATTTCTACAAATCCTTCAAAGATCAAGGTGATAGTTGAGATGCCTTTACCCACAACAATGAAGGAAGTTTACATGTTCCTAGGCCACAACATCTTCATAATCGATTACGCCGGTAAGGCGCGACTCGTTTATTTAGTTGTGGTAGACCATAGATGGACCGAAGAGCACATCAAAGCTTTTGAGAAGTTAAAGACATCGCTCACCACAGCCCCCATACTTCATTCTCCAGACTATACGAAGGAATTCCATGTGCATACCGACGCAAGTAAGTATGCCATAGGAGGTCTCCTTGCACAACCAGGTGAATATGGAAAGGATTTTCTGATCCGTTTCTTGAGCAGGCAACTTATGTCTACTGATCCCAACAAAGCCTTCAAAACGCCGGCCATCGTGGATCAAATTCCTCTATACCGGACCTACCATCACTTGTCTACCATGTCATTTGTCAATATCGTGACACCCTAACCCTAGCTTTGTCTATAAGTAGGGATGTGACACCATTTTGTAATCACTTTTCATATAGGAGTTTTGCTATCTGGTAAGCCTTTAGTAATACATCGGTTCTGCACATAAGCTGTTGTCAAAACGATTTTGGAAATGAAGCATGATTAATCACGCATTTGGCAGACTCTACTAAAGTCCCGTTCTTCCTTTCGGCCAGCCCATTTAACTGTGGAGAATAGGAAGCAACAAATTGTTTTTCGATGCCTATAGCTAAACAATAGTCTTTGAACTCGTTTGAGATGTATTCACCGTCGTTGTCGCTCCTAAGAGCTTTGATCCTTTTGCACGTCTGCAACTCTACATTCTCTTTATATTCTTTGAAGAATCTGAAAGCTTCATATTTGTGCTTCATGAAATATATGCCAGTTCTTCAGAAGTTTAAAGAACTTCTAGGAGTAATAGATAACAAAGTAAACTTTAAGGGGCAGTGTTAGGAATTAATGTTTATTTGATACCCCTTAATGATAGTTTGGCCATGCCTGCGTGCTATTTTTAGGAGCCATTCTATTTATAGGAGATTTATTTTTTAAGGCTTATGCATATAGGTGGGCGCACTACAAATAGATTAGGATCTATTTAATACTTAGAAGTTCATTTTTGGTCTTTACCAAATATAGGTAGTATTATTAGCAATTAGCTTTTGCTATTTTGCTATTTGCTTTAGGCTTTTAGCTTTTCTCATTCATTAGAGAAACTATTTAAGTAGGTTGGCGCCCCGATATTAGCCTCTTTTGACGTGTGCTTGCTAAAAATTTCATTCTCGTCCTAACGATATCGGATCAACACGCGCATTGTGGTTCATTTCTCTACCAATATCACTTTGTCACGTTGAACCGATATCAGATTCAATATGGCTAGTTTCTCCATGTCCTCAGATAACAAACTTTTGGATTTTTTGAATGCCAGTGAAATTAGAGTATTTTGCGAGTATTTTTTTGCTCCCTTCGATATCGATAAGCTAGTTTATGAAAATCGTTATAATTTATTTCTTATCTTGATAATTTTTCTCAGATTATTAGTTTTCCTGTTTTGGATATAGATAGTTTTTGTTTCGTTCATTTTCAAGACCTTGTGCATTCCCAACCATCCTTTAAGCATAAACACAATAGAAAGTACTCTAGCCTGCATGACCATTTCAAAAGAAATATATATTGTGATATCCACAAAATAATATATCGTCTTATAATCAAAGGAGTTGTCTTTTACATATCTGCTAAAATTCCAGATGATGAGTCTGTTGAATCTTCAACTGTTCCATTGATCAAAGCATCTGCACCTGCTCCAGTTGATGTAGATGATGCTGATACTGATATAGGGGTTGAAGCTGAAGCATCTATGGCTTCAGATTATCAAAAAACTCTCCCTCGTTCTATAATCCTCTCTGATTCTCTTCCATCTGCATCTCCAATTGATCAATTAATTCAACTTGATGTTCCCTTATATTTTATAAATAATGAAAGTTATATTTCATTTAATGATATAGAAGATGTTTTGAATTTGAGAGAGAATGAAATCCTCTCAATTTTTTCTCAAAATTCATCAGAATTTTTGACATTGTTGATTACACATATGATGACCTTGAAAGTGAGATAGATTATGATAAAGATGGCAATTGGAAATCTGGCAATGAGGCCTTGGAGGCAAAATCTAAAGCCTATGAAAAAACTTTGCACAATACATAGCAAGTCTCTAGATATATGTCCTTGATTCAACTTAAATGGACTTCTTGTCTGTTTTCAAAATGATACAACTTTTGGCAAGCAAGAAGGTCGACAATTCGATAGACCAAGTCAAGAACTGAAAAATGCTTGTACATGTAATCAATCGACATATGATTAATCAAACTTGCTCGCAACATTTTTTTCCATATATTGTGTGTTGCTCGTGTATGATGTGGTACCCCCTAGCACCATAGTTTCAATCCTTGCTCTCTTTGCCTTTATTAGAAGAACTTTTTGTCTTCTAGTTTTTTCTCCTCTTCTCTCAAAATTTTGATTTGTATTCCAATATGTGACAAGTTGCATCACACTATACAACATTTGAATTGATTATGAGTTCAAGGCTATTATTTCCTCTTTGTTGCTTGCATACTCACACCAAATATTTGCATTTAATTAGCTAGCTTTTCTTTTGGCATCAAGGGATTGTAGTAACCAAGAAGGTTTCGGATTCCATCCCCAACAAATCTCAATAGACTATGAATATTGTCAAAATTAGGAGATATTGGTGAATGGATTGGATGGATACAAGGATCCAACCCAAGAGGCTGCTAAATTGATGATCCAAGTAACAAATGCCCTCTGTATTGCAACTTGTGCCATATTTTTGGCTTAGTTTGACATGCATATGACACTTTTAAGCATGTTCTACAAGACGAGTGAATCAAATGATATGTGACACAAGTTGTAGAAAATTGAACTACAAATTTTTTTTACTTTCCAATGCGTACTAGAGGGAGCTCCAAATGAATAATATTAAGCAATAATCAATTAGCGTATACATGATGATCAAATACTGAACAAATATACTAAGGCCAGCTCCAAGTAGAAAAGCTTGGTGGGAAAACAAAAGGCCAAAATTATAAAACTTTTTACAACTATCAAAGGCCAAGCTCATCAAAAAAAGTAAACGGTAGCACATGTTTGCAAATGTTAAACACAAATGTTTGCACATTTGTTAAAAGGATGGGGCCACATTTGCAAACGTTGCCATAAAAAACCAAACTTTTCCCAAAGAGAAATTTGTTGTAAAAGATTTGTACGGAAAGCTTTGTAGAACCAAAAATGCTTAAAATTGAAACATTTGATACATTTTTTTTCAGATATTTACCATCTATCCTTGGATGGGTTAATTCTCCCCTTTCAATGTCTGAATTACAACTTTCAATTTCAAGTTCTCCCCCTTTAAAGGGGAAAACAAAGCTCATAAGCTCAATTGACCATTCTTTCCAGCATTATTGTGTGTTGTTGTTGTTGTATGTTCCTGGAGTCTTTGCAGGTTAAGCTTCACTGGTGACTTTTACATAGATGTATTGTAAATGAACAGACTAAGTTGGTGTATGCATCATCTAACATGTTAAGCATCAGCAGAATTACGCTCTTCCCTCTGATGCCTGCACTCTAGGGGCAACAAAGGCATCTTGGGGGGGGGGGGGGGGGGGGGGTGGGGAGACTCTACATTTGTCTCAAAGCATTTACGATGCTGTAGTTGCAAATAATTATCATGATGAGACTAATAAGTTGCAAAATCAGCTACAATACCTACTGCTTTGATTTTCCATTTATGAATATGTCAAGAACACAAGCTTCATTTTGCACAATCTTCAAAATCTTTTCATGCAATGACACATGTCATTTTTCTCAAGTCAATTCTTTTTTATCCAAGTCGTGCACAAATGCAAGAAATAACAGATAATAGAAGAATTTCACTTTCAGTTTTCAACGAATTGAGATTTTCATGGGATGCACATTTCCTGAACTATTATAATTTCAGTATCAATTCCATTTTGAGCACATTTGACTTACTTTCAAAGCCAGCTCATGATAGTCTAAAGGGTGCAGACCCAGAAGAGGGGATAACAAGTTCAAACTCATCAAGGGCCAAAGAATGACTTGAAAACTAGTTTGATATCCATATCAGTAAACCCTATAGCATAGATGATGTAATAATTTAACTGTATCACTCCAAGCCATGAACATGATATCAATTTATGATAACTCACATTAAGATTGAGACAGTTACCGGTATTGCAGGTCATCAAGGACTTTAATGACAAATGGATTCATCTAGAAGTCTGTCTCGTACAGTGTGAATAGTCATCATTCCATCTTGATATTTCATGGATAGGAAGGTACAAGATGAATTTACAGAATACTTCACGATCATTCCGTCAATAGTGATAAGGAATACTGCTAATAGCTTTCAGCTGTTCGAACTCAGCAGCATCTGCAATACCTGGATCAACATAGAAGAGCTGACTCCAGCTCAAAACACAGAGTAGTTCAGAGAGAAAATCAAACACAACCCATAAAATTCCTAAATTGCAGATTTTTGAACACTAATTCTTTACTAAAAAAATGCACAACCATCCACATACCAACCACGTAAAATACTGATTATTTCAACCTTTTCTAGGTATTTCTGCTTCAAATATGCTTTTCATCATCAACAAATTTTTATGCCATGCATTTCACCCTCTTAAGAATTTCTAATTCATGTCTGCTTCAACATCAACAAACTTACTACTTACTAATCTTGCTGACTTCATGATTAAAATCTCTCCAAATCAACTAGAACATTACAAGGATAGAGAAAGCTTTGTAACCTGATATCGTAATGCTTCCAAGATCTAGACTTTATTGACTTTGATAAAGGGTAAAAAGGAGATTGTAACAATACTTCATGAAGCTCCCAAACCCAAAAATTCGAACCTCCACAAGATGAGCAAGTTAAGGTACTACTATAAGGCTTGCATCTTTTACAACATTCTGCACTTTAATATTCAGGTTCAGCTAACTAGTTTGATAAGGAGAATTTACTTCCATATGTTTCACCAATTTCTGATTAGTCATGGCTAGGACATTGATGGTAACTTCAGTGTAAGTTGATTTGTGACAGTTGAATTTGTCTTGAAGAAGTGCCTTTCATCTACACTCCATTGTGTATTGCTTAGACTGAAATAGACAAAGCATCACTCTTGCCATTGTATTTACAATCCTTTGGTATTCAATTCATTCTTCAGGCAGGGTAAAGGAGGAGAAAGTAGGCAACGGTCTTCTTGGAGTACAAGTAGCAAGCTGAAACTTGAGTATGTCGGCAGATATTAAAGATCGTTTATTTTTTAATTTGCTGTAGAGGCTTCCAGTTCGAGTTAATGATGACCCATTTCCTTATTTGTAACTCCATGTTCTTCCTCCGTGCCTATATTTAACCTTTGCACCATCTACCTCATCTTCATCCTCCCAAATCCACAATATTTCCCACTTCAACATTTCAAAGACCAGAAACTAAAAATTTCTCCAAAGGACCTTGAGATTCAGTTCTTCGAGCTTGATAGCATATCTATTTTGTAAAATTAGGATACATCCAATTTCACAAATTTAAATTGAGAAGTCAGTGATGTCATAAGGTATAGCTTAGAAACAATATACAAGCAATAATATAGAATTCAATAAAAAAAAAATCTTAGCCAAACAGCATTGCTTATGTCTCATCAGCACCCAAGCATAGGATACCCGGTTCTCTTGGGTAGCCCCAATGTTGACTAAGAAGCAAAATGACCATCGGTAAGAAGAAAGAAAAAATAATAAATAATGATAATAATATAAATAAAATAAAAACAAGGACCATAATATGTAGACGAGTTACCGAGACAAAGACGATATAAAATACTAGAAACAGAGCTTCCCACTTTTCTGAATTCTTTTATTAATCATCTTAAACATACCAAAAGCTAAAATAACAAAGATAAAACCAAAAGGGTCTAAAATAGTTCGAACTTTTCTCATGATTTTCTTAAATAAGTAACCCTTATGGAGTAAACAAAATGATTATATTGCTTGATTGGTCTAGAAAAGCATCTCTACTAGTACCAAGACGAGCGAACCTGTAGAATTGAGAAGTGACGCTCCATATTTAACAGAATCTGAAAATTTGAAGAAATGTGAAGAATGCGAATTATGTTCAAGTTACTGTATTCTGGCTGCAAAATTTTTTATTGGGACCATCTATAATCTTACGTAACGAACAGGCTAGAGGTTACTTTTGAATTTTTATCCTTGACAGAACCCAACATGGATTAATGCACCTGAACTGGACCATCCTGCACCCGAAACAGTCGGCAAACTATAAAACAATAATGATGCTCTTAATTAGAGCTTTCGTCTGATACAATGCCCAAAAAAAATCAAAATTTATAAATAAATAGAAAAAAAAACGTTTCTGTTTGAAATTTTCAGAAACGCGTTTCTGAACCGCGTTTCAAAAACGCTGTGCATCTATGCCTAAGGATTCCAGGAGCAAATTGGATTCTAAGGCGACCAAGTGTTTATTTCTTGGTTATGATAATCAAGAGAAGGAATACAGGTTATATGACTTGGAGGGTAAGAAAATAATCATAAGTAGGGATGTAGTCGTTGATGAGGAGGCAACTCATAAAGATACAGAGATATATTTTGATAAGGATCAAGATGGAGGAATCCCTATATTATGTGACGAGTTATTACAAGAACCTGAATCGACACATGTATCGCCTACGCCAATCCAAGAACCTAAAGTGACTTTGGTTGAGATAGGAAGGAGAGATCAAGTATATGGGATACTTATTCACCTCCTACTTCACCAGGCAGGAAGCATCCTACATTAGAAGCTAGAAGATTGCCTAGATGGTAATATGAAACTATTAAGGATAGTGTCATTACGGAACAGGGAGAATCCAGTACACAAGGTATAAAGTCCTACACACACGATATTATCTAAACATGCCAATACAAGCAACCAACAAGGGAACGGATGGTGGACAAACCAACCCAACCAAACCTAGATCGAACGGATCTAGCCCCCAAGCTATGGATCAATCTCAAAGGGAAATGAGGAATCACTCTAGCAGCATGTAGCTACCAATCATGCAATCAAGCATACACTAGTGAGAGCCCAATAGGTATACTTATACCCTCCAAGGCCCATGCACCACTAGTAGTGCACTGTGACACCTCACTGGACACCTCTGCAGCCTATCTAGGCCACGTCATCCAGTTCCCCAATGACTCACTGATAGACCCATACAAATCCAACATCATGAGTTTAGGCCTACAACCATTAATTATGACCTTATACACATAAGGGCCCCAATTCCCTTATAGTCACAATTAACTTGCGGGTTGTTGGTCTACTAATCCCTAGCATGGACACGTTACCCGAGACCAGTCGTGGGCATGGAGATCAGCTAGACTTGAAAAGCAACATGAAGATCAGGGTCGACAGGCGGATCATCATAAGGATGAGGATGTAAACTTTGCTTACATGGCTACATTGTTGGAAACCAAGGGTCCATCTACAGGGGAAGTGGAGCCTACAGGAAAACAAGTTGCAGATATCTTTACCAAAGGACTTGACAAAGAAAAATTTCAGAAGTTTAGAGAACTTCTAGGAGTAATAGATAACATAGTAAACATTAAGGGGGGTTGTTAGGAATTAATGTTTATTTGATACCCCTTAATGATAGTTTGGCCATGCCTGCGTGCTATTATAGGGGCCATTACTATTTATAGTAAATTCGTTTTTTATTGCTTATGTATGTAGATGGGTGCCTTAAAGACGGTGTCGCTTTTTCCAGAAAGGCGAAAAACGCGACAGAATGGCAGAGACCTTTTCTAAGGGCAGTGCCCTTATTTCTAAGGAGGCAAAAAACGCTACAGTAGGACAATGTCCCTTTTCTAAGGGAAGGTATCGTTTTTTTTCGAAGGGCGAAAAAGCCGACTGTAGGGTAAAAATCAATTCTAAGGCAAACGTCATTTTTCTAAGGGTAAGTGTCCCTTTTTTTCTAAAGGTCTAAACCTTTCCAAGGCATTTTAGGGACAGTGTCTCCTTTTTCGCAAAAATGCGAAAAATGCGACAGTGTCAGGAATTATCAGTATTATCAGGAATATAGGTAGTATTATCAATAATTAGCTTTTGCTATTTTGCTATTTGCATTAGGCTCTTAGCTTTTCTCATTCATTAGAGAAACTATTTAAGTAGGTTGGCACCCCACCACAATCATTCCAATATGCTAGAGCATTGCTCAATTCTCCTATGATCTGAATTCTCTCTATGCTTGGTTTTGTGTGAGTGCTAGTAGAACTAGTAACTTCATCTAACCCAGAGTCTGTGGCTTGCCGCTTATCACAATTGTTTCTAAACCAACAAAATTTCAGGTCCAATGTATCACTGTATTGATTAATACAAGATGGGTGTGTTTCATTGCTATAGCCTATCAAACACATGGATTTTACAAAAGCATTTGCTGGTCTATCAGACATTACTTGGAACTTCATATGCAAATGTTGGATTGTAGTGTACTATGTAGAATCTGGATTATTTTGGCTTCCTCTATTGAAACATTTAGACACATTAGTGTAGGTTTTATATACGTCACTTCTTTCTTCTGCATGAGAAACAATGTTGAATCATGAATGATGAATGATCGTACTCCTCAGTCCTCTTAGCAAGCAGATCCTTCAAATAGTTGTACTCAATGCTCATCTTCAGCCTTCTCAAACATTAGCATAAGTTATAAACTTCTTGTTTATTCTTTTCTCCACATTGCAAATAAGTTTGACACAAAATTACAATCTTAAGCACTGACAGTAGGTAATGTAGCAGAAGCATTGCTCCAAGTTCCAATTGTCAGATGATTCAGAACCTACCTAGCTACCATATCACCTCAATTATACTCCTAAACCCTAACTCCACAGTCTCCTTAGCAAGCAGATCCTTGTACAATGTACTCATCTTCTGACTTCAGCCTTCTCAAACATTGTCTCCACTCTGAGTCTCCACAAATTGAGTCCCCCAAGGCCCATTATAAAACAGTTAACATCCCAAAGCAAAAAAAAGTTAAAAATAACAAAGAGAGGTTCGAACCGTTTTCCAATTCGAACCTGGCCTGCCGGTTCGAACCAGAAAGAACCGTAATGAATTGGCCGGCCGATTCGAATCGCCATGTAATCTTGCTCAATGGAAAAGACCCTAAAAGACTCAAAACCACACTTGGCTAAAGCAGTACACAAAGGTTTTAACTCTTCTTTAAGAACTTAGAGTTATGCACTCTTCTAGCTTCTCGAACATGTTCTTGAAAACGTACAAAAGCAGATTGATAAGTTTGGCCAACATATACCATACTACTACTTCGTATGTTATAAATGATATAGATCACTTGGGTGGCATGGATTGGGCTAAGAGACATAGAAGTATGCACATGTTTTTCTCTAAGACATGTAAGGCGATTCAAAATTCCGATATGGTTATTCGTACAATGAATACCAACAAGCAAAGACTTAAAATAGACCATTTAATAGGGCCTTCTCCAAAATTATGAAGTTTATTCAAATTAGATCTAGACAGAAAGTTAAACCTTTCTCTATGATTTATATCGTTTCAAGTAGCAAAACAAAGGGGTAAACGGTTGGAAGAGCAAACCTCTAAAGTGCTCAAAGTAGGAGAGCAAAGATTATATTTTAAGAAGTCAGGCAAGTGTTTTAAGACCAGGCCCTCCTGAAGGCTATTGGTCTTATTGTCCACCGTGTTTGTTTAACAAGGCTGTTGTAAAGCGGTGAGCTACCTAAATAGCTCCGCATGTTACACTCAAAAGATCACTAACAATAGCATGCGATCAAGTGCCCACGACTTCTTGAAGTAACACTACTTGACTCCCTCTCACACCGAAAGTCTTTTACGAAACTAACCAAAAAGCCCTCGATCCTAAAAAGACCCAAAGAAAGGAAACTTCATGTGAGAGTATGGTTCGAACTCTAACATGGTGAGACAAAGTTGATTGGACCATGAGAGAGTCAATGACATGAAATTTTTTCAGAAAATATTTTATAGAATTTTCGTAAAACTTGGTGGTAAATTACAAGAACCACCAAAGGGCCATATGTACAAAATTCTTTACAAGAGGCAAAAATTAACCTATGATGTCGATCATTCCAAGTTTCCCAAATTCTAAGAAATGGCATCAACTCCTACAAGAGCATCAAAATAATGTCATCTATCACCAATATTGTAGTTCCCCTCCCCTTCCGTTGTTGCAAATTCCGTGTCACCATAGTCATGACATATATTAATGACTCCACTTCCAATCTTGGTCTATATATTTGTCATGCACATATTTGTAATAGATCTAGCTAGGAAATTAGTTATTAATGTGATTCAATCGACATGCAAGCGACTATTCAATATCATAGGTAGATTACAACAACATGCAAATGGAAATTAATATGCAAATGCACATGCATTAACATTCAGTGACATGCATAAAGTTTTGGCAACATGAAACAAAAGAAAAACACAACATTGAGAACGGAGTAGGCACCCTCCCCAAATTTGGGACTTGATTACAAGAAATGGAAATACATGAAGCTTCGGATCAACCGAGCAATTCTCAATTGTGCTAGCAGAATTTTATTCAATTAACCATCTATTCTCTCAGCATAGAGCTCCCTACCAGAAGAAGAAGACCACCTCAAAACGACAAGATGGCACTTATATTTATGCTGGATCTGCAGCATGAGATAAAGGAAGAGAGAGGCTGGCTGCATGTATTAACTCCCCTTCTAGAAGAGAGCCTGGAGAGAGAGAAAGAAAGAAAGCTTTATAAATGTCTTTTCCATGCCAAAAGACATATAAGACTGGTAATGTACATGTCAAGTATGTAGTAACAATGAGAGCATATGAAACGTCTCCAAAACAGTAATGAAAACAGTGTAAGTGCTCCTCAGACTCCACCTCACCCAAAGAGAATAACTGGCAAATCCGCTCCTCTCTCGAAATACCATGAAATCTCTCGATCTCAATAGCCAACTATTGTGATGATACGTGGAGCTGTCCCAATGTAAATCCAAATAGTGTGGCAAAACTGGGAACCCCACTATATCTAGCTCAATGAAATGAGTCTGGTAATAATCAAGCTTAACCCCTAGCTGCCGCCTCCATGTACGGCTGAGATATGCTCGATATATGAAGCGTCTGATATACTAGTGAGTACCCAAGGGAAGCTCTGTAATGGAGATACCAAATGACTCAAGGAGGAGGTGGGATGCCTGAGCTTGTAGCCCTGATCATGAAAATATTGTGATGAGGTAAGAGCTATATGTGTGTATCTCCCATCTGCATCTAGAAGTGCCTGGACTCTCTTAATATATGAAATGAGCTAGAAAGCTGCATCTAATTGTATGGGTGGAACATCAAACTCGGCAAGGAGGATCTCGAATGGAGGGCTTAGCACGAATCATACGAGCTAACATGGTGATTTGTAATCTTGAGATACTGGCCCAGTGTGAGGAGGAAAGACTGCTACATCATGTCTCTGCTGCACATAGTTGCACAAATCGCGGTTCGAACCTCGAACCATTCGGAGCCCGTTCAAACCGAAATCCGATTCGAACCGGGACAAAAAAAACCCTCAAAAAAAGCCAAAAAACCTTTTGAATATTTTTTTTCTTTTGGGTTCAAATGATTTTTTGTTTTAAACCAGCCTGGCCGGTTCGAAACAGTTTGAACCGGTTCGAATCGGCCCGATTCGAACCGGCCAGTAACCTTGCTACTGCGTGTATGAGGCTGTGGGGGTGACAATGGTATCAAAAAGTCTACACTTACTCCAAGCATCCCAAATGGACTTCCTAAAACAAAATCGCTCTAACTAAACAAGGGAGGCATGTCCCTTCCCAAGTCGAGTAGTAGTTACCTGTCACATGCTAAATGTAGGGCCAAAAAAAGTATCCCCAAATATGTATACGAAGACACTACCTTGAGGATCTGTCCATCGAGAGTGAGCTCCTGACGTTGCATGAAAGCTCGAGAAGTGTTGAAGACCATAACCTTGGTCTTCGCAATGTTCACCCCAGACCCCATCTAGTACATTGGTACAAAAGCCCTATAAGCAATCCAACTGCCTATATAACCCCTCTCTGGCTGGAGAGAGAGAGAGAGAGAGAGAGAGAGAGAGAGAGAGAGAGAGAGAGAGAGAGAGAGAGAGAGAGAGAGAGAGAACTTTATTGATGTCTTATAGGTACCCAAGGGTACAAAAGATAGAATAAATGTACATCTCAAGTGTGTACGACACTCTAGGAGCGTGTAAAAAACATCTTCGTAAAAGAAAACAAAATAAGTAAAAATAAACAATCTAAAATAGATATGTTGTATATCTCTCTACGAAGTGGAAAGGAACACATATATATCATGATGTAAAAACAAGCCTCAAGTCTCGGCTGAAACCCTAAAGTAGGACATGATCAAAATCGTGAAATGCTCTGGATGTGAGGAGTCAAACGGTCTCTACTTGGACCTTTGAACAATATGTCGCCTACTCTGCCTTGTCCTGCTGGACAGTGGAAGCATCCTTCTCTAGCCCATGGCATTGTAGAGGGGACAACCCTATGTACTAGGCCAAGTCTCACTAGAGGATTTCCCCGGGTAAGGACCACCCTTGTACCTGTTCAACAATAGACTGGTACATGATTGCTTGTATCTGAGAGTAAGGAAAAAGTATTGGTGATTAATATTGTACTTGTTCAACAATAGATTGATACTTTAGTGCTGGTATCTGAGAGTAAGGAAAAAGCATTGGTGATTAATATTGTTTAGAGAATTGAAAGTAGTGTTAAGAAAATGAGAAGATTACAGTATTTATCTTCCAAAGCATTGTTATCACACTCTATGATGCATATTGTAATGCCTTCATTTCGCATATTTCGCCCATCGGTATAGCTTAACAGTCTTCATGTAGACATTCAACAACTGAAGGCTATAGAAGAACAATACGATTTTATCATGATAACACAACATGGGAATCAGTACAGTTGCAATAAAGAAAGATCCTAATGGTTGTGAGTCTACAAAAACCAAATTCAATGCAAATGGAAGTATTGATCAAGTAGAATCAAGTGAAGCGGGTATCATAAGAATAACTAGGCAGCAGTGACCTTAACAACAACAACAACAACAACAACAAAGCGCCGAAGGCATGAGACTAATAATGCACTTAATGTGTAGTACTTTTGGAACAACGGAGGTACATACGTTCGAAGAGGCAATGAGGAGAAAAAATGGGAACAGGCTATGGACAATCTATCTCATTTCAGATGAATGAGATTACTTGCAGATTAGATAGCAACTATCAAAATCAGGTGCTTGATCTAACTCCAAACATATTCCTTGAAATCAATAATAAAAGTTAACTTTTTCTAAAACCTTAATGCAGTTCTAGGATTCTTTCCAGGCAGGCCCAATTCAAACTGCCTGGAAAGCCTATTCGTCTAAGTATGCAAAGGCTGATTCTCAAAATGTAGGAAACTGTTGTTAGCAGCAAAACGTTATGCACCAAAAAAGGAAATGACTATAATCAGAATTTTGCTCCAGTGGCTCAAATGCCCACCATTAGGATTGCACTTGCTGTGGTAGCACATTATGCCTAAGTGCTACCCTGAATGGTTTATTCAAAAGATTTCACAAAAATGGTTTTGAACGTAACAACATTGGAGTCAATCTATTCATTTAGCAACAGCGTGATATTTTGGTGGTTATCTTGTATGTGGTTGATTTGCTTAATACAAGTACTCGTAGGAGCTTCATTGATGATCCTCAAAAAGACTTGGTAAATAAATTTAAGATGACTACTCACATTTCTACATTACCGTTTGGTTGATGAATTACGAGGAGAACAAAATTTATTCCTCAAGCTGAATAGGTGAAAGAAACCATGAAGCAATTTAATATGCAAGACTGCAAACCCATCTCAACCCTCATTGAACCAGAAGAAAATTTTACAAAGGGACGATGAATCATCTGAGGGAGATGATACTTTGTATAGACGACCAATCAAAAACCTCATTTATTTGACCACCACACATCCACCTATCACATATGATGTCGGAGTGGTGAGCTAGTTCATGAGTAAGGCCAAAGAATCTCACTCTAGAAAGCGTTCAAAAGATACTACGAGCACCAAAGGAACAAAAAACTAGTCATCCTTTATGATGGACAATGTGAATTAGAGTTGCAAGGATATGCTGATACAGACTGGGCCGGAGACTGTGCAGACCAAAGATCTGCAACAAGTCAAACCTTTCATTTGGGGCGGGGTTGGGGCGTGCAATAACATGGAGCAGTTGAGCAGCCAACAATCCTATCTGCTAAAGCCGAGTTTTCTACAACAACTTGATGACTTCCAGCTCCATCAAGTAGCTCCAACAGCCGTAGACTGACAATCATGCGACATCCAATTGGCAAAGAATCAGGTCTTCCACACATCACAACAATAGATGATAGTTGATGAGGACTTTTTTCAAGTAGAAGTTTATAGAGATCTAGTATTCTGATTGAACTCATCAAGTTGTAGACATCAACACCAAAGTAATACCCAAAGAAAAGTTTCAAAAATGTTAGGTGTAATGTCTATTTACTATCTTGTATTTAATACCCCCATGGAAAATTCTATGTCACCATGCACTTTACATAACTCTTAAAAACTTACATTTGTGCCCACATGATTCAAATTAATTAATGACATTGGACCACCCCAATGTGGTGGACCTACCACCAACCTACCTAGATAATGAAGTTACCAACGGGTATAAATACCTCTCCCCCTCCACATAGCCGAGCATGCAACAAATTCATACTTGCACAAGGTGAGTTGCTTAATGTATCTACGTGGACCTTGGTGAATATCCGTTGTACTTCCATGTCATTTATCAGCAAAGTTTGTCCCGCTATTTCATTTGCATCTTGTTTGGCACTGTTCCACATTATCTATCATTCTCTTATTACAAAAACACTATTGCATGCCATACACAGCCATTTTCCTACAACAAACTCATTTTGATGTAGCTCCAAACTCGATTGAACAACCTTGTCAAACCTCATATTTTCGAACTTTTGCCATAAGGCCTTGATTCAAGCTTCAAAACTCAAAATACTCAAGTAGAAGTCCATACAATTTTTTTGTGGTTTTCCAGATCTCAGGTACTACTTCCCCCAAGATTTCAACGAATTATCTCTCATCCAAACTCATTTTGCCTAGACTCCAAGGTAGGAACTTTTAGCCTCTAGAGTCTATGATAATGATATAAGCATCAATTCATAAGTACTATCAGTGCTCCATACTTTAGTTATTACTTACTGTGTTTATCAAAACATGTAAATGGTTAGTATTCTTATTTATGTGCTCTTGGATATTTCAGGTATTACATGTTTCATGATTTACATTTCAAACATTTCGTTGCTGACTCAGCTGCAGGTAATCAGAAGAGATTCAGAATACGTCTGATCGACTGCACCATGCAGCACTCGACAGACAACAACAACAACAACAAAAGTGTGTAGAATTTTGTAGACGAGTAGCCTAACAATTGACATGGCTGCAAATCCATCATATAGACTACCCATTCAATGAGGATTTTTAACATACTTCAACATTTTAGAATTCAACTAAGTTGGCATGAACATTGAGACAAAAAAAATGGAACATGAAATAGACTAATGAATTTGAAGAATCTGCTAAGCATTCCAACCTGGGTACAAAGGCACGAAAGTCACTTATCATAATACATTTGATACCTGGTACTCTGCTTTATGTAATGTATGCACCCCACGCTTGACAAGTCTTTGCCATCCTCTGTTACATTTTAGGGCCCTTGAAAGGTCATCAGTTTTCTGGGAAAGCCAGAAAGCATTCAGTGACACTCGCTCTATTTATTTGATATCACTAGAACAATCAGTAGGTGCAAAACTTGAGCATGGAGAATCGATAGAAGACCAAAAAGTGTAATGCACATGGCAGTTTCATGAAGGTACGAGCAGACTTCAAAATATCCAAGTAGATATCACCACTGTCTCCATGACTTTCAATACTCTTTGAGAAAATTAAGATAAGCAACATACAATGATATAATCTATCAAATAAACAAGTCAGTTTTTGCTAGCATAACCTTCAGGCTTCAATATTCAATCTCAGTATCCTGTAAGAGATTCCCTCTTATCAAAGATCATAAAAAGGTCATACAGCTAAACATAATAGACAATTACTGGTTAGCTATCTACTTAAATTTATGAATGTTACCTTTCGCACTGAAAACCTAGATGGGTAAGGGCCATACACAAGCTGGAAGAACCATTCAACCTACTAAAGCAGCAGCCAAGAAATATCTAGTTTAGACCAACATCATGTCCATGGTAACAAAGGTTTACCTGTGAAGGATCTAGGACAAGAAGAAAAACTTCTTCAGGTGCTTCTGGGTTCTTTCGACAACGCTGAATCCCAACTATTGTCCGAGAATGTCCTTGATGTTGAAAATACAGTGGTCTGTAAGACATAATTTTTGGTTAGATTGACGTCAGGAAATCAATATAACCTGATTTAGAAGTATTAGAAGCCAAGCTCTATATTTTCAATGGCCACTTACCGCTTGCCTTTGGTAAGAGAGAGAGTTGGATGGTCAACAGTGTTTGGGGAATTCAAAGCATTGGAGGTTGTAAAATATTGCCACACCCAATCAACAAGCTGCTGATGACTGCTTCCAGACTTGCTTTTTTTGTGAGGTCCAGATTCATTCCTGTCACTCCCCTTACCTCCAATCCATCCACTGGCTTCTGCAGGTTTCTCTATCCTTACATAGTCCGAATGAAACTCTTTCATTCCTAATGAATTACTTTGATGTGACACACATAGAGCACAGAGATCATAATCTTCCCTATTCGTACTTTTGAATCTTGGTCCATGAATGGGATACACCCCACAGTTATCACACTGCACATTCCAGTGAACTACATTACTTGATAAACGATTCTGGTTGATTGATTGCAGCACATTTCTATCTGGATGGCCTGAATGGCGTTGACTATTTGAAGGGCTTTGGTTATCTACTGTTGGATCACAATGGCCTGTCATAAAATCAAATATTTGGGCTCGAAGACCAAATGAGCGAAAGAGTGAAGCACATTCTGTGGTCCCAATCCACTTTGTTGTTCCATAGATCTTCCATCCAAAATGATCTGCTCCAGGTGGGTCAAAGCCTCTGGCCCATGCAATCTCTAGCCACTGCTGCAAGGCTTGAATATTCGGAACAAATCCTGCACCTCCAAACAAAGTAGCTTTTGCATTTGGATCCTCTGATAACAAGTTCGAACTCAACATTTGTATGTTGCGCCAACCGCAGCCCCAACCCACATCTTCACCATCTTGGCTTTGAAAATGATCAATGTAACCACAAAGAGCAAAATGTGAGATTCCTTGGTTCTCAGCTCCCAGGCACTTTCTCAGCAGAGAAATGACACCTTCTTTGACTTCAACAAAAGATGCTGTGATCTGTGATGCTAGCATGGCTTTAACTTCAGACGTTTCGAGTATGTGACTATATTTTCTTTCAGTTGGGCATTTTTCCTTGAAAACTTCATTTTTATAATCTGTAGCATTATAGGCAGGACTGCCGTAGGAGCCGACAACCTTTTTGCAAATAGCTTCATCACAGCTTTGTTCCACAATAGCTCCGGCTGAGTGCTCTACCTAAATCATTGAATTTTGCCCATCAGTATTTCAGCTTTTAGCCAAAGAGGTACTTGCCAAAAGCCAGTACAAATATCTTGTATAGATAGTGCAATGCTGAAATTTCCCCAAAACTTCATCAAACCAAGGACATATTCACATCATAAATACAATGCCACAAGTATTATTGATAATGATCACCATATGCTCTCAATCGAAGCAGCCTATGTAAAAGCTAGTAAGTTTACAAAGTTGGATGGTACAAAGTGACAGTTAAACAGCCATGCAATGAGCTGATAAGGCATTCATTCCAACAATTTATGATAATGTAAGCGTGATTTCAACCTCTGATGGCCCTTGAACATCATACAACATAAGTTGTCAACCAAGTTCACACCTATGCTTTTTAAAACTTCTACTCATAAAAACACTTTCTTGCAGAGAAATAAGAATTCTTCTACATAGTAAAGAAGAATTTTCTCATGGTCCAGTCAATTTTAGGAAGTTAGCCATCAGTTGCATTTGAACCAATTGTGATGATGTTAATTGCCATTCCTTTACTGTAAATGGTTCTCACAAAGGATGTTTGTGCACCACTAGATCCATTCATTCTACTACTACATGGCATTCCTGGTCGACATAACTAGCATGGAATGTAACTACTGAATGATATTTGGGCTCTTTAGTAGCCATTGCCCCTTTGAACAGCTTGGGATCTTGTAGTTATCAATTGAAATGCATATGCAACAGACACAATGTTGGCCTGTTCGAGGCCAAGATAATTATACTAAATTGTAAGCGACATGGTGGTCATTGGTGTGAAGTTTGAGGCTCGATGGGGTTCTAGAATCACCAATACAATGACTTGGCCTACATCACAGCAGCACTGTGTATATATGCCTGACCAGTATTGCAGAGTTCATGCCATGACATTCATAGTGATACCTTTATGTGCCAGTCTTGATCCATAACCATTGGCTCATCATAATGGCTTCTTTCAGTATTCTTGGTGATGCATATAGCTTGATACAGTTCAACTTATCATTCACACATCCTAGTAGCATTATATTGTTTGTGTATCATCCTTGATGCGATGTCATACATGTGATGTTGTGTGTTCATATTACATATGTATATAAAATTATGCACACATATATACATATACGTATGCATAATATTATATACATATGCATCATAGTTGCCCAGAAACGTGTTTCTAAAATGTTCCCAGAAACGCATTTTGGGAGCAGAATCATGCCAAAAAACAAACTGAATATATATAGTTTTTTCCCTAAAATTGCACTAAACTAGACTTAAATCATGTTGATATATATAGATATAAGTTCCATAGTTGCACGACCATTCCAGAAACACGGTCCTGAACGTGTTTCTGGTCTGGGCAGTACAATTATGTAGGTTGCAGAATGTTTCAGTTACAATATAGTCCAGTTTAGGTGTATTAATCCCTGTTTAGGTCCAGTTTAGGGCAAAAAAATATACATAATCTGTTTTTTTCCCTCAATGATTCTGTGCCCAGAATTGCGATTCTGAGAATCGCTTTTCTGGAAATGTTTTTTTCCCAGAATCGCGATTTTGGGCAACTATGATACATATGTAATATGCATATATGTAAATCTAAGGAAGCGGATGGTGGACGCAGACGTGCGTCCGCGTCCGCGTCCGGACGCATCCGATTTTTTTTTTTTTTGAATTAATTTGTTTTTAAAAACAAAATTTAAAAAAAAAAATTGCGTCCGGACCCCCGACCACGTGCGTCCGGGCCCCTGGACGCATCTGTCTTTTTATTTTTTTGAAAAAAAATAATTTAAAAAAAATAATAATAGTGAAAAATAGACGCGTCCGACCCCGCGTCCGGGGGTCGGACGTGTCCGGGTCCAGACGCCGGACACGGACGCGGGCAAAACGGCCTGGACCCTCATGTCTGATGTAAATATATGTGTACATGCATATATATGTATCATTGTGTGTGTATCATCCCTGTGGTACCGCTGTTATGGTACCGCCGGTACCATAACAGTGGTACCGCCGGTACGGTACCGCCCTGGGATCCGCCATACCAAGGCGGTACCATAATAAATAAATAAAAAATTTAATATTTTTTCTCGTGTTATTTTCGTAAAAAAAAAAAAAAAAAATCTTTGGTACCGCGGGACTGTTTTGGTACCGCGGTACCAGTATGGTCCCGCGGTACCGGGATCTGCGGTACCCGATACCGCGGGACCTATGGTGTGTATATATCATAGATCCAGCGGTACCAGGATCCGCGGATCCCGGTACCGCGGATCCATACTGATCCGCGGTACCACAATATATATTATTTTTTAGTATATAATATTTTTTAATATTTAATATATTACTGTACTTTTTTTTAACCTAATCCCCCCCCCTCGCTTCATCTCTCTCCCTGCCCGTCGCCCTACTGTCCGGGCCCTCCCTGCTGTCCACGCCCTCCCTGTTGTCCGCCCATCACCCTACTATCCGCGCCCTCCCGGCTGTCTTCGCATTGCACTGATCGCGTCCTCCCCTGCTATTGCTATTTCGGCCTTTATTCTGGTTTTTTCAAGCCTTCCAACTCCTATCGCACCCACAGAGATCTCTGCCTTCTTTCTCCAGTCCTTTCTACAGAGATGGTGCATTCCAACCTTGCCGATCTGTGGGACGAGGTGGACATTGTCAGGCGGGTTCCCGACAAGTCTAACAAGTCCGGTGCAAGGATAGTGCGCTGTCGATATTGCCTGACAGAGTTCGTTGCCACCCTCACTCGCCTTAAAGGTCACCTACTAGGCGCATGCGCGAGAGATGGTGGCACACTGAATGCTGCCCCCTGTGCCAGCATGTCCGTTCCCGTCAGGCAGCGACTTTTGGATACCTACGGGCCACGTCTTGTGGCGGGGGAGAACACCATTTCGGAGGGTGTTCTTCGGTTTTGCACCACTCCTTATGTGGTTGACCCCGAGTTGCTGCCTGCTTGGCTGGCACGCACGAGGAGAGGGAGTGCATCCTCGTCCAGTCCCTTTACCCCTCGTCCCTCTCAGAAAGTTCCGCCTCACGCACCCCCATCTGCACTCATTCCGGTGGATCCTGTCCCACCGCGTCCGCCAGTTGCCACTGTGGTTCCACCACCACCTACTGTTGCTCGCACTCCCCCAGTTTACGACTTTCTCATGGACTCTCCGCCTCCCGAGCAGGAGCAGGCCCCGGATGCCAGTGACGAGGCCTTCCAGGATGTTGAGGAGATCCCTTCCTCCCTCCCTTCACATCCGGATGACCACCCTACCCAGCAGTTTTCGTATCCCATGCCAGATGTCCACCCTCCACTAGTGTACCCCACTTACGCTGCTGCACCCATCCCGGCCAGTGCATCCCACTCTCCCCATTCCACGTCTACAGCTGATGCATCCACTAGTGCCCAGGCTGTCGCGTCATCATCCGTTCCCGTCACGTTTGGTGCACCGTGCTGGAGGTCCGCTACCCGTCGCCCAGCTGGGAGAGTTCTTAGGCAGCAGAGCATTCGCGGCGCGCATCAGCCGCACATGGATAGAGAGGCCACACAGGCCGTGGCCAGCCTGATTTATGAGCTGAACCTTCCATTTGCCATCACCGACTCCGAGCCCTTCAGAAGGGCCTTCCGCCTTGCATAGTCTGTCAGCCCTAGCTGGAGAGTCCCTAGTTCAGAGGTTGTCCGCACACACATGCTGAGGGATAGGGTCGAGTCACTGTCTAGAGAGGTGGAGCCTCTACGTCGCCACTGGGCCACTTACGGTTGCAGCATCATGTCCGATGGCTGGACTGATGTCAGGAGAAGGCCGATCCTCAACATACTGGTCTCCAGCTGCATGGGCACACAGTTTTTGAGGGCACCATAGACCCACAGCATGTCATCACAGTGGTGACGGACAATGCCACGAACTGCATTCAGATGGGTGTACTGCTAGAGGCCGAGTTCCCTCACATTGTTCATACCCCCTGTGCCACGCACGGCATAGACCTTCTGATGGGGGACATAGGTGCACTTCCCTGGGTTAGAGCCATCGTCCGTGAGGCCCTCTTCCTGGTGACTTTTGTCACGAGGAAGAGGCGTGTTCTTGCCATGTTCCGGGTGTTCAGCCATCTAGACCTCCGTAAGCCAGCCCCCACACGCTTTGCATTCGACTTGGTGGTCATCGACCGTCTGATCAGGTGCAGGGCGCAGCTTCTACAGATGGTTGCCAGTGATCTTTGGTGTGCCAGTACATTTCCGCGCACTGAGGATGGGGAGCACTTTTCTTCCACGGTGAGGGGGACCAGTTTTGGAGGGATGCACAGACATTGTCAGGACTGCTTCGACCACTTTACATTGTGCTCCGCATGGCTGACAGCGAGGGGTCGACACTTGGACTGGTATATGAGCTCATGGACCGGATTGGACAGTTCCTGCAGCTGCCCATCTTGCAGCCAGAGAGGTAAGCGGTACAGTGTTGTAATTGTTCTTTATCTTTTCAGTGTTTGCTAGTTTGTTTTTCTGTCGATGTTACGTTTTTTCGTAATGCCCTAAACCACATGCCTCTCACCTGCAGGATGACAGAGCTGAAGTTCATCTGGGAGACGCGGTGGAACTACTTCCACAGGAGTATCCACAACGTTGCACACATGCTGCATCCCCTCTTCCTCTCTCCGACACAGATCGCAGACAGGGAGCTCGAGGCTGATTGGCTTCAGTACATTCACAGGGTGGGTCCACACATAGGTTTGGATCCTATCAGGCTCATGGAGGAGCTCGCTGCATTTCGTTTCGGCATGGGCACATTCGGCCACCCGGTTGCTCAGGATCCAGAGAGGAGGTAGCTACCCATTACCTGGTGGACCATGTTCGGTAGCACATACCCATCTATACAGCATCTTGCACTGCATGTCCTTTCTCAGGTATGCATCTCATTTTATCCTCCATTGTTGTGTTTCGTTGAAGACAATGTGCTGAAGTATTTCAATGCACGCACCACAGGATTGTGCTGCCTCCGTGTGTGAGCGTAATTGGAGCACATGGGCACTCATTCACACGAGGAGAAGAAACCGGTTGTCAGTGAGTCAGTTGGAGCGGTTGGTGTTCTGTAGCACCAACGCACGTCTCGCCAGGAGACTTCCGACCATTACGAGCGCATTGCAGGTGATAAGCTAACCTTTCATAGCACGTTGGTTGACTCCTGGTATGTTGGTTTCATTTCTTGATAGAGTTGTTTCTCTGACATGCCAATCTTAAACCTTGCAGACGAAGATATCCGATTTGGAGCGCCAGGTTGACTTGCCTACGGACAGCACCCATCCCATGCCTACAGATGACCTGGGCACACAGTTGATGGCAGAGAGAGAGAGGGAGCTTGCCGAGATGAGAGAGAGAGAGCTTGGGCTTGAGCACAGAGTGCCCCCATTGTACGAGGCAGATGAGCCAGTGTCAGAGGATGATCAGGATGAGGATGAGCCTATTCGGGTTGTGTTCGCCAGATCAGAGCGGGATGAGGCATATGATACAGGTGTTGGGCACACGCCTAGAGCAGGGGTCATAGGTGCATCACGTGGTAGAGGTGGGACACATGCCGCAGATTATACCGGGAGACGGGCAGGGCACACAGGGGGGGCCAGTGGCATACCTTCTTATGTTGATATGATGGAGGAGGCTCTTGATAGGGGGCAGACTAATTTGGGTTTACCTTCCGCAGCTGCTTGGAAGCGTGCATCACAGAGCCATAGGCATTTCTATGACAGCACACCAGAGGAGTCACCAGATGACTTTGATTGTACCGATTGGGAGGCCATGCCGAGTCCGCATGGTGCACAGGATGAGGCACGGGATGTTCCCGAGGATGGTGCTCATGATGAGTCCCAGAGCCCAGACCATTTGTATTCGGATGCCCAGCTGGACGACTTGATTGCAGACTTGGATTCAGAGGCCCAGCAGATGCCGAGCGTCAGGGCACCCCCATCCTCTCTAGCCAGCATGCCCTACACAGAGTCTCAGCCAGAGCAGCTACACGAGGTGCCTGCAGTTCCTGCAGTTCCTCAGAGGGTGTATGTGCGCCGCACAGCACCTCCAGTGCCACCGATACCGTTGAGGCCTGCAGCCCCTTCATCGCCATCCACTTTTGCAACAGCAGGTCTCCATGGCAGGCCACCATATGTGCCCAGGTCTTCTCTTGCAGCACCCACATCTACAGACGCTCCTCCAGTGGCAGCACCCACGGCAAATCCTCCTCCATTGGCAACACCCGCGGCACCGGCTCCTCCTTTGGCAGCACCCACAGCACATCCTCCTCCTTTGGCAGCACCCAGGATGTACCAGTACCGTCCACCACAGCGCCCCTTTCAGTACTTATCGCCACTGTACTTGCCTCCTACAGGGACGGCCCCTCCACATCTAGTTCCTCCACCAGCAGCAGGCCCACGGGCACACACTCCTCGGACCTATCCTCCACTATCGGCTGCACAGGGACACCCATCTTTGGCTACTCTATCCCAGCCGGCCGCAGCTTGGGCTCAGCCTAGTCAGCCAGGTGATCTGCATGGGGGTGATGAGGCATTGACGGCTCCCCTCGTCCGCAAGAGGCCAGGAAGGCCCAAGGGTGCACTGAACAAGAAAGGCAGGGCACAGAAACTGCCAGGGAAGAGAGGACGACCTCGCAGGGCTCCAGTTGCTGGTAAAGGTGCTGTATTACAGCCAGCTGCAGCAGGTGTTGTTGGTTTAGCCTGCTTGGGGGCTGATGGGGAGGCAGATTGGGAGGATGAGGATGACGACTCTTCCCCCTCGGATACACAGCCCATGCCAGTACCAGACAGACATAGATATCAGTTGCGAGAGTCAGTTCGGGGCCCTGAGTTGTCTCCGGAGCATTCATCTGAGTTTGAGGCAGAGCATTGATTGTAGCTCCGTCATTTTATTTTTAGCAGTTTGATATCATGTTCCATGTTTGGCGGCCAGATGGTCGAACACTGTATTCAGACCATTTTTCATATTATATTTGGTGTTGGACATATTCTATTCACTACACAATGTGTATTTGTCAATTTGTAATTGTGATGTTCTACTTGCAGTTTTACTTCAAATGGTGTGTGCGTGTTTTCAATTAGTTTTCAGTACAGAGTTTGAGAGCATATGCAGAACACAAAAATACAATCCCCCTGATAGCATTTCATAATCACATACATCAGATTGCAATACACAAGGCACGCATTGCACAAAAAACACACCGTACATTAATTCAACAGATGTATCAAAACTACAATACGTATTCCCGCCGCATACGGCTGGGGCTGTTCTTTACACCATGCCAGACACTAAATACTGCCTCATCTACTGATGAACATTAAATAACAACAGTCAGCCACATACGGCTAGACCCCATCTATGCTAAACATTTCTACGGATCCTCCACAGACTCCTCGCCCCCGTCAGGTGCATTGTTCTGTCGCTCTCGCTCTGCCTCCCAGTTAGCCCGAGCTGCCTCCTGGTCAGCCCGACGGCGGGCAGCCCTTTCCCTGACCATGATGAGCTGCCGTCGTGTGAAGTTCATTCCAATCTGCTCATCCAAATCCAGCTCGACAGCGGGGGCGGGGGCCACAGCGGGGGCGGGGATCTGCAGCTCTGGGTGTCTCTGCCGAGTCTCTCGCAGCATCTCTGCAATGTCTGCTTCTTGCTTCCGATGCCTTTCGTTGTGCCTTCGGACATCTTCCTCGAGCTTCCTCCTGGCTTCGCCCTCCGCCATCTCACGACACCCTGTTGCTCGAAATGACCCTCACAGCCTCTCACAGACTCTCAATGGCTCTCACTGGCTCTCTCACAGCCCCCCTCTCACAGCCTCTCACTCGGTCTGTCACACAGCCTCTCACAATGCCTCTCTCTCACAGCCTCCCACTAGCTCTCCCTCACAGCTTCTCACAATGCCTCTCACCCCCTCTCACTGGCTCTCTCACTGTCTCGTGAGTGCCTATTTAACCCCACAGCCTGTTTCCCAATTTGCTTTTGTTGAGGATCCCATGTGCTACTGTACCTGCCCCATGTGCTGATCCCCCACATGTTGCACTGCGATTGGGTCCATGGTCTGCTCCTCCACAGTGCCCATGTGACAGTGTACCTGTCCGGATGTATTGCTCCCCCACATGCTGCACTCCGATTGAGTCCATGGTCTGGTCCTCCACAGTGCCCATGTGCTACTGTACCTGCCCCATGTATTGCTCCCCCACATGCTGCACTCCAATTGGGTCCGCTCTCCCACAGTGCCCCCAGTACAATCCCCATGTACAGTAACATCTTAGTTTTTACCTAGTTTTAGCCTGTTAAAAGGGTTTTTTTTTTTTTTAAATAATAAAAAATATTATTTTTGTGGCGCCGCCCTGGTACCGCTGGTCTGAGGGCGGCACCATAACCGCGGTACCACCATTATGGTACCGCGGTACCATAATGGCGGTACCACGTGCCACTATGGTATATGTATATATATATATATATATATATATATATATATATATATCATAGTGCCCTATGGTACCCTGTTATGGTACCGCCGGTACCATAACAGTGGTACCACCGGTACGGTATTGCACTGGGATCCGCGCTACTAGGGCGGTACCATAATAAAAAAAAAAATTTAAATTTTTTTCCCGTGTTATTTTCGTAAAAAAAATAAAATAAAAAATTTGGTACCGCGGTACCAGTATGGTCCCGCAGTACCGGGATCCGCGGGACCTATGATATATACATATATATATATATCATAGTACCCTCTGGTACCGCTGGTATGGTACCGCCGGTACCATATCAGTGGTACCGCCGATACGGTACCGCCCTGGGATCCGCGGTACCAGGGCGGTACCATTTTTTATATTTTTTTTTATTTTTTAATATATTTTCAGTAATTTTTTTTTGCATATTAACTACCAAAAAAGGACAAAAAAAAGAAAAAAAAGGGGGTTCTGGGTGTAAAAAAAGAGGGTACAGTACATGATGCAGGGGACTGTTGCAATGGCACATGGGCACTGCGAGTGAGCAGACCGAGGGGCCAATGGGAGACCAACACAGGGGGGTAGCATCACATGGGGGCAAGTACAGAGGCACATGGGCATTGTGGGTGAGCAGACCATGGGCCCAATGGGAGACCAACACAGGGGGGAGCATCACATGGGGGCAGGTACGGAGGCACATGGAGGGATGATGGGGATCCACATGGCCGATCAGGCTGTGGGGATAAATAGGCACTCACAATGCCATTGTGGTCGGCATTTTCAGAGGCTGTGAGAGGGCTAGTGATAGACAGTGAGAGAGCAAGCGAGAGCCGGTGACAGGCTGTGAGAGGCTGTTTGAGAGCCAGGGTGCTGTGAGAGGGTGTTCAAGGATCAGGGTGCTGTGAGGAGAAGGTCGATCGAGATGGCTGAGCGCATACCACCGAAGCCCGAGGGCGAAGCCAGGAGAAAGCTTGAGGAAGATATCCGAAGGCACAACGAGAGGCATCGGAAGCAAGAGGCAGATATCCGAGAGATGCTGCGACAGACTCGACAGAGAAATCCGGAACCGGAGCCACCCGCCCCCGCTGTGGATCCTGTCCCCGCTGTCGAGCTGGATCTGGATGAGCAGATCGGAATGAATTTCACACGACGGCAGCTCATCATGGTCAGGGAAAGGGCGGCCAGACGTCGGGCTAACCAGGAGGCAGCTCGGGCTAACCGGGAGGCAGAGCAAGAGCGACAAAACAATGCACCAGACGAGGGCGAGGAGTCGGTGGAGGATCAGTGAGGGATGTTTAGAATAGATGAGGTCCACCCGTATGTGGCGGACTGTTGCTATGTAGTTTTCGGCAGTTTATGGTGCAGCAAATAACTAGATGGCTGCTTAAAAAAATGACAGTATATGTGATGTTATCCTGATACAATGGTTGAATATATACATAGTTGTTTTTTGTGCAACGCGAGCCTGGTCATGTAAGATGCAATGTCTGTAATTTTTTTAAATGCAGATGTATTACATGTGTTTATGAAATGTCGTTTGGGGTGTAGGGGTGATTGCTGTGCTCATGATGTAGGTGCATATATGTGAAGCTAGCATTCACTTCAAACGAAATTAAATGAAAATAGGATTCAGACACGCACATAGAATTCTTCAACATAAAATAAAGCATCACATGTACAGAGCGACATACGCACAATGTGCAGCAAATACTGTAGGCCAAACACTGTATATAATGTGAAAAATCATCTGAGTACAATGGTAGACCGTCTGCTAGAGACAAACTACTGAAACTAAAACAACAGAGCCACAATCAATGCTCTGGCTCTGACTCAGACGAATGCTCTGGAGACAACTCAGGGCCCCGAGCTGACTCTCACAGCCGATATCTCTGCCTGTCTGGAATTGGCATGGGCTGTGTATCCGAGGGGGAAGACTCGTCATCCTCATCCTCCCAATCAGCCTCCGCATCAGCCCCCAAGCAGGCCAAACCAACAACACCTGCTCCAATTGGCTGTGATACTGCACCTCTACCTGTACCTAGAGCCCTGCGTGGTCGTCCTCTCCTCCCTGGCAGTTTCTGTGCCTTGCCTTTCTTGTTCGGTGCACCCTTGGGCCTGCCTGGTCTCTTGCGGACAAGAGGAGCTGTCAATGCCTCGTCACCCCCATGCAAATCACCTGGCTGGCTAGGCTGGGCCCAAGCTGAGGCCGGCTGGGATAGGGAAGCAAAAGAGGGAACTCCCTGTGCAACTGAGCGAGGAGGATGAGCTCGTGGAGTGTGTGCCCGTGGGGCTGCTGCAGGTGGAGGAACTGGCTGTGCAGGAGGCGAGTACAGTGGCGATATGTACTGAAAGGGGCGCTGTGGTGGCCGGTACTGGTACATCCTGGGTGCTGCCAAAGGAGGAGGATGTGACGTGGGTGCTGCCACTGGAGGAGCCACTGTGGATGTGGGCGCTGCAAGAGAAAACCTGGGCACAGATGGTGGCCTGCCATGGAGACCTGGTGCTGCAGAAGTGGACGGCGATGGAGGGGCTGCAGGCCTAAATGGCATCGGTGGCACTGGAGGAGCTGTGCGACGCACATACACCCTCTGAGGAGCTGGAGGAACTGTAGGCACCTCATGCGGCTGCTCTGGCTGGGACTCTGTGTGTGGCATGCTGGCAAGAGATGATGGGGGCGCCCTGACACTCGGCATCTGCTGGGCCTCTGAATCCAATGTGGCAACCAAGTCGGCCAGCTGGGCATCCGAATACAAATGCTCTGGGCTCTGGGACTCATCCTGTGCACCAGCCTCTAAATCATCCTGTGCACCAACCTCTGAATCATCCTGTGCACCAACCCCTGAATCAACCCAAGCCTCATCTTGTGCCTCATCATGTGCACCCTGTAGACCCTGCATGGCCTCCCAATCTGTGCAATGAAAGTCATCAGGTGCCTCCTCTGGTGTGCTGTCGTAGTAACAACCATGACTCTGTGCTGCACGCATCCAAACATCTGCGGGACCGGCATCTAAACCACTCTGCCCTCTATCAAGAGCCTCCTCCATCATGTCGACATAGGTAGGTATGCCACTGCCCCCCCCTGTGTGCCCTGCCTGTCTGCCGGTATAACATGTGCCATGTGTCCCACCTCTGCCACGTGATGCACCTGTGACCCCTGCCCGTGGCGTGTGCCCTGCACCTGTATAATCTGCCTCATCCCTCTCTGGTCTGGCAAACACAACCTGAATGGGCTCATCCTCATCATGCTCATCCTCTGACACTGGCTCATCTGCCTCATACAATGGGGGCTCTCTGTGCTCAAGCCCAAGCTCTCTCTCTCTCTCATCTCGGCAAGCTCCCTCTCTCTCTCTGCCATCAACTGTGTGCCCAGGTCATCTGCAGGCATGGGATGGGTGCTGTCCGTAGGCAAGTCAACCTGGCGCTCCAAATCGGATATCTTCGTCTGCAAGGTTTAAAATTGGCATGTCAGAGAAACAACTCTATCAAGAAATGAAACCAACATACCAGGAGTCAACCAACATGCTATGAAAGGTTAGCTTATCACCTGCAATGCGCTCGTAATGGTCGGAAGCCTCCTGGCGAGACGTGCGTTGGTGCTACAGAACACCAACCGCTCCAACTGACTCACTGACAAGCGGTTCCTTCTCCTCGTGTGAATCAGTGCCCATGTGCTCCAATTACGCTCACACACGGAGGCAGCACAGTCCTGTGGTGCATGCTTTGAAATACTTCAGCACATTGTGGCAGAGGTGAAACTTCAACGAAACACAAAAAATGGAGGATAAAATGAGATGCATACCTGAGAAAGGACACGCAGTGCAAGACGCTGTATAGATGGGTATGTGCTACCGAACATGGTCCACCGGGTAATGGGTAGCTGCCTCCTCTCTGGGTCCTGGGCAGCCGGGTGGCCGAATGTGCCCATGCCGAAACGAAATGCAGCGAGCTCCTCCATGAGCCTGATAGGATCCAAACCTATGTGTGGACCCACCCTGTGAATGTACTGAAGCCAATCGGCCTCGAGCTCTCTGTCTGCGATCTGTGTCGGAGAGAGGAAGAGGGGATGCAGCATGTGTGCAACGCTGTGGATACTCCTGTGGAAGTAGTTCCACCGCGTCTCCCATATGAACTTCAGCTCTGTCATCCTGCAGGTGAGGGGCATGTGGTTTAGGGCATTACGAAAAAGCTTAACACTGACAGAAAAACAAACTAGCAAGTACTAAAAAGATAAAGGTCAATTGCAACACTGTACCGCTTACCTCTCTGGCTGCAAGATGGGTAGCTGCAGGAACTGTCCAATCCGGTCCATGAGCTCATACACCAGTCCAAGTGTCGACCCCTCGCTGTCAGCCATGCGGAGCACAATGTAGAGTGGTCGAAGCAGTCCTGACAATGTCTGTGCATCCCTCCAGAATTGGTCTCCCCTCACCGTGGAAGAAAAGTGCTCCCCATCCTCAGTGTGCGGAAATGTACTGGCACCCCAAAGATCACTGGCAACCATCTGTAGAAGCTGGGCCCTGCACCTGATCAAACGGTCGATGACCACCAAGTCGAATGCAAAGCGCGTGGGGGCTGGCTTACGGAGGTCCAGATGGCTGAACACCCGGAACATGGCAAGAACACGCCTCTTTCTGGTGACAAAAGTCACCAGGAAGAGGGCCTCCCGGACGATGGCTCTAACCCAGGGAAGTGCTCCAATGTCCCCCATCAGAAGATCTATGCCGTGGGCTGCACAGGGGGTATGAACAATATGAGGGAACTCGGCCTCTAGCAGTACACCCATCTGAATGCAGTTCGTGGCATTGTCCGTCACCACCGTGACGACATGCTGTGGGCCTATGGCTAGGATGGAAGACCTGATGACATCAAACATGAACTCTGCAGATATGACTCTCCCCCCCCTGCTGCAATCCACTGCCCTCAAAAACTGTGTGCCCATGCAGCTGGAGACCAGTATGTTGAGGATCGGCCTCCTCCTGACATCAGTCCAGCCATCGGACATGACGCTGCAACCGTAAGTGGCCCAGTGCCGACGCAGAGGCTCCATCTCTCTAGACAAGGACTCGACACAGCATGTGTGTGCGGACAACCTCTGAACTAGGGACTCTCCAGCTAGGGCTGACAGACTGTGCAAGGCCGAAGGCCCTTTTGAAGGGCTCAGAGTCGGTGATGGCAAAGGGCAGGTTCAGCTCGTAAACGAGACTGGCCACGGCCTGTGTGGCCTCTCTGTCCATGTGCGGCTGATGCGCGCCGCGAATGGTCTGCTGCACGAGGGCTCTCACTGGTGGACGACGGGTGGTGGACCTCCAGCACGGTGCACCAACCGTGACGGGAATGGACGATGACGTGACAGGCTGGGCGCTGGTGGATGCATCGGCTGTAGACGTGGAATGGGGAGAGTGGGATGCACTGGCAGGGATGGGTGCAGCAGCATAGGTGGGGTGCACTGGTGGACGGGCAACATCTGGCATGGGGTACGAAAACTGCTGGCTGAGGAGGTCATCCGGATGGGAAGGGAAGGAAGAAGGGATCTCTTCCACATCCTCGAAGGCCCGCCCAGTACCATCCTGGGCCTGCTCGGGTGGCGGAGAGTCCATGAGAAAGTCGTAGACTTGTGGAGTGCGAGCAACAGTGGGTGGTGGTGGAACCGCAGTGGCAACTGTCGGACGCGATGGGACGGGATCCACCGGAATCTGAGCAGATGGGGGTGCATGAGGCAGAACTGTCTGAGGGGCAAAGGGACCGGAGGAGGATGCACTCCCTCTCCTCGTGCGTGCCAGCCAAGCAGGCAGCAACTCTGGGTTAGTCACATAAGGAGCGGTGCAAAATCGGAGAACGCCCTCCGAAATGGTGTTCTCCCCTGCCACGAGCCGCGGCCTGTAGGTGTCCAGTAGTCGCTGCCTGTCGGTGTGTATGGGCAAGGGACACACAGTCAGACAGTGTCCCAAGGGGCCTTTCACTAAAAAAGATAAGAAAGATAAAAAAACAAGTTCATCTTGTTCAGACTGTATGTTTCCCCAGTGACTCGGCAGCTTCCGAGATCAAAGTGTATCATGAAGATCATGAACACTGTTGCCAGCTGACCTCTGCAATGCTAGCGAGACCCTTCAGCTTTGGGCCGCATGACCTAGTACGTATGCATGGGAAAGTTGGTAACCAGTCAGTAAGAGTCATGGTTAATGATGGGGCAACCCATAATTTCATCAACCACACCCTGGTTAAAACGCTTAAACTACCAGAAGTACCTAGTCAGCATAGGTACATAGTTTCATTAGCTAAGGGTGAAGATAAAAAAGTATGGGAAACTATGGTAAGAAAGTTAAATCTTGGTATTCAGGGGTACCAAGATGAAATAAACTTTCAGATAATGCACCTAGATCGAACAGACATTGTTCTCGGGAGAGATTGGCTCTACAGTTTAGGACCTTCCCTCCACAGAAACTATCAAGAGAACACCCTCAGCTTTCAGCATAAAGGCCGAGAGATCCAGTTGCATGGGGAGCATGATGTTCCCAACAGCCCTATGGTCTGCAGTTCAGAACTCTGTCAGCTAATCGGAGACGAAGACCATCAGGTATTCTTATGTGACTTTCAGTTTATTCCTGAAGTTTCTATTTCTAGTTCTATTCAGCAGAAAATCAGTAAATTAGAAACTTTATTGTCTAAATTTAAAGATGTTTTTCCTGAAGATTTGCCACATGGTTTACCACCTAGCAGAGAGGTAGATCATGTAATAAACCTAGTACCAGGTACAGCACCTGTTTCTAAACCTCCGTATCGGGTCAGCCGAACAGAGGATGAAGAAATAACTAGGCAGTTAACAGACTATCTTGGGAAAGGCCAAATTCAGACCAGTAGTTCACCATGGGCCTCACCAGTCCTATTGGTGAAAAAGAAGGAGGGGTCTATGCGTCTTTGCGTAGATTACAGAGCCCTCAATAAAGTCACAATTAAAAATAAATACCCTATGCCTCGGGCAGACAAGTTGTTTGATCAACTCGACGGGGCTAAGTTTTTTAGTAAAATAGACCTTAGATCAGGATATCATCAAGTCCGTATAAAATCGGAAGATGTCTCGAAAACAGCTTTTAGGACTCGTCACGGTCATTATGAGTGTGACCCCTGCCCGTGGCGTGTGCCCTACACCTATGTCATCTGCCTCATCCCTCTCTGATCTGGCAAACACAACCCGAATGGGCTCATCCTCATCATGCTCATCCTCTGACACTGGCTCATCTGCCTCATACAATGGAGGCTCTCTGTGCTCAAGCCTGTAATAGATCCTAACACCACAGTAGGGCAAACACTAACTGATCCACCCAACCTTGCCTACTCCCTGATATAGAGTAAGCCCCTCCTAGCCCAGTGTGAGGACTGGTAGCATGCTACTGCCAAGTGTCGGCCACGTGGCACTGACGTGGCCGACTGCACGTCGAGACCCAACTGGGGGCCCTATCCTGCTGACAGGGTCCCTAGGCTATGTTAGGCCCGCCATGGCTATGGACCGTGCTGGGGCACACTACTCACACTGTCTTGCCCTGTTGGTCATGTACGCTGGACACGACCCTGACTGTGGTATCTGACCTATCTGTGTTCTCTAGGGTTCGGCACTGGTTACGAGCTCGTAACACTCCCTCCCCCTTAAGAACCGTCTTGGTCCTCTAAGACAAAGTCTGGAAAAATCTTGCGAAGGACGCTGCCTCTTTCCCAAGTGGCATTCTCAACAGGCTGATCATTCCACTTAACCAGATATTCTCGGTATAGAGTATGACGAGTCTGCGTCTCTCTACTATCAAGA
Source organism: Diphasiastrum complanatum (assembly GCA_029204225.1). Taxonomy (NCBI): domain Eukaryota; kingdom Viridiplantae; phylum Streptophyta; class Lycopodiopsida; order Lycopodiales; family Lycopodiaceae; genus Diphasiastrum; species Diphasiastrum complanatum. Next base: position 63,221,299 of record CM055099.1, on the reverse strand, counting down.
ATCTCCTCTGGTTCATGTGGAGGTTGTTGAGGATCCAATGGGAGAACTAGAACATTGTCCCCTACCAGATTGTTTGATCTGGTTAAGGCTTTTCGTAACTGACTTACATGAAAGACTGGAAAAACCTTACTGCTGTGTGGGAGTTCTAGTTCATAGGTGACCTCGCCTAGTCTCCTACTGATGGTAAAGGGACCACAATACCTTGGAGACAACTTAGCACACACTCCTGATTTGAGGGTTTTAGAGTCAACTGGGACTCTCAAGTAGACTTTCTCACCAGTGGAGAACTGCACATCCCGTCTGTGTGGATCTGCATAATGCCTGGCTCGATCCTGGGACTGTCTAATGCTACGCTTAGCATGTTCTATCATCTAGTTTAGGTCCTCTAAAAAGTTTCTGGCTGCTTCAACTTTTTCTTGTTTAAACCCTACAGCTGTGGGTGAGCGTGGCTGAAAACCGTACATCAGCATAAATGGGCTGTATCCCGTAGCTGAATGTTTGGTACTGTTGTAAGCAAACTCTAATATCGAGAGATACTCCTCCCAATTAGTCTGCTTCTTGTTGACGTATGCACGAAGCATATCCTTCAGCACTTGATTTACCCTTTCTGTTTGACCGTCCGTCTGTGGATGGTCGGTGGTACTCATATTAAGTTTAGTATGGAGATGATGGAATACTGCCCTCCAAAAATTTCCAGTAAACTTACTGTCCCGGTCGCTAACTATGCCGGAAGGTAGACCGTACAATTTAAATAGCCCGTCTACAAACAACCTCGCTAACTCTGGAGCTCTAACGGTTGTTTTGGTCGGAATAAAATGAGCCATTTTGGTCAGACGGTCAACTGTGACCCATATAGCGTCATTACCTTTTTGGGTTTTAGGCAGGCCTACTATAAAATCCATGGAGATACTCTCCCATTTACCAGTTGGTATTTCTAAGGGATGCAACAACCCTCCTGCCTTTAAACGCTCTGCTTTATTTACTTGACATTTCTGGCAACTGGTTACATACTGGTGGACGTCCTTTTTCATACTGGGCCAGAAAAATTGCCTACGAAGAAGCTCATAGGTCTTCTGTATGCCTGGGTGTCCCGCGCTAGGATTGTCATGACATTCATATAGGACCTGCTGCCTATAATCCTCTGAATTGGGGACACATACTCTATCTCTATAGAGCAAGTACTCATCCTGAATGGCATACTGTTTCCATTTGAATCCTTGAGTCAACTGACCCTCAACCTCTGGGGTTTGCTTGGGTAATACAGGCTCAGAATCCTCAACGTCATCTGACGACGTATACTCGGACTCATCATCATCCTCAACGGAAGCTGCCGTATTCTTGGATGAACTGGCACCAGCCCCGGGAACTGGTTCTAGAGTCTGTAACTGTCTGTTCTGGACTGAGTTCCAGATAATAGAGAAGAATGCATCATGCTGGCATTTCCCTCTCAAGGACTCGAGTAACTCATTACGAATCTCAGTAAAACTCAGCTCGTTTATCATAGGCATTCTGCTAAGGGCATCTGCTACTGTATTGAATTTTCCACGCCTATATCTGATAGACATGTCAAACTCTTGCATCAACTCTGCCCAACGAGCTTTCCGACCTCTAAGCTCAGGTTGATTGCAAAGGTATCTGAGACTCTCATGGTCTGTCAGGACCTCAAAGTTGGCACCATACAAATAATGCCTCCAAGTCTTAAGGGCATGGACTATAGAAAAGAGTTCCTTTTCATAGGCACTGTACCTAGTCTGAGCTGGCTCGAGCTTTTTACTCTTGAACGCAACTGGTCGTCCACCCTGAGTTAGCACAGCACCTACTGCAAAGTCGCTTGCATCTGTTTCGACCACAAATGGCTGATTGGGGTCGACGACTTTTAAAACTGGTGCTGTAGCTAAGGCTATTTTGAGAGCATCAAAGCTCTCGTGTTGTGCAGACTCCCAAATGAACTCCTTTCCCTTCCCCTTAAGAAGATTTGTCATAGGAACTGCTATCTGAGCATATTCCTTGACAAATCGTCTGTAATATCCCGCCAGACCAAGAAAGATCTGAAGTTCCAAAATATTCTGAGGTCTCAGCCAACTGAGTATGGCTTTAACCTTATTTGGGTCCATCTTAATCCCATCTGAAGAGATAATGTGACCCAAATATACTACTTCTTCGACGAAGAATTCACACTTGGATTGTTTAGCATAAAGCTTATGCTTTCTGAGCAGTCGAAACACCTTTCTGAGGTGTTTTAGATGCTCCTTCCTCGTTTTGCTGTAAACGAGGATGTCATCTAAAAATACGACTACAAACTTACCCAAGTATGGTCTGAGGACACTGTTCATCAAGGTCATAAAGGTAGCTGGACAATTTGTGAGCCCAAATGGCATCACCTTAAACTCATAATGATCGTGACGAGCCCTAAAAGCTGTTTTCGAGACATCTTCCGATTTTATACAGACTTGATGATATCCCGATCTAAGGTCTATTTTGCTGAAAAACTTAGCCCCGTCGAGTTGATCAAACAACTCGTCTGCCCGAGGCATAGGGTATTTATTCTTAATTGTGACTTTATTGAGGGCTCTGTAATCTACGCAAAGACGCATAGACCCCTCTTTCTTTTTCACCAATAGGACTGGTGAGGCCCATGGTGAACTACTGGTCTGAATTTGGCCTTTCCCAAGATAGTCTGTTAACTGCCTAGTTATTTCTTAAAGGAAAGATGACTTAGCTGTTTCTGAGGACTGTACTTCCAAAGAAATTACGAAGAAGAACCCTCTCAACTCTTTTACCCACGATTTCAGACCTGCTGTCCAGGAAAATCCCAGCTTGAAGCTTCAAAATGGCATCCAAATTTCCGGTTCCTTGAGTATAGTAGCTCGCTGATCTGATTGCTTCTGAAAATCAGATTTGAAGCCAAGATTCACTTCTGAATTCTGAAAATTTCAGAACACTGTACTTGCTGTCTGGCTGAGGTCCAATTTCTTAGAAAACTTTGGTTGGAAGCCCGAAAAATGCAAATACTTTGGTACTCCTCTACCCTCGCTGACTGGACAGCTATTTGATGGCTCCAAAAACTTCTGATTTAAGGCTCAAAGCCCACTTGCTTCTCTGATTTAGCTTCAGATAGTAGGTCGCTGATCTGAGGGCTTTGGTAGGTGTCCAACTTCAGATGTCTGAGCTTCAATTTGAAGGATGAAGTCTACAATCAGCTCGCGATGGTCTTCTCAGACCCTGCCTACCTTCCTCTGTCCAAAACCCGCTCAACAGTTTCAGTTTGGCACTTGAAAATCGAGATTTAAGCACTCTTCTGACAGCTCTGGTTCTGGCCCAGACTTCTGATTTCTATTTCCTCTAAAATCTGAGAATTACCCTCTGAAAATGAAGGATAACTAGCTGTTTTCTACAGCGATGGATCTGTTTCAGAAATCTAGCTCATACTCCCACTAAAAGGAAGATGATTTAATGGAGACTTTCACAGTAGAAAGCTACTCCTCCAGCGCTGGATCTGTCTCTCCTATTTTCCAAAGTTTTTAAGAGATTCTGAGCACCTTCTCCCTGCTGCTACTTAGCTCCCTAGGATGGAGATAGCTCTGATACCAGTGTAATAGATCCTAACACCACAGTAGGGCAAACACTAACTGATCCACCCAACCTTGCCTACTCCCTGATATAGAGTAAGCCCCTCCTAGCCCAGTGTGAGGACTGGTAGCATGCTACTGCCAAGTGTCGGCCACGTGGCACTGACATGGCCGACTGCACGTCGGGACCCAACTGGGGGCCCTATCCTGCTGACAGGGTCCCTAGGCTGTGTTAGGCCCACCATGGCTATGGACCGTGCTGGGGCACACTACTCACACTGTCTTGCCCTGTTGGTCATGTACGCTGGACACGACCCTGACTGTGGTATCTGACCTATCTGTGTTCTCTAGGGTTCGGCACTGGTTACGAGCTCGTAACAAAGCCCAAGCTCTCTCTCTCTCATCTCGGCAAGCTCCCTCTCTCTCTCTCTGCCATCAGCTGTGTGCCCAGGTCATCTGCAGGCATGGGATGGGTGATGTCGTAGGCAAGTCAACCTGGCGCTCCAAATCTGATATCTTTGTCTGCAAGGTTCAAAATTTGCATGTCAGAGAGACAATTTGATAAAGAAATGAAACCAACGTACCAGTTTTCAATCAACATGCTCTGGGAGAATAGCTAATCACCTGCAATGCGCTCGTAATGGTCGGAAGTCTCCTGGCGAGGCATGCGTTGGTGCTACAGAACACCAACCGCTCCAACTGACTCACAGACAACCTGTTTCTTCTCCTCGTGTGAATGAGTGCCCATGTGCTCCAATTGCGCTCACACACGGAGGCAGCGCAATCCTGTGGTACATGCACTGAAATGTTTCAGCACATATGCACGGGTGGAACGTCAGCGAAACACAGCAATGGAGGATAAAATGAGATGCATACCTGAGAAAGGACACGCAGTGCAAGATGCTATATAGATGGATAGGTGCTACCGAACATGGTCCACCAGGTAATGGGAAGCTGCCTCCTTTCTGGATCCTGAGCAGCCGAGTGGTCGAACGTGCCCATGCCGAAACGAAATGCAGCGAGCTCCTCCATGATCCTGATAGGATCCAAACCTATGTGTGGACCCACCCTGTGAATGTATTGAAGCCAATCGGCCTCGAGCTCCCTGACTGCGATCTGTGACGGAGAGAGGAAGAGGGGATGCAGTATGTGTGCAACGTTGTGGATACTCCTGTGGAAGTAGTTCCACCGCGTCTCCCAGATGAACTTCAGCTTGGTCATCCTGCAGGTGAAAGGCATGTAAAAACCTGGGCATTACGAAAAAACGTAACATTGACAGAAAAACAAGCTAGCAATCACTGAAAAGATAAAGACCAATCACATTACTGTAACGCTTACCTCTCTGGCTGCAAGATGGGTAGCTGCAGGAACTCTCCACTCCGGTCCATGAGCTCATATACCAGTCCAAGTGTCGACCCCTCGCTGTCAGCCATGCGGAGCACAATGTAGAGTGGTCGAAGGAGTCCTGACAATGTCTGTGCATCCCTCTAGAACTGGTCTCCGAGAAGTGCTCCCCATCCTCAGTGTGCTGAAACGTACTGGCACGCCAAAGATCACTGGCAACCATCTGTAGAAGCTGCGCCCTACACCTGATCAAACGGTCGATGACCACCAAGTCGAATGCAAAGCGTGTGGGGGCTGGCTTACGGAGGTCCAGATGGCTGAACACCCGGAACATGGCAAGAACACGCCTCTTCCTGGCGACAACACCAGGAAGAGGGCCTCACGGACGATGGCTCTAACCCAGGGAAGTGCACCTATGTCCCCCATCAGAAGGTCTATATCGTGCGCTGCACAGGCGGTATGAACAATGTGAGGGAACTCGGCCTCTAGCAGTACACCCATCTGAATGCAGTTCGTGGCATTGTCCGTCACCACCGTGACGACATGCTGTGGGCCTATGGACAGGATGGAAGACCTGATGACATCAAACATGAACTCTACAGATATGACTCTCCCCCCCCTGCTGCAATCCACGGCCCTCAAAAACTGTGCCCATGCAGCTGGAGACCAAGATGTTGAGGATCGGCCTCCTCCTGACATCAGTCCAGCCATCGGACATGATGTTGCAACCGTAAGTGGCCCAGTGGCGACGTAGAGGCTCCATCTCTCTAGACAATGACTCGACCCTATCCCTCAGCATGTGTGTACGGACAACCTCTGAACTAGGGACTCTCCAGCTAGGGTTGACAGACTGTGCAAGGCGGAAGGCCCTTCTGAAGGGCTCAGAGTCGGTGATGGCAAATGGAAGGTTCAGCTCATAAATCAAACTGGCCACGGCCTGTGTGGCCTCTCTGTCCATGTGCGGCTGATGCGCGCCGCGAATGCTCTGCTGCCTAAGAACTCTCCCAGCTGGGCGACGGGTAGCGGACCTCCAGCACGGTGCACCAAACGTGGCGGGAATGGATGATGACGCGACAGGATAGGCAGTAGTGGATGCATCAGCTGTAGACGTGGAATGGGGAGAGTGGGATGCACTGGCCGGGATGGGTGCAGCAGCATAAGTGGGGTACACTGGTGGAGGGGGGACATCTGGCATGGGATACGAAAACTGCTAGCTAGGGAGGTCATCCGGATGGGAAGGGAAGGAGGAAGGGATCTCCTCAACGTCCTGGAAGGCCTCGTCACTGGCATCCTGGGCCTGCTCCTGCTCGGGCTGTGGAGAGTCCATGAGAAAGTCGTAAACTGGGGGAGTGCGAGCAACAATAGGTGGTGGTGGAACCGCAAAGGCAACTGGCGGACGAGATGGGACGGGTTCCACCGGAATGGGTGCAGATGGGGGTGCGTGTGGCGGAACTGTCTGAGGGGGGTGAGGGGCAAAGGGACTGGACGAGGATGCACTCCCTCTCCTCGTGCGTGCCAGCCAAGCAGGCAGCAACTCGGGGTCAACCACGTAAGGCGCGGTGCAAAACCGAAGAACACCCTCCGAAATGGTGTTCTCCCCCGCCACAAGACGTGGCCCGTAGTCCAGAAGTCGCTGCCTGACGGGAACGGACATGCTGGCATAGGGGGCAGCATTCAGCGTGCCACCATCTTTGGCGTGTGTGCCGCGTAGGTGGCCTTTAAGGCGAGTGAGGGTAGCAATGAACTCGAATAGGCAATATCGACAGCGCACGATCTTTGCACCGGACGAGAACCGAGATGATCGTGAGTGCGATAGGAGGCGGAAGGCTGGAAAAAACCACAACAAAGGCCGGAATAGCAATAGCAGGGGCGGAAGCGATCAGTGCAACGCGAAGACAGTATGATGGCGAGGAGTGGAGGGGCAGCATAGAGGGCGCGGACAGCAGGGAGGGCGCAGACAGCAGCACGATGGGCAGGGAGAGAGATGAAGCGAGGGGGGGGATTAGGTTAAAAAAATATATATTAATATATTAGATATTAAATATTAAAAAATATTAAATATTGTGGTACCGCGGATCAGTATGGATCCACGGTACCACAGTGGATCTGCGGTACCAGGGTACCGCTGGATCTATGATATATATATATATATATATATATATATATATATATAGAGAGAGAGAGAGAGAGAGTCGCAACATAAAAACGAGTAAAAAACAACATTGTTTAAGCACTGAAAGAACGCATAGACATCAGCTAGACAAATCGAAACCATTCCATTCACTTGTATGGTTTTCATTCTCAAAAACCAACCTAGATAGACACTACTATACATAAGGAAAGAGTTGTACGTTGGAAGTATGAGATGATGCTAGATTCAAGGCAAGAGCTTGATCTCTACATAGCTCCTCCTCGTCGAGATGGTTATTGACATGCCTGCATTCAGTGAGGATCTATTACCGCCTTTTAAATGTCTTGTTCTTATAAGCTTACAATTCAATTTAACATATGATTACAGCTAATAATGTTGAAGTGCTAAACAGCATTGGTAGAAAAAATCTCAACCTATGGACAAATTAAAACACATTAATACAGCAACATATCTAGATTGAATAAACTAGTTGGTTCAATCGCTCATAAAAAGCAGCAACCATACAAGGCAAATTTAATGGATCCATAAGACTGCATAACCATTCAATCTACTTCAAAGTACACAACAAAGAGTATGAAAGACTCTTAGCAACAAGGAACCCATCTAAAAAAATTATGGGGCTGTCATACTTCATGTGACGTTACTCGTCACCTACACATCTATCATCCCACCATGGGGGAGTATGGAGTTGCTTTGATGATCAGCTTCTTCTATTCTACCTAATTCAAGGGACCGCTTGGTTGACTTCAGATATCCCCGAATGACAACTATCCATTAAGGGGCTACATCAACATGGACTAATATTTCGTCAAGTGGCTCATCATCCGCTCCATACTCTCTAGAACATTGTGTAGCTTTGATAGACAATTTTCTATATAGTGTTGCTCACCTTTCCTAACCGCAATATTGAGCTCAATCTTTTGTAATAATAGCAAATATCTAACTATCGTATGCATTGTACAAGTCTTGATTATGCTTGATGATCTACAAAGATAGCAAAACATTTAGCTTGCAAATAATGCCTAGATTTCATTATATTAGCTTTACACATCTCCACATGGGAGTATGGTGCTACTTTAATGATCATCTTGCTCTCTTATACCTAGCTAAAACCAAGAGGTGGCCTACCCAACTTTAAATATTCCACAATGGCTGATATCCATTCAAGAATCGCATCATGGACAAATATTGCATTAGGTAATTCATCATCCACTCCCTTGCTCTTTGATACTTTGTGTAGCCTTAAGAAAGGATTTGCTAGAGAGTGTTGTTCTGGCTAGAACTTGAATGCAAATCTCAAATAGAAATTGTTTGGCCGCTAATAAGGGCAAACATATGTCAAGATCACACCCAACCCTGAGGCAATGTGATAAGCTTGAGGCTAAGTATCGTGGCAGTATTGGAACTCCGACTACATCTAGCTCAAGAAAGTTGGTCCGGTAGAAATCAAGCTTAACTCCCAACTGGCGACTCCATGTCCGTGCTAAATATACTCGACATAGAAACTGTCTTATATACTGGTGAGTGCCTGATGGAAGCTCAATGATGGAGATTCCAAATGACTCATGTAGGAGGTGGGATGCTTGAGAGAACCATGATAGTCTGTAGCCCTGGTCATGGAGATGGCGTGATGAGGATAGTGCAATCTGAGTGTATCGTTTGTCTGTATCCGGCATGGCCTGTAATTTCTGAATATACGTGATAAGCTGGAAAATTGCGTCAATCTGTAGAGGTGGTACTACAAACTCGGCCAGTAGAATCTCATGTGGAACTGAGGGCTTCGCTCGGATCAGAGACGAGCTAACATGGTGGTCTGCAAACGTGACAAGCTGGCCCAATGTGAAGAAAGAAGACCCATGTCTCTGCTGCATATCAAGGCCGTGGGGGTGACAATGGTATCAAAAAGTCGACACTTTCTCTGAGCATGCTGGATGGACTTCCGAAAACAGAACCGCTCAAGTAGAACTAGGGAGCATGACCCTTCCCAAGTCGAGTGGTGGCGGCCTGTCTCATGCTAAAAGTGGGACCAGAGAGAGAGAGAGAGAGAGAGAGATAGAGAGAGAGAGAGAGAATTAGAATTAGAATTATATTATATTAATGTCTGTCAAGTACCCGAGGGCACATAAGACAAGTAGAAAGTACATCAAAAAAGAAGGAGCATTGTCCATGTAAGCTTTACCAGCACTAGAAAACAGAGAGAAAAACAAAGCTTAACCTCCAACTCTGTTGAGGGTACAATATCAGTAGCTTAACCACCAGCTACACAGAGGGAAAGAGAAAACTGAAATAAGTTAGCTAACTAGCTAAGTGGATATAAAAAACTGCGTGATATGGTGAGAAGCAGGTGTTGGCCTCCGGTGAAGAGCCTTGGGCCTGGAGGAGCGAAGAGGATGCTGGAGCTTCGGTCGTCGTACTGGAATGTCTATCTGACTGTCAGAAGTCTCACTGTACTATGAATGTAAGAGGACCATCCATCACCATCTCGAAAACGGGCCAGCACTCTCTCATACAATGTGACGATAGCAGCAATGATCTCCTGAGAAAAGCCAAGCGATGCTAAGCGCTGGAGTAAAAGGTGTCTCGGAACAGAATCAAAGGCTTTGCGGAAATCCACAAAGCAACAATAAACCCTCTGCTTTCTGAACTTAGCCTCCTCAATAATGCATCCCAAGATGAATATCTGGTCAGCCGTGGAGTAGCCAGTGCGAAAACCTGCCTGTCCCATAGCATGTAACCCCTCTGTCTCTGCCCGTGAGCTGACAATAGACTGTAAAACGGATCCATATAGCTTGGCCATAGTAGAGAGAGAGAGAGAGAGAAGAAGAAGAAGAAAAAGAAATTATATTAATGTCTGTTGGGTGCCCAAGCGCATATAAGACAGAAGAAATAAGTACATATCTCGTGGGAGCACTGTCCATGTCGGACAACATAAAAAAAAACGCTAGTCTAAGTGGAAAAAACAATATAGTAATCTCTTTAGCTAGTTAGAAGACACATCGAACATAGAATCATAAAAAGAATACAAGAGTTTTTTGAAGAGGGTACAAGTGCTAGAGCTTAACCACCTGCTCTACTAAGGAAAGTAAAAGGAAGAATAAAATATCAATCTCGGAAAAAATGACTGATACCCATAGAAGCTGTGATCTGTGGTCGAGGAGCTCTGGTAGCTCTGGAGGCTCGTGTAGATCTGGCAGGAGGTGGTGGCTGAGCACGTTGGGCCTCTCGCCCTCACCAGTATGACTACCTCATCATCTGATAGGTCATCGCGCTCACGCTTCTGAAAGAAGCTAGTAATAAGATGTCGAACCAAATCAGTAATACTCTCAAAAGGTATCAAAGAGGCTCTCAACATAAGCATCTCGAAGTAAAAGGCCGACACATCTGGGATCCTGATACTCCAAAAAGGTACTGAGGGTAGTGGGGGTGTCCCGATACAAACAATGATCTCGACCACGTATCTCATAGTATGTAGGGCATGTGAAGATAAAATGGAACTCATCCTCCACTACACCCAATATGCATACCTGACATATCCAATGCTCTCTCAAAATGCCTGAATATCTGCCTGTCTCGATAGCAAGCTGATGCGAAGAGACTCGTAACTATCCCAACCTATATCGGAGCACAAAAGAAAGAGGAAGAGATAGATATAAAGGTCTAATAGGAAGTCCCAAACTGTCTTTGCGTAAGATATGTGTGCCATAAAAGGTAAGCTTGACCCTGTCATGATCAAGACGATCCCATACTATGTGACAATATCTACGATACAGCTGTTGTCTGATAAATGCATGAGTTCCAAGTGGGAGATCCAGCATCGAGAAGCCCCATGACTGAAAGAAAGCCACCACATCACCGTACCAAGAAGATCTAGCCTACTGTCCAGCTATAGCCTGAGAAGAAGTAAGCGCTACCATCACGTATATGTGAGTATCCAAGGTCTCAAGTCGATGTAGAAAGGTAACAATCTGAAACAAAGCCTCTACCACCATCGGGAGTGAGGTGAACTCCGCTAAAAGAATATCATGAGGAACTAATGGCTTCGCACGAATCGTCCTCCCTAACATGGTGATCTGCAGGCGAGTGATGTCTCTCCAAGTACCCTGAGATATCCCTGGGCACCAAACCTCCGCCGAGTGCATAGCCACTGGTGAGACCACTGTAGAACAAAGGTGGTCTCTAGAAGCAGGATCATGAATATGGTAAGTAGTACACACTCTCTCCATATGTACCAAGGCAGCATGCCCCTTACACAGGCGAGATAGAGCAGTAGAGCGAAAAGTGAGTGAGGGACCGGTGAATAGTACACCTAGATAGGTGTATGAGGTAACAATCTCCAGCTGCTGTCCATCATAATAAAATGTGTTATCTCTCATATGTTGTCGGTTAGTGTTAAACACCATTACCTTGGTCTTAGCAGTATTCACCGTCAAGCCCCACACTAAGCAAAAACCATAGAGAGCATCAAGATGTCGCCATAATCCAGAGGCTGTAGAGGATAGCAATGCCACATCATCTGCATACAGTAGGATAGGAATAATAACATCAGCAAGTGGACATCCATCACCACCCTCCTCCTTGATGATCCGCTCTAGATCATCAATGTACAATGCAAAAAGAGTGGGAGAGAGTGGACCCAACTCCCTTGGGTCCCAAACCCAAACTTGAGATTGGACGATGACTGGGCCTGTAGACTTGACTGGTGACTCGTGAACTTGCATGGTTGCCACGTGTCATGATCTTGGTTTGCACGTGGCTTGGAGTCTCTCTCCTTGGAGGTATTCAAGGGGAGGAGGACTCATTTTGCCATCCATTCTATCTACCTAGGAGGAGGTGGATGGAGAGCGTGTGCACGGCCAAGATGTATGCTAGCATGAGGTAGGAGATGGCTGAGAGCCTAGGCGGTGGTATGGGACGCCGCCTAGGATGGAAGTCGGATCCAACTTGATTCGGTCACAGGCCAGGGCACGGAGGGTGGACCCGGATTAGGTCCTACGGCGGGGTGGAACGTGAATCGTTCGGTCTCTTGTGGTTAACTGGCACCTGGAGGTTTGCAGTAAGTAGGGTTTGTAACATATGGTATCAAAGCCATTGCATGCTGAAGGCAGGTGTGTTGATCCGAAGTAGTTTTCCTGTAATTTACGATGCCTTTGACGGATTTCAAAAGGGGCTTAAAATGCATTTTTTATGCATCTTTTAGCGTTCTTCTTTCCGCTGTTTTTCTGAATTTCGAAGTAAAAAAGTTAAAAAAAAAACAGTTGGGGGGGCCCAAAAAGGACCTGCCACGTGGCACTGTCCAGGAAAGGACAGGTGGCAGGCTTTTGGACATCCATTCCGCTCAGATTCAAGCACAGATCTGCTGCGATGGACCCTCCTCAGCGCAAAAAAACTTGAAGTTATTGATCGCTGCATGACCACAGGGCCCGGACAGGTGGCAGAAGGCAGCGTTTTTCAATTCCGATTCCTCTCTGATCTTTGTTGGCAAAATTGGGACCCTCCCTAAGCAAAAGAATGCTTTTTTCCCAGTTCTGTCCCTGTTTTCCAGCGATGGACAGTCCTGAAAAAAAGAAGAAAAGGAAAGGGGGGGGGGGGGCGCGTTGTAGGCCACCTGGCAGGATGATGGGAGATGGCCAGAGGTGCTTACGTGGAGGCCAGGTGGCAAAGCAAGGCCACTTGGCAGGAAGTAGGATAGCATGGAGAGGGAGGCATACCTCTCCTATGCATGAGTTTTTTGTGAAAAGAGGTGGAGGTGGTGGTGCATCCTTCTCTTTGCTCTCTCTTATTCCTCTTGGCAGCCATGGACTATACCATTTGGTTTGTGAAGAGACAGCCATAGTAGTTTTGTATCTACCTTCCTTGAGTAACTTTTGATTCTCTTCTATCATCTCTTTCTTAATTCACCTCTCTTCTTCTTGTAAAACTGGAGCCTACCCGACTCCTACCACACAGCCTATGTCCCCTGCCATGGAGGTTACTGCATCTACCTCTACCTTAGATCCTGATGCCTTGTTGCTTGCAATTAACAATCTACAGCAACAGATTGTTGATATGCAATCTAAACACAGTCAAGATCAGCAGGAACTAAAGGAATTGGTGCAGCTAAGGCAATTGGTGCACCAACCCTTGTTCACTCCTGAAGTTTTTGCTGGGGAAAAGAAGGATAGAACCCCGGAGGTGGTCTTGCAATGGCTGGATCGATGGAATTCGCATGGTGGCAAGATATAAGGGGTAAGCCTGAAGTTCCTAGGAATTGGGAGGATTTATGTAACGATCCATATGGGGAACCGGCCCCTGGATCAATGCTTACAAGAGTTTTAGGAAGTCTATTCTCGTTTTGCAACTAGAATAGATCCTTTGCTAGTAAAGTTGCATTTTATACTTGGGTTGCGAAGAGACTACCAGCTAAAGGTGAGGAGAAACCAGCCTCTTACCCTTGAGGATGCTATTCGCTTCGCCAGAATCTACGATGATACTCGTATGATGGCTAAGCCTGAGACTGGTGTCTTGCCCAACGTAAAGGGTAAGAAGCCTTTCTTTCCAAAGAAATCGAAAGACAAGGCAAAGGATGGGTCTTCGGGTTCAGGTAAGTCGAAGAAAAGATCTACCTTGGACCAAGAAACCTTTATGAAAGCCAGAAGCGACAATCTATGCTTCAATTGCATGGAACTAGGTCATGTCGCGAAAGAATGTCCAAAGAAACGGAAAGCTAAAGGGGCATCTTTTAAGACACTAGGTAACTCTAGCATATCTAGCGTAGATCTTTCCTTTGCTGGTAATTCTGTGTGCGAGCATTGTTGTTTCAATACGACTGTTTTTGGCCCATGACCTCATTCGGATGAAGGGGGTTGTGGGTGGCCAAGCAGTAACTGTTTTATTTGACAATGGTTCCACACATCATTTTATTAAAGCTAATTTGTTGCAGAAGCTAAAGGTGGAAACAAGGCAAAGTGACCATCGATACACTGTGAAGATGGCAACTGGCGCAAAAAACCAAGTATGGGACTGGATAGTCCCACATCTACCAATTGAGATTCAAGCCTGTAAAGATAATTTAGACTTTCACATTATGAATCTAGATAGGGTAGATGTTATACTTGGTAAGGAGTGGTTCTATGAGAGGAACGAGACTATGAGAAAAAACTATGTAACACACAGTTTGTTGTTCTTGCATAACGGCTCACTCATAGAAATAAATGGAAATGTTGATATTTCTACTCCGTATATGCTTTCTGCTTTGGAAACAGTTAAATGTATGGATGTTGTTGATTGCAGTTCTTATTTATGTTGGTTAAAAGATTTTACTTACCATGAAGAACGCAGTTTGCAATTTTACAATCTCCAATGGAACTAATGTCTAATAACCTAAAGCAAGAAAACTCACCAGAAGGTAAAATTTTTAGGAAACTTAGGCAAGAATTTAACGATGTGTTTCCTTAGCAGCTTCCTGAGGGTCTTCCCCCCTCTAAGGGTGTTGACCATGGTATTAAACTGATTCTTGGTAGTTCAGCTATATCACTATACCCATATAGGATGAGTACTACTGAAGAGGATGAGGTTTATAGGCAACTACAAAATTACCTTGAGATGGGCCATGTTAGGCCTAGTAAATCTCCCTGGGGGGCACCTGTGCTCCTTGTTGATAAAAAAGACGGAGGCACTCGTCTTTGTGTGGACTTTAAAAAGTTGAATAAATTAACGATTAAAAACCGTTATCCTTTGCCGCGAATGGATGAGCTGGTTGATCGATTGCATGGTGCAAAGTACTTCACCAAAATCGATTTGAGATCAAGGTATCATCAGATTCGCATAAAGACTGAGGATGTTGAAAAAACCGGGTTTAGAACTAGGTACGGCCATTATGAGTTTCTGGTTTTACCATTTGGCTTGACAAATGCTCCAGCGACTTTCCAGCAGATGATGAACGATCTTCTTCATCCATATCTGGGAAAGTTCGTAATAGTGTACTTGGATGATATTCTCATCTATAGTAAGACCTTGGAGGAGCATGAGGAGCATCTCAAGACTGTCTTAAAGTTACTTAGACAGGAGAAGCTTTTTGCCAAGGAGTCCAAATGTGTATTCTTCCAGAAAAGGTTGTTATGCCTTGGTCACATTATTTCGGACCATGGGTTGGAAATTGACCCAAATAAAGTCCGACAAGTACGTGAATGGCCTATTCCTAAAACCATCTGAGAGGTTAAGTCCTTTTTGGGCTTTATGGGGTTTTTTCATAGATTCATCTTGAACTATGCATTAATTGCATTGGCCTTGACAAATGTCCTCAAAGGGGCTAAGAGAGTTAGCCGGCACAGTAAGTTCAGTCCTCCGGTTACTTGGACTGAAGAGTTGAATCAGAGTTTTGAGAACCTCAAATACTGTGTGACTACAACACCTATTTTACACATAGTGGATCCTAACAAGCCATATGTGCTTGAAACGGATGCTAGTGACTATGCTATAGGTGCAGTCCTATATCAGGATGGTAGACCGGTTGCTTTTGAAAGCAAAAAATTAGATCCTGCTCAAAGGCGGTATTCCACCTACGACAAGGAGCTTTTTGTTGTGATTCATGCCCTGAAAGTTTGGAGACATTATTTGTATGGCTCCCAGTTTACCATAGTTACTGACCATTGAGGGTTTAGGGTTGGTGCTTAGAAGACAATGTGCATTGTGTTTTATCATTTGACATTTACGTTTTGTGCATTGAATGATGAATCTTGATCATTGATCAATCATCAATCAAGAATCAACATTGGATACTTGCTTTTGGTATGTGAGATCATAGATGATAGATCTATCATCTTGATTCTTGATTGATAGGGTTGAGTGTGGACATTGTGAGAGGGTTGAGTGTCATTGTTGTTGGAGCTTGGTGGTTTAGGGTTAGAACTTAGGGCTTCCAGCATAGAATCTAGATACTAGATAGTAGATTCTAGAAATTAGATTAAGGCAAAGAGAGAGAAAGATCCGTCATTTGAGAGAGAGAGAGAGAGAGGGGGGGGGGGGGGGAGCACCATGCCTAGGGATAGCGATCCCATATGGGATCACGTTACTATCGATGCAGCCTATGGCACATCAGGCACCAAGAGATGGACTTGCAGATACTGCCACATCAGTTACACATGAGGGCCCACATGCATTAGGTCCATTTATTACATTTGAGGGGGTAAGAGATTGCCCCTTGCATGCATGCTCCTGAGATGATACTCACTCCTGCTGCACCGGACGAGGCTAGCCCTTTGAGGTTGGGGCCCATAGTGAGAGGTAGACAATGGACACTCAATGATTTTGTCATCTTACGTTATACATTCCAATGTTCAAAGCAATTCGAATGACTTGTTGCTTGAAATTGTGCTTTTGAAATCACAGACTAGTCAGTGGTCGCGACTCACTGTAGTCCAGTGGTTCACTAGGCACCTAACTTGAATTGTTTTTTTTTTTGTAGATAGAGATGCAGTGACTCAGCCAGAGGCCACCACATCACGCCCCCCGCTTGCCTTTCGCTTGGTGCTCACCCCTCGCTTCGCATGGAGAGGACAGAGCTGTAGATGAGGCAAGGCCTAGTACTGGACCTGACCCGCCTTCTGGTGTGGGATCCTCGACACCACCTGTCATGCCCATGACTGGTCTCGAGTAGCGTGTCCACGCTAGGGACCAATAGACCAACAACCCATAAGTTAATTGTGACTATTAGGGAATTGGGGCCCTTATGTGTACATGGTCATAATTAATGGTTGTAGGCCTAAACACTTGATGGTGGATTTGTATGGGTCTATCAGTGAGTCATTGGGGAACTGAATGACGTGGCCCAGATAGGCTGAAGAGGTGTCCAGTGAGGTGTCACAGTGCACTACTAGTGGTGCATGGGCTTCCATTTTGCACTTTCACTAATTTAGCGAATGCTTCTTTGCAAGAAGTCATATGACGAGTAGCACCACTATCAATCACCCATTCAATGGGCTGAAAATCAGCAACTTGCAAAACAGAATCTGAATTCCTCATAGATGTAGTAGTACTAGTAGAAGCAATATTAGACACAAAAGCATAGTCTTGGTTGAAGAGATCACCACTAGCTTCAAGCTCTTGCTCCAAAGTAGCAAGTGAAGCACTAGTATCAATTCCTTTACTCTCCTCTTTTGCAAGCTTCTTCTTACAATCCTTGATGAAGTGCCCATACCTTTTGCAATAATGGCACTTCCCTTTCTTCTTTTGAGTGTTGACATTTTGACCTCCAACAGGCATTTGCTCATCCTTGGAAGGAGGCTTCCCCTTTCCTTTTGACTTGCCTTTGCCCTTGCCTTTCGTGAAGAAAGCTTGATCTTGTTGAGTGTCACCCGCAAAGTTTTGCCTCGTTTGCTCCTCTTGAAGAAGCAGCCTGTTACGAGCTCGTAACCAGTGCCGAACCCTAGAGAACACAGATAGGTCAGATACCACAGTCAGGGTCGTGTCCAGTGTACATGACCAACAGGGCAAGACAGTGTGAGTAGTGTGCCCCAGCATGGTCCATAGCCATGGCGGGCCTAACACAGCCTAGGGACCCTGTCAGCAGGATAGGGCCCCCAGTTGGGTCCCGACGTGCAGTCGGCCACGTCAGTGCCATGTGGCCGACACTTGGCAGTAGCATGCTACCAGTCCTCACACTGGGCTAGGAGGGGCTTACTCTATATCAGGGAGTAGGCAAGGTTGGGTGGATCAGTTAGTGTTTGCCCTACTGTGGTGTTAGGATCTATTACACTGGTATCAGAGCCATCTCCATCCTAGGGAGTTTAGGACAGCAGTAGAGAAAGCTATCAGAAGATAGGAGGTGTTTCTCAGATTCTCAGAGAGGAATAGAGGAGGATCGTTGTAGGAGCAGCCTTCAAACTTCTGATTTCCACTGAGAAATCACAGTAGCAAGGAGTCAGATTCCAAGTGTAGGTAACTCGCTGAAAAAACAGTTGTTTCTCACTGAGTTCAGAGGATTCTTCGTAGTTTTCCCAGCGAAATTAGAGTAGGAAGAAGCCAGCACCTCCATCGCTGTACAGTCAGAGACCTACATCCGATTTCCAGGGAAAAAGTTACTGGTTTTCAGCGAGTTGGAAGCCAAAAAAGAGGAGCAGGGCCAGCGCTGCCAGTGCTTCTGAAAATCTGGTTTTTCAACCAGTTTTTGGGCCCCAACGTCAGAGATTTGGAGCAAGAGGATTCCTACCAGATCAGCGAGTAGGAGACTTCTGAAATTTCAGAACTCATAAGGGTTTTTGGACTTCAGATTTGCCTTTTTGTGGACAAGATGGATTGCAATCAGACCAGCGAGCTACTATCCTCAAAAAACCGGGAAATTTAGTACCGTTTTGAAGCCTCAAACTGGCATTTTTCGGAACAGCAGGTCTAAAATCTTGGGGAAAAGAGCCGAAAGGGTTCCTCTTCATTCTTTCTTTGGAAGTACAGTCCTCAGAAACAGCTAAGTCATCTTTCCTTTCCCTTGTACAGTTGTAAATTAGTCTTTTAGACTTTTTTCCTTCAGAAGTTAAGGTAGCTCTCTTTCAGTTTCGAAGATGACCACTCCTCAGGGACCTGATCAACCCCAAGAGAGAGGCTTCGACGAACTTGAAACAGAAGCCTTGGCTTACAAAAAAGGGAAGGAACCCATGGAAGTGGAAGAACAGGAACAGTTCGCCGAAGAACTCGACGAACTGGTTACCAAGGAGCAGTTCCTCCAATTGGTAACAGAAGTGGATGAACTGAAGTTGGCATTAGCCAATTTCAAGTCCAGTGTGGACGACTCGTTCGCTGAACTCAAAAACTTGTTTTTGAGTTCCGCGAAAGGAAGCCTTCCCTCCACTTCTCAGTTATCCCCTTCTCCACTTCCATCAGTTTCGGGTGAGACTTTACGGTCTCACCCCAGTGTTTTTAAAGATTTAAAGCCTCCTACTTTTAATGGGGAAGAGAAGGATAGAAATGCAGATATTCTACAAACCTTCCTCAGCAAATGGAAGAACATTCATGCTCTTAAACAGACCCCTGACCATTTGCAAGCAACTGAGGCCAGTCTTTCTTTAGGGCCTATGGCCTATAAGTGGTGGTTAAATCTCCAGGAGACTGGGCAGACTCCCCGGTCATGGAAAGCTTTTGAAGAAGCTTTCCTAAGAGAATTTCTACCAGAGAATGAACTTGATAGAGCCTGGGAAGCCTGGGAAAGAACAGTAATGGACAAGTCCCTCATCCAATATATCTCGCAGTATCGAGAAGCAATTTTAAAGATTAAAAATATGGATGACTATCAAAAAATCAGGGGATTTGTCCGTGGCCTCAAAGATGAATATAAAGTAGAGGTCCAGAGAAACTCGCCTACTACCCTTGAGCAAGCTCTCAGATATGCTCAAATCTATGATGATTCAGTGGGTAGGAAGAGAGCGAGACAGCAACCACTTTCTGAGCAGCTTCCTCAGAAAGACTTTCAATTTAAAAAGAAATTTTTAAAAAGAAAGAAAGAAGATAAATTTAAAGGTGAAGCTCCTCAGAAACGCCCTTCACTCATACAGCCCTTAAAACCAGATGATTTTGAGAAAGCCAAACAAGAACGTTTGTGCTTTGTGTGTATGGGCAAGGGACACACAGTCAGACAGTGTCCCAAGGGGCCTTTCACTAAAAAAGATAAGAAAGATAAAAAACAAGTTCATCTTGTTCAGACTGTATGTTTCCCCAGTGACTCGGCAGCTTCCGAGATCAAAGTGTATCATGAAGATCATGAACACTGTTGCCAGCTGACCTCTGCAATGCTAGCGAGACCCTTCAGCTTTGGGCCGCATGACCTAGTACGTATGCATGGGAAAGTTGGTAACCAGTCAGTAAGAGTCATGGTTGATGATGGGGCAACCCATAATTTCATCAACCACACCCTGGTTAAAAAGCTTAAACTACCAGAAGTACCTAGTCAGCATAGGTACATAGTTTCATTAGCTAAGGGTGAAGATAAAAAAATATGGGAAACTATGGTAAGTAAGTTAAATCTTGGTATTCAGGGGTACCAAGATCAAATAAACTTTCAGATAATGCACCTGGATCGAACAGACATTGTTCTCGGGAGAGATTGGCTCTACAGTTTAGGACCTTCCCTCCACAGAAACTATCAAGAGAACACCCTCAGCTTTCAGTATAAAGGCCGAGAGATCCAGTTGCATGGGGAGCATGATGTTCCCAACAGCCCTATGGTCTGCAGTTCAGAGCTCTGTCAGCTAATCGGAGACGAAGACCATCAGGTATTCTTATGTGACTTTCAGTTTATTCCTGAAGTTTCTATTTCCAGTTCTATTCAGCAGAAAATCAGTAAATTAGAAACTTTATTGTCTAAATTTAAAGATGTTTTTCCTGAAGATTTGCCACATGGTTTACCACCTAGCAGAGAGGTAGATCATGTAATAAACCTAGTACCAGGTACAGCACCTGTTTCTAAACCTCCGTATCGGGTCAGCCGAACAGAGGTTGAAGAAATAACTAGGCAGTTAACAGACTATCTTGGGAAAGGCCAAATTCAGACCAGTAGTTCACCATGGGCCTCACCAGTCCTATTGGTGAAAAAGAAGGAGGGGTCTATGCGTCTTTGCGTAGATTACAGAGCCCTCAATAAAGTCACAATTATGAATAAATACCCTATGCCTCGGGCAGACGAGTTGTTTGATCAACTCGACGGGGCTAAGTTTTTCAGCAAAATAGACCTCAGATCGGGATATCATCAAGTCCGTATAAAATCGGAAGATGTCTCGAAAACAGCTTTTAGGACTCGTCACGGTCATTATGAGTTTAAGGTGATGCCATTTGGGCTCACAAATGCTCCAGCTACCTTTATGACCTTGATGAACAGTGTCCTCAGACCATACTTGGGTAAATTTGTAGTCATATTTTTAGATGACATCCTCGTTTACAGCAAAACCAGGAAGGAGCATCTAAAACACCTCAGAAAAGTGTTTCGACTGCTCAGAAAGCATAAGCTTTATGCTAAACAATCCAAGTGTGAATTCTTCGTTGAAGAAGTAGCATATTTGGGTCACATTATCTCTTCAGATGGGATTAAGATGGACCCAAATAAGGTTAAAGCCATACTCAGTTGGCTGAGACCTCAGAATATTTTGGAACTTCAAATCTTTCTTGGTCTGGCGGGATATTACAGACGATTTGTCAAGGAATATGCTCAGATAGCAGTCCCTATGACAAATCTCCTTAAGGGGAAGGGAAAGGAGTTCATTTGGGAGTCCGCACAACAGGAGAGCTTTGATGCTCTCAAAACAGCCTTAGCTACAGCACCAGTTTTAAAGGTCGTCGACCCCAATCAGCCATTTGTGGTCGAAACAGATGCTAGCGACTTTGCAGTAGGTGCTGTGCTAACTCAGGGTGGACGACCAGTTGCGTTCGAGAGTAAAAAACTCGAGCCAGCACAGACTAGGTATAGTGCCTATGAAAAGGAACTCTTTTCTATAGTCCATGCCCTTAAGACTTGGAGGCATTATTTGTATGGTGCCAACTTTGAGGTCCTGACAGACCATGAGAGTCTCAGATACCTTTGCAATCAACCTGAGCTTAGAGGTCGGAAAGCTCGTTGGGCAGAGTTGATGCAAGAGTTTGACATGTCTATCAGATATAGGCGTGGAAAATTCAATACAGTAGCAGATGCCCTTAGCAGAATGCCTATGATAAACGAGCTGAGTTTTACTCAGATTCGTAATGAGTTACTCGAGTCCTTGAGAGGGAAATGCCAGCATGATGCATTCTTCTCTATTATCTGGAACTCAGTCCAGAACAGACAGTTACAGACTCCAGAACCAGTTCCCGGGGCTGGTGCCAGTTCATCCAAGAATACGGCAGCTTCCGTTGAGGATGATGATGAGTCCGAGTATACGTCATCAGATGACGTTGAGGATTCTGAGCCTGTATTACCCAAGCAAACCCCAGTGGTTGAGGGTCAGTTGACTCAAGGATTCAAATGGAAACAGTATTCCATTCAGGATGAGTACTTGCTCTATAGAGATAGAGTATGTGTCCCCAATTCAGAGGATTATAGGCAGCAGGTCCTATATGAATGTCATGACAATCCTAGCGCGGGACACCCAGGCATACAGAAGACCTATGAGCTTCTTCGTAGGCAATTTTTCTGGCCCAGTATGAAAAGGGACGTCCACCAGTATGTAACCAGTTGCCAGAAATGTCAAGTAAATAAAGCAGAGCGTTTAAAGGCAGGAGGGTTGTTGCATCCCTTAGAAATACCAGCTGGTAAATGGGAGAGTATCTCCATGGATTTTATAGTAGGCCTGCCTAAAACCCAAAAGGGTAATGACGCTATATGGGTCACAGTTGACCGTCTGACCAAAATGGCTCATTTTATTCCGACCAAAACAACCGTTAGAGCTCCAGAGTTAGCGAGGTTGTTTGTAGACGGGCTATTTAAATTGTACGGTCTACCTTCCGGCATAGTCAGCGACCGGGACAGTAAGTTTACTGGAAATTTTTGGAAGGCAGTATTCCATCATCTCCATACTAAACTTAATATGAGTACCACCGACCATCCACAGACGGACGGTCAAACAGAAAGGGTAAATCAAGTGCTGGAGGATATGCTTCGTGCATACGTCAGCAAGAGGCAGACTAATTGGGAGGAGTATCTCTCGATATTAGAGTTTGCTTACACCAGTACCAAACATTCAGCTACGGGATACAGCCCATTTGTGCTGATGTACGGTTTTCAGCCACGCTCACCCACAGCTGTAGGGTTTAAACAAGAAAAAGTTGAAGCAGCCAGAAACTTTTTAGAAGACCTAAACCAGATGATAGAACATGCTAAGCGTAGCATTAGACAATCCCAGGATCGAGCCAGGCATTATGCAGATCCACACAGACGGGATGTGCAGTTCTCCACTGGTGAGAGAGTCTACTTGAGAGTCCCAGTTGACTCTAAAACCCTCAAATCAGGAGTGTGTGCTAAGTTGTCTCCAAGGTATTGTGGTCCCTTTACCATCAGTAGGAGACTAGGCGAGGTCACCTATGAACTAGAACTCCCACACAGCAGTAAGGTTTTTCCAGTCTTTCATGTAAGTCAGTTACGAAAAGCCTTAACCAGATCAGATAATCTGGTAGGGGACAGTGTTCTAGTTCTCCCATTGGATCCTCAACAACCTCCACATGAACCAGAGGAGATTCTTGATAGTAGAGAGACGCAGACTCGTCATACTCTATACCGAGAATATCTGGTTAAGTGGAATGATCAGCCTGTTGAGAATGCCACTTGGGAAAGAGGCAGCGTCCTTCGCAAGATTTTTCCAGACTTTGTCTTAGAGGACCAAGACGGTTCTTAAGGGGGAGGGAGTGTTACGAGCTCGTAACCAGTGCCGAACCCTAGAGAACACAGATAGGTCAGATACCACAGTCAGGGTTGTGTCCAGCGTACATGACCAACAGGGCAAGACAGTGTGAGTAGTGTGCCCCAGCATGGTCCATAGCCATGGCGGGCCTAACACAGCCTAGGGACCCTGTCAGCAGGATAGGGCCCCCAGTTGGGTCCCGACGTGCAGTCGGCCACGTCAGTGCCATGTGGCCGACACTTGGCAGTAGCATGCTACCAGTCCTCACACTGGGCTAGGAGGGGCTTACTCTATATCAGGGAGTAGGCAAGGTTGGGTGGATCAGTTAGTGTTTGCCCTACTGTGGTGTTAGGATCTATTACACAGCCCAACAAGTTCATCAAAGGAGAGTTGTTGTCCCCTAAGAGAGATACTTAAAAATGAAACAAATGGAAGATAAGATGAAGGTAATGAGTTGAGAGCAATATAAACAAATTGAGCATCCTCAATTATCTCATGAGTTGAGAGTAATATAAACAAATTGAGCATCCTCAATTATCTCATCAATATTGAGAAGCTCCTCACGAAGATCCTTGATCTTCGTCAAGTGATTGGTCAATTGATCCCCTTCTTGCATCTTCAACAAAGAAAGCTGATTTCTAAGATACACCACTCTTGCTGGATTTTTGACTCTATACATAGTATAAAGTGTATCCCATGCACTTTTAGATGTCTTACAAGACCTAATATGAAGTAAGATAGATCTTTTCACAGCAAGAGCAACCATAGAATGTGCTTGTGCATCCCTTCTATCCCACTTCTTTTGTTCTTCCGAAGATGGAGAAGATGATGTTGTTGAAGATGACCCACGAGGTGTAGGAGGTGCCAAAGACGGAGGCCTTTCCTCATCACCATTGACCAAATCCCACAACCCTTTCGCTATGAGAAGATTCTTCATCATGTAACTCCACAAGGAGTAGTTTGTGCCATCCAACCGACCTTCACTAAACAAAGAACTGATAGCTTCCGATTCTTTAGCCATTACCTCCAACAAAATTTCAGCTTGTAGTAGATAGGAAAGAGAGCCTTTCCACAACCAAATCTACTAAAAAATTTGCAGCAAACAAAGAGCTGAAAGTAGGAGCACAAGATGTCTTTCAATCTGCAACCAAAGTGCCCAAAAGATAATGGATAGATGGCTGTCTTTCTGCACAAAAAAACCAGCTTCTTGAAAATTAGGTTAGCTTCGATTGAAGCCTACACCGAAACCCAATTAGGAAGCCAAATAGTGTGATCAACACACACTCCAATAGGGCTGTTGAAAGCGCCCTACTACTTGCTGAGAATCTGCATATTTCCAGCCACAAGTTGACCTAACCCTGAATAGGGTTTGCTGAATTTTGGGCGCCCTCCTACACAAATGCAAACCTGAAAACAAAAACAGCAAGATAAGGAGACACCACAACCAAAAATCAGTAGCAAATTTTTGGGCGCCCTCCTCCAAACAAAACTTGCTGAAAACTGGTTGCATAAAAATCAGATTTGAGATTCTGATTTTTGGGTGCCAAAAATTGCTCCTCCTTCAACCTAAAACGAGACAAAAAAGCTGATCCAAACTCCACTTGAAAAGATCAGCAAGATGCTGAAATTTCACAACAAAAAGCAGAGAAGCTCCTCTTCTGGTAGGGCGCCAACAAACAAGCTTGCTGCAGATCCGGCAGCTCTGATACCATGTAGGAAAGCAAGAGTCAAGTCACCAAGATCTAGTTATCAATCAATCTCCACAGAAAACAAAAGAGAAGAGGCTGGGCGCCCAACTCTAAGAGAGACAGAGAGAGAGAGAGAGAAAACAACAACAAGAGCAATGGAGAGCAATGCTTAGCCAAACTGTAAAAATGGAATACACAATGAGCATCTAAGTACTCTACCTGGATGTGGCCAAATGCCACCAAACCCTAAGGTTAACCACTTACTAAATGTAGGGCACCCCCAAAGGTTAAGATAGGGCCCCTAAACAAAATTAGACCCCTAAGGACCCACGAGTCAGTACATGGCCAAAATTGGGTCCAACTGAACTTAAGACAAACTTAAGATGGCCTAAATAACTAAATACCCATGGTTACACAAATCTCGACCTTTTGGGTCAAAGTAACTTATGGATTAACTTTAGCATAGTCATTTATTTCTAACACCCCCTCTCCTCGCAACATGATTGAATTTCTAAGTACTAAATAGATCCTAATTTAGTTGTATTGCACCCACCTACATGCATAAGCCTTAAAAAATGAATTTACTATAAATAGAATGGCCCCTAAAAATAGCACGCAAGCATGGCCAAACTATCATTAAGGGGTATCAAAATAAACATTAATTCCTAACACTACCCTCTAAACTTTTGAAATTTTTCTTTGCCAAGTCCTTTGGTAAAGATTTCCGCAACTTGTTTTTCTGTAGGCTCCACTTCCCCTGAATGTAGATGGATCCTTGGTTTTCAATAGTGTAGCCATGTAAGCAAAGTGTACATCCCCATCTTTATGATGATCCTCTTGTCGAACCTCCTATTGATCTTCATGTTGCTTTTCAAGTCTAGTCGATCTCCTAGTTCCATGTGTACTGGACTCTCCCTGTTCCATAATGACACTATCCTTGATAGTTTCATAGTACCATCTAGGCAATCTTCTAGCTTCTGATGTAGGATGCTTCATGCCTGATGAAGTAGGAGGTGAATAAGTATCCCATATACTTACCTCTCCTTCCTCTTTCCTATCTCAACCAAAGTCACTCTAGGTTCTTGAATTGGCGTAGGCGATACATGTGTCGATTCAAGTTCCTGTAATAACTCCACATAATATAGGGATTCCTCCATCTTGATCCTTATCAAAATATATCTCTATATCTTTATGAGTTGCCTCCTCATCAACGACTACATCCCTACTTATGATTATTTTCTTACCCTCCAAGTCATATAACATGTATCCCTTCTCTTGATTATCATAACCAAGAAATAAACAGTTGGTCGCCTTAGAATCCAATTTGCTCCTTGAATCCTTAGATATATAAGAATAAGCAATACTCCCAAACACTCTCAAATGACTTACATCTGGCTTCCCACCCGTGTAAGCTTCCTCTGGAGTTCGATTCTCTACAACCTTTGTAGGACTTCGATTCAAAAGGTAAACCGCCATCTTAACTGCTTCAACCCAAAACATATTTGGAAGATTTTTACTCTTGAGCATACTCCTCGCAGTTTCCACTATAGACTGGTTCTTTCTTTCCGCAACTCCATTTTGTTGAGGCGTGTCCGTGTTTGCAAATTGTCTCTTTATACCATGATCCTTGCAAAACACCTGAAATTCCGTAGAAAGATACTTTCCCCCTTTGTTTGAGCGAAGTATCTTAATTTGTCTATCTGTTTCTTTCTCTACTTGTGTCTTAAACCATGTGAAATACTTGAAAGCTTCACCCTTATTCTTCAAAAGATAGCTCCATGTCTTTCTGAAATAGTCATCTGCTCCCCCATAAGATTGAGTCCTCATAGGACCACACAAATTCGTATGAACAAGTTCTAAAACATTTTTCGCCCTGAATGTACCAGGCAAAAATTTCTTCATATGATGCTTGCCTAAGACACAGCCTTCACAAATCTTGTGATCAGAAACGACTTGAGGTAAACCTGTAACCATGTTAAATTTCCTCAAGACTTGTAGACTTCTGTAATTCAGATGTCCAAACCTCTCGGGCCATAACTTAGTCAATGATCCAGTATCTGCAACACTTGCATGATGATCCACCACCTGAGCTTAAAGTTTGTACAACCGCCCTGCAAGTATGCCCTCAGCTACTACTTCATTATTTTTCCTCTTGATGAGACACCGCTGTTCATCAAACTGCACCACCATGTGTTGCTTTGCAATAGCTGATACTGAGAGTAGGTTTTTCTTGAATCCTGGTACATAAAGCACATCCTTTATGTTTCCAATCTTCCCTGAAGGTAGTTGTACTTGTACTTTTCCAACTCCCTTTATATCATATGTGTAGTTGTCTCCCAACTTCACATTTGACCCATCATCCTCTGTAGGTATGAAGACTGTCTTCAGTATCTTCTTCTCGACTAAGTCCCGAATCACATGATATTTTTAAAGATTAGATAGCCAGTCTCGCCTAGATGTCATGTGCTTCGAAGCTCCTGAATCAATAAACCAATAGTCTTCTTCCTTCGAGAAGCCACCACCAGAAGATGTCGATGCCGAAAACAACTCATAGTCTTCAAGATCCAAAGCACTCAATTTTGCATTAGATGTTTCTTCTTCGTCAGCAGAATTCCCGTCCTGCTTTTTCTTGAACTTGTTATGCCAACATTCCTTTGCATAATGTCCTGATTTTCCGCAAATAAAGCAGTTTCCTTTTCGAACCACTTTCTTCCCATCTTCTGATCGATTTGATTGATTCTCGTCCATATCTTGCTGCTTCTTCTTCTTCTTCTTCCCCTTGCCACCCTTCTTGGAACTTTGCCCTTGCTTCTTTGCCAGGAATGCCTGTTCCTTGAAATAATCCATGTTGACAATATTTTGTCGTCTCATTTCTTCCTGTAGTAAGATGGCATTTAGCTCATCGAAAGAAGGCCTCGTTTCTCTTAACGATAGCATCATTACAAAGTTCTGATAGGCCAAAGGTAGACTATTAAGTACAATGGATACCAACATTGAATCTTGAACACTTTCTCCGACGGCAATAAGTTGTCCTCTCAGATCTTTCACTCGAGTAAAGTAGTCCGTTACTGATTCACCTGTACCCATCTTCAATGTATGAAGCTTATTAGTCAAGAATAAGATTCGTGATTGATTTACCGTCTCATACAAGTTCTTCAGTATATCCCAAGCCTCCTTGAATCCAGCAGCATCTCTGATATGAGGTATAATTATATCTCTAACTGACAAGTTGATGATATGATGAGCTTTTCTTCTACATCTCTGATACTCCCGCAACTCCCTGTCAATGGTAGGAGGTATCTCAACACCTGTGCCGATATCCCAATGTTCTCTATCCTGAAGAATATTCTGCATCTTGAACTTCCTCCATATGTTGTAGTTCGTTCCATCTAGCTTGCTAGACTCCGGTAACACATCATCATTCAATCCTGCCATAATATTGATCTATAGCAACTTCCAACAACTTGATTTTGCTCCAATTAGCAAGCAGATCTATCAGAAAACCAATGAACAGATTTGTCAGACAACCAGCGAACAGATCTGTCAAACTACCAGGGAACAGATATGTCAGCAAACAGGTTTGTCAGACAACCAGTGATTAGATCTGTCAGACACCAGCAATCAGATCTGTCAGACAACCAGCGAATAGCTCTGTCAGACTACCAGCGAACCAGCTCTGTCAGACTACCAGGGAACCAGCTCTGTCAGACTATCAGTGAACAGATTCCAGATCTGTTCTGCAATGATCCAAGATTATAGACAATCAATGATCGGCAGGCAATCAATATGATTTCTACAATCAGTAGGCAGCAATCCAACATGCAGCCAGCAATCTGTCTCAATCAATCTGATTTTTGCAATCAATAGGCAGCAATCCAACATGCAGCCAGCAACCAGCGATTCTGCATCAGAAAACCAGCGATCAATCTCAGTGATAGACACCAGCAGCAGATCTGATACCACCACCAGCGATCCAGGTGCAGAGATCCAGATCCGTTCTCTTCCCGATATTGTCAACTCTGCATGCAGCTTTGTCTCCTCCGATTAATCTTCTTGCAACCCTGCAAACAATCTCTCTCGCTTACCAAATAGCCTGCTCTGATACCATGTCAGAATTTGTGATACAAATTCTAGATGAAGATACTAGTCCTACTAGCACTCACACAAAACCAAGCATAGAGTGAATTCAGATCATAGGATAGCAATTGCTCTAGCATAATGGAATTGAATGGAATGGAATAAATGTGGTGAGGTGCCAGCCTACTTAAATAGATTCTCTAATCAATGAGAAAAGCTAAGAGCCTAAAGCAAATAGCAAAAGAGCAAAAGCTAATTGCTATGATTACTACCTATATTGGGTAAAGTCCCAAGATGAATTTCTAAGTACTAAATAGATCCTAATTTAGTTGTAGTGCGCCCACCTACATGCATAAGCCTTAAAAAATGAATTTACTATAAATAGAATGGCCCCTAAAAATAGCACGCAGGCATGGCCAAACTATCATTAAGGGGTGTCAAAATAAACATTAATTTACTATCAGCTCTGTTGAACCTGGGTCACTACCCTTAGCAGGCCCTCCCCAACTGACTCCCCTGATTGAAAAGCTCCCCTGTAGATGATGGCCCTGCTATTGTTGTTGATGGTGGCTATGATGGGCCTGCCTTTGTCGGTAAAATCCATGATGGCCCTACTACTAATGGACTAGGCCATGATGGCCCTACTGCTACTCATGATGGAGGCCGTGATGGGCCTCTTGTTGATGAACTAGGTCGTGATGGCCCTATACCAGAAGGTGCACTGCTACTGCCAGCCCCTGATCTTGTGCCAATAGAACCTAGCTACCCACCAATTTGCATTGCCCAATCGTTGTTGCTCCTCGATATGTGCTCAACACGTGCTCTCACTAAGGTGCAAGAATTGCCACACATGGGGCAATGCCCATGGTCTGCGCCTGGTCAAACCAAGCATGTGTGATTTGATCTTCGTCATCGTGCTGCAAAAGGTAGCACCACAAAACAAATGCCATTTGCATGCACCCGAACCTATAAAAACTATGGCATCTCCCTCCAAGAGATCCAGCTTCGCCCACACGCATCGTCCCGCCATAGGCATGGCTATAGAAACCCTCAAGACGCTATAAAAAAGGTCAAAAGTTCAATGGAAAGTGGATAAGTCAAAACAAGAGAGCGAAAACAACCCTAAAGCTGCCTAGGACCTAAACCATAATGCCAATGGATGCCAAAGACCTACCCTAGATCACTAAACCCTAAACCCTACACCTAGAAAAATTGTGCAAAAGGGCCTCATGCACATCAAAGACATGATTGCTCGAGGCGACCACCTATGCAAATAGAAGCTTGGGAACATGTAATCACTCTCTCCCTAGCAACCCTACAACCAATCCTAGCATATATCACTCAAAATGATGCACTATAGCATCCAAACAAAGCAAAGAAAAAAAGGGTGAAAAAAAGCTTCAAGAAGTTGCTTTGCTTGCAAATCTCCACATAGTCACTCTTGCCCTCTTCTATATGGTACAATTACCTTCCACACATTGTTGCCTTCACATAGAGTGCTCCCACATGCTATTTGGCCTCCTATTCCTCTCCACAAGCTCTTCATCTCTTCAAGAGGTGCACTAGAAATGGGACCTTCGTGGGCTCTTTCAAAAAAATGCAAACATTTTTTGAGACAGCGTTGCGGAACATGGGGTCCCGGAACACCGTTCCAATGCAACATAGGCACAAATTTACAATATCATCATAAATAGGTAAAAAATAAGTTAAGAGTGGTATTGTTTTTTGATGAAAGCTATACAAGAAAACGAATTTGGTTCCACAACCAAACAGCGCATTTCGTTGCTATTGTCAACAAGGATCACTGAAGAATCACCGGAGCCTAAAATTGTCTAGTGGAAGGGATTGCATGAATTTGTTACGAAATATCAAGTAGCTTCATATCAATCTTGGAAAACAAAGCTTCTAAAGAAGACAATTTATGAAGAAATTTATATATTTATACAACGACAATTTGATGTAGGGGCCATTATGTCCTTTGGCACATGAGTGTGGTGTTTGGTAGCATGTAAATGAAGTAGGATTGAGAATGAGATTTTCTTTTTCAAGTGATGAAGCTATAGAATTAGACTTTTTACATCCAGACAATATGACACATTATTACTAACGTTGGATTACAAACTATAAAATCCAACCTCTCAAGATCCGCTGATGCTAATTTGGAATGACAAATAGGGCATTCTGAAGCATCCATTGGCTTCTCCTCTTGACAAAGCACACATTGACGGTGAAATTACTTGTGGGATCTGCAAAATCAACATCTAGGTATCATCCATTGGCTTCTCATCTTGACAAAGCACACATTGACGGTGAAATTACTTGTGGGATCTGCAAAATCAACATCTAGGTATCAGGAAGTGAAATAGTTTGCATTCAAAGATAGTGGAGTCGACCCACATTTCAAGCTTTGTGAAAGAGTAAGA
Organism: Diphasiastrum complanatum; assembly: GCA_029204225.1. NCBI lineage: Eukaryota > Viridiplantae > Streptophyta > Lycopodiopsida > Lycopodiales > Lycopodiaceae > Diphasiastrum > Diphasiastrum complanatum. The sequence continues at coordinate 63,189,721 of CM055099.1, read as the reverse complement.
AATAGTTGAACTACCAAAATAAAAGCTTCTCAATTTGAGCAAATCTTTCGCAAAAGTGAATCTGATTAGAAAGAGTGAAACTGTATCAGCAGCACCACTAGTATGTAACATAAGACTGGACTGATCTTAAGCCATCCAAAAGTTTCTGTGGAAAGCATACCTACGATCTCCTATGTAGAAATTAATCATAATCCAGACTCCACTTCAGAAAGACAAGAATTCCACCACAAACTCATTTAATTATTTTAGTCCTAAATTTTGCAATTCCAACAACAATGCTAAGATTGTGAAAAGTTCAATATAACATCTACATTCAGTCGTTCTCAATACAATACTTATCTTCTCAGCCGGTAACTCATTGTACTATTTTATCTTAAAACCCTAATGTGCTGTACTTCGGAGAGAAAAATTCATCTTTTTGCCAGCACCTTATGAATGATTTACTCCAAAAAGCAATAATTCATCAAGGAAGTTGGTGATTCTCCCATCAAAATTCTTACCTGGCCAACCAAGTATTCTTAGTAGCAAATGAAAACCCTAGGTTCTTATCCCGTACTCAGTTTCGCTATCACTAAAGCTACGCATAAAGGAACGCTTTTGCGCGATAACAACAACGGCAGTGAACTACGAAAAAAATGCCAGTTTTGGGATCCTGAATCGTTTATCGGCAACTTACTCATCTATCGTCTATCGGTTTCTTCATGATCAAGCAATCGAAACCAGATACTTGGGGGGGTGGGGATAGCCCTTTTAGGGGAAGTGCATTTCAAAAGTCACTTGCCCCCATATTTTTTGGGGTATGGCTCTTACACAAAAGAGAGGTGAGTGCAAGATGTCCAAATTTGAATTTGGTGATTCCAACATTGAATTTGGTGATTCCAACAATGCCATACATTAAACTACTATGTTCGCGCAGATTTTGTACCTATAGGGAGCAACCTGCGATGTAATGGTGGGCCACTCTTGTCTCTTGTCGATATGGTCTATTGCACCCAAAGCACTTCCCCTTTATGTCGTGCAAAGTGCTGACTAGTGGTAACGGGAGGGTGGAGCAAATTCACATGGAAGTAGGATGCCTCTAGTTGCATCCTTAACTGGGTTCATCTTCCAAACACCCAAAAGTGTTCATGTCCAACTATCCATTACGCAATGGAAGGAGTCTGGGCAGAATGTCATATGCCTAGCTCCTTTCAATAAGTAATAGTTGCACATACAATAATAAAATTTTAACTAACTTTTGAACTCTAAATTAAAGAGCTCTCCCATATTGGAGCTACAACAACAAGCAAGAATAGTGACCGAGGTCATTAAAAGTTCAACTCATGTAATGTGACCGAACAAAACCATGGATTTATTTCTAATAACAAATAGTGAAAATGAAGACCAAAGCACTACATTTGAAAACTCCCATGAAACTTAAAAAGTGTGTGTCTCTGTGAGACCTTGGTTGAGCATGAGATTGAAGTTGACACATGCCAAAAGTGAAAATAATAGCAAGCATTCACACATGTGAATGTGTAGATTTTGATAGCTTCTATTAAACATGGATTAGGTTGCCATTCATGCATAATTTAGGGTTGTTTTGGTACATGGAAAGCCCTACAAACTACGACTTTCCCCAACATATAAATCGTAGATTTGTCTATCATCGTCAATTTTCAACTGTTTGGATTAATTTTGAAATGATGAAGCATTATGCCCCATATAGCCCATAGGCACTACAAGGCATTCTGCTCTAGTTGCAATAATTAAAATGCTTGTTACCCATAAGGGGACGTAACAACTTGCCTGAGGCGATAATCTTGTCATACAAGATAGAATTTTGGTCTCAAGCTATAGATCATTTGGATCAATGTTATATTGATGTGAGACAACCCTTGTCTATTGACCCATGATAGTGCCTGCAACTAACGCATATGGTTTGGACATGACCATGATGGCGAAGGTGATCTCACTTGTACTATGTATATAGAGGTAAAGCTCCATGAGTTGGGCATTCATTCTACCTAGGGTCCACATTGTTATGCCATGACATTATCTTAGCCTCAAGATGTAGGTATGTGATGGTTGAAGGTAGGATGTGATGGTATCATTGTAGTGTGGTGGAGACCTAAGCATGCTTGATCAGTATTTTATAGCTCTAGTGCATGGGGGTGGAATGGTAGTATCTTTATGGATGAGTGATAACAAAGTGTTTATTGCTGATTGTATGATTATCTTGAAGCGAATGGATCATTTCGGCTTCAGTTACAACTAGCAACGTCAAGGATGCAGAAGCGTGCTTCTGTCTGCATCTGTCGCATTTTTCGGAAGATGTGAAATATGCGAAACTGGGTTAATTCATACACACTGGCACATTTTACCTCTACGAGAAATGTGAAAAATGTGAAAAGCCGAAGAAGAGAAAATGCGAGAAATGTGAAAAAACCGGACAAAGGTTTCAGCCTTCAATTTTTTGAGCCCGTGAACCTGCAGCTAAACTTTGATTGTAAGATCAATCACACATCTTATCAGCATAGCAGTACATACATAAATAGCATTGGCATTCATGCACAACAGAGACCTGACAAGAATAATGTATTACTAAAATTGTGTTATGAGAAGAGAGTACATCGCTTGTAGCTTATCCGCTTACAAGTCTTTTGAATTTTCTCTATCTATCTCTCTGTGCACTTCGTAGGCACATTTATATTTTGTATATCAAAATCTCCTAAGTCAATCTTGTAAACTAATGGCTACACTAAACACTGGTTAGTTGCGGTTGTCAGCTTCCATTGTAACAGATTATACTGCGGTCGTCTTTCTCTATGAGATCATATTGTGCCACGTGGAACTTTAGGGATGAAGGAAAGGGAAGTTCAATTTTTAACACTCTCTCTTGAACTGAAGATTCCTTCAACCAATTCCCATATTCTTCTTGTGCTTTTCAAACAGTTGTTGCTCAAGGCTTTTGTGAGAACATCAGTTGTCATCTCTGTAGTCTTCAAGTACTCAATTCGAATTTTCTTTTTCTGCACAAGATCTCTGACATGATGATATTTGAGTGGTATATGCTTGGTCTTGGAATAAAAGACCGGATCTTGAGTCATGGAGATTGCGTTGGTGTTGTCCATGTACATGACAGTAGGTTCTGATTGTTCTTCCCTGAGCTCACTCAATAATTGCCTCAACCACACAACCTCGTTTTGCATTCTTTGAAGCTGCCACATACTTAGCTTTGTATGAAGATTGTGCCACAAGTGTTTGCTTTTTGCAAACCCAGCCTACTGGCCCTCCGCACATCATGAAACATCCGCCAATGACTGATTTGTTGTCATCTTTTGAACTTGCCCAAGTGGAGTCAATGTACGCTTTGAGAGTGAATTCATCTGGCTTTGAATAAACATTGACAAAATCTATAGTCATTCTGAGATATTGCAAGACTCTCTTTGCCAGCTCCCAATGATACTTTCCTAGATTGTTAGAAAGTTGTGCTAGAACATAAACATGAAAGGCCAAGTTTGGTTGAGTACATACAGTAAGATACATTAGAGCTCCGATCAGATTTCAAAAGGTGTAAAAAGTGTATTACTCATTTTGAATCCTTCCTACTCAGTCCTTGGACAATCATCCTTTGAAAGTTTTACTCCAAGTGCCATAGGAGTCTCTTTCCCTTTGCATTCAAGCATTGCATAGTCTACCAAAATCTTGCAGGCATAACTTTGCTAAGAAAGTTTTATGTTACTAGTTGTTTCATTCCTGGTTATTTCAATTCTTAGGAATTTCTTAGCTTCTCCAAGGTCTGCAATTTCAAACTCTTGGCCTATAAGCGCCTTGGTTTCTTGTATCATCTCTAAGTTATTGCCAAACATTAGAGTATCATCAATGAATACAGCTACGATTAGGGGACAATCACCCTCAACTTTAATGAAGACATCATTGTCTGAAAAGAGTCTTCTAAAACCAATAGAGGTTAAGTGTTCACACATTCTTTTATGCCAAGCTCTTGTGGCTTGTTTTAACCCATAAATGCACTTCTTTAGTTTGTAGGACAGATCAAGAAACTGTGGGTTGAGGAGACCTTCAGGCTGCTTCATATAAATCTCTTCATCAAGAAATCCATAAAGGAATGCATTTTTGACATATATATGATGGACAATTAAGGAACGTGTAATAGCCAAAGCAAAATAAGAGACGAATGGTAGACTATTTTACCATAGAAGATAATGTTTCTTGATAGTCTCTTCCATACTTCTGAGAATATCCCTTGTCTAGTAATCTAGCCTTGTATCGCTCAACACTCCCATCTAGTTTTAGCTTTATCTTGTAGACCCATTTGCAGTCCACAACTTTCCTTCCTTCTGGCAGGTTCTCAAGTGTCCATGTTTCATTCTTACACATTGAATCTATTTCTTCTTGCATTGTCTTCTTCCATTGTTCAGATTCTGGACTTGCCATTTCCTCTAAGTAATATGTGAAATCTGTAGTTATTAGGCATCGATTGCTTTCGCAATTGGTTGTTGCAGCATTCTCAATAGCCTTCAGTGTGAGTTGTCTGATTCTGGCAGAGCACCTTGGCTGGGCAAGATCCTCTTGCTCTTGAGTTTTTACTGGTTGTTGTGGGATCTGTAAGTCTTGTTACTCAGTTGCATGTTGATTTTCTTGAACAAGTAGGAGGTGAAAAAAGGGAGAAGAAAAAGGGTATAGATGCCACTCTCGTTTTCTCCTACTTCACTTTCTAAATAACTTGGTGTTCTTGGCATGGTTTCAAGTCCTATAAGCCATTTGCTATCAAACCCTTATCATTTTTTTCTAGCAAACCTTCATATGGAGGGTGAAGAAAAAGGGGAGCAATAAGTCCACTGAAGGTTTATATTGATTAAATGAATTAAAGCTTTGAGACTCTCAAGTATTGTGTTTCTATGACTCCTATTTTACACATGGGCAATCCAAATAGACTTTTGTTGACTAATGTATGCTAGCAACTATGAAATAGGAGTAGTTTGTTATGAAGATAGTAGATCAATTGCTTTAAAAGCAAGAATCTAGACCATGTTCAATGTCGATATTCTGCCTATGACGCAATCACTCATGCGTTGAAAATATGAAGGCATTATTTGCATGGTGCCAAATTTATCGTGATGATTGATCACCAATCATTTAAGTATATGTGATATTGTTGACCTTCAAGGTCACAAGGCTACATGGTTGCAACTTATTCAAGAGTTTGAGTTCGACATCAAGTATCACAGAGGTACATCAAATGGTGTTGTTGATGCCTTGAGTAAGATTGGAGCAACATCAATGGAACTAGATTAGCTTTATGAATTTAGGGAGAGATAGAGAGAATAAATCCAACAACCCTCTTAATTTGGATCTATGAATGCCTTGATTGACAAATTCAAGATCGCACAAAAATTATTGTGTGCCTCTTGACTCAATGCCTTTGTAAATACTGCCATGTGCTATGTTCTGCAAAATATTAAACATGCCTCCTTATTGAGAATTATGCTCCTGATGTAGTGATATTTAATTTCAATGTGCTTACTCCTAAAATAAAATCTAGGACTGATTGACAATGCAACAGCACTTTGATTATCACATTGAATAATTGTCGGAGCAAATTGTCTGAGGCCAATGTCAACAAACAGTAAATTTCTCAATCAGATGGCCTCCTTGGGAGCTTGTAAGCTGCAATGTACTCTGATTCTATTGAGAACAATGCAATAGAGGTTTGTTTTCAGCTATTCCATGATATTGGACCATTTAAACATGAATACAAAACTGCCCAACTTGCATCTGTGTATCCATGTTGTGTATGGATTTTTTCTGGATCAGTCTCTCCATAGCAAATGCACAAGTCCATAGTGGCTCGAATGTACCTTATGACTCTAAATAGAGCCCTCTAGTGGATCATTCCAGGGTTAGCCAATTGGCTCAAAGAGCTGACAGAAAATACAGAATCAGGGCTAGTGGAGATCATTACATACATGAGGGGTCATATTCTTAACAGGAACATCATTAGTCATTTTGTTCTTTCCCTTTAAGTCAATGAACTAGTCTTCAAGAAATGTAACATCTCTACTAGTAAATATTTTGGACATAGCAGGATTATATGGCTATACATTCCATTTATAGAAGAATAGCCAACAAAGATTGCTTTTATAGAATAATCATCCAGCTTCTTTCTTGTGTCTTTAGGAACATGAGCATAGGGAGTGCATGCAAACACTTTCGAATGCCTTAATGAAGGCTTAATGGAGCCAGTCCAAACTTTATAAGGAGTCTCACTATTAGATAGACCATTGGTTGAAGATCCGTAGATAAGTTGTTGTAAAAACAACCTGCTGCCAAAAGATTTGGGTAATGATGCATTTGGCAAATTCAACCAAGGTACATAAGACGGGGGTCAATTTGGAGCTCGTGCGGTTCGCGTGGCAATTCGTGTGGCAATTGCGTGGCAATGCGCGTGGCAACTGACGCGTAGTAGAGCCATGCCGACAAATTTTTCGACAGACAACAACCTGTCCAACAAAGAAATGACAGAAATTTTGAAAAATTTAACTTTCATGGTTCTACCATGTGTGGTTGTACCACGCATGACACAACACGCAATTTGCTTCGTGTGGTTGTGCCATGCGTGGCAATATCTTTTAGAGAGTAGCCCAAAAATTTGCTTTGCCACGGCATGGCAAATCAATTTTTTGGGCTGCTCTTTGGAAAATATTGCCATGCGAGGCAAATTTTTTTGCATTTTCTTTGGAAATCGTTGTGGAAAATCAATTTTTTGGGCTCCTCTCTGGAAGATATTGCCACGTGTGGCAAATTTTTTTGCATTTTCTTTGGAAATTTTCCACGGCGTGGCAAATTTCCAGGATTAAGGTTTTGGAAAATATCATTGGCTTGGTTCTACCACGCATGGATGTACCACGTAGAATTTTTTGCGCAAAAAAAAAAGCGCACGAAATGAGATTTGTGTTTCTCAATGCATTGATTGTAGAGAGAGAGAGAGAGAGAGAGGTATGTGGTTACACAATGTAGGTTAGCATTCAATTGATAGTATTTGTGGTTGATAGTTATGTTATGAGTCTTTGAATGTTAATTTTGTGTGATTAAGTGATGCATTCACATGTCATTTTATTAAATGGTTTGTGGTGATTGAATCAATGTGGTTTTTGTACAATATGTTTTGATCTTAAGACAAGATTAAAGAAACTACACATCAAGAGAGAAAAGATAGTTATTGCTAATCTTTAATGGTTTGTCTTTGATTGATTGATTTGTAGAATAAAAAGGATGATGACTTTTGAAAAGAAAGGGCTTTTGATGAAGACAAGCAAATGAGGTATGTCACACGTCTTCTTCATATGAATATTTTGTGATTTCATTCAAATAAATGGTTTGATAAATTTTAATGTTAATTTTGTAGTATATGTTTTGTTCTTGATACTAGATTACACAAACTATATGTGAGTTACCTAAATTCTGTCTATGAAACGATGAACATTCTTATAACAAAACAAGATCTTAATACAATCATAGATGGTGAAACAAAAATCACACATGTATATATAATCCGATCCTTTGAAAAAAGTACATTAAGTTCTGTTTTTAAGAAAGGGCTTGAAACAAAATCCCTTTCTTCCTACTTGCTACATCAAAACTAAAAGGTAAATTAAAAAACATTAAACATTAAACTTCAATCAAACAAAGACTTCTTAATTGTCATCGTTTGAATCCGAGTCTTGTGCAGAAGCTTGTCCTTCACTCTCACTTCTGGAAATCTCCCCTAATTCCCCTTCCGCTTCCGCTTCACCGGCTTCTTCACCCGACCCCTCCTCTACATAAGATGTTGAGCTTCTCTACACATCACAAAAAATAACAAAAGTCAATAACCAATAAGTTAAGTAAATGAAACTCATTAACAAGCAAGAAAGATTAATAAAAATGATTATTAGATAATAGAAGCAATTGAGACGAATGTAGCAAGAATTTACCATAGGATGAATGCCTTGTTGAGCAAGATGGTCCACCAAGGCATTGTAGCCTTTGTAGTGGGTTTCTTTCCTTGCCTATCCTCAACCCAAGATCTAATCGATCTAGCATCAAGGAGATGAAGTTAGTTGTCACGCGTAGGTTCGTTCCCATGAGAGCGATAATATAGTTCAGATTTCAACATGAATGGAGGATCTAACACTAACATCCATTAACAGTAAGCATTAACACTACATCCATTAACCCTACTTCCATTAACCCTAAATCCACAACAATGATAGAAACTTACTCTTTCTTTCTCTCCCTTTCTCTCTCACAAAAAGCATAAAAAATAGCAATCCCAATAATGATCAAAAGCAAAATCCAAAGAAAGCATGAGAAATGGAGAAAAAGAGAGGAAGAGCAAGGACATTCATCAATCCATTTCGAAAGAGAACCAGTCTACTTTATTGAAATGAGAAAATGAACATCAGGAGCAACTTGAGTTGGTCCCTTTTTATAGTAGAGAGGAGGACCCTGGCCTCTGAATCCTATTGGTCCAATCTTGCCTCTCTTTTTATTCAAATTTAAAAAAGTTTGAGAACCATCAAAATTGGAGGGAAACCCAACTTTATTCACTAATTGGACATTTAGGCCCTGCAACATTAAAAGTCCCGCAAAAAGGCCTAAAGTCCTTTTATTAACTTTTAACTGATCAATCAAATAACTATGTGATCATTGGGTTGGACTCACACACGCAGGGTGTCAAATCCCTCTCACTTATTAACTAGGGTTAGAATTGCCTTGGGATCCGCAAACCCTCCAACAGTATCCCCCACCAAACTGGTGGCGGTCCCACGACACCTGCAATATGCAGTTATTGGGGACCTTTATTGGCTTCGCGTCGAATCTTGATTAAATGATACTGCACCTTCTCCATAAAGTCGAGGCGTACAATATTGAAATCCAAATTGTGGGGCAGGAAACAACGGTGGACTCCGGCAATCCACTTGGAGATTGTCCATGAGGTGAAGCGAGATTCCCAAGAGCCTCCCATCATAGCCGCACGAAAGTAGAGACGAGCAACCGGCAGCTGATCTTTGATTTGCTCTGAGGCCATCGGCTTATTTGGATCGAATGCCAGAGGAGGGAGGCAATCGTCCCATTTGGTTGTCACTAACGCCAACATAGTTAGATCTTTTAGCAAACATTGTTGATTGTCGCACCGTTGGATCTGGAGAGTGGACATAATCTCTCTAATATGCTTGTAAAGCACAATAGAAGTCCACTGAAATGGTTCAGCTGTAAGGCTGATGGATGATTGGCCAATTGGGCGTATGGATGGTGATTTTGTCCATAGCCAACCCCAAATCTTTCCATTTATTTCTTCGCGGCATTGGCACGTAATAGGGATCTACCCGCAACCGACGAGGGCTGGCAACGTAACTCCTAATTGATTCCAGAGTTTTCTCAAAAACCGTGATTCTCCATGCCGGCTGCTCTCCCAGTGCAGGTATTTCGTCCAACTCTTTGTCGACCTCGATCTCGGAGGTCTTAAATTTCAGAACCCATCCACCATGCGAGGAGTCATGCGGATGTTGCTTTAAGAAGGTCTGGATCTGGTCCTCAACGTTGATGGGCCTTCTGAATAGAGGTCTTGTCCTTGATGATGATGGAATCGCTTGTACTACCGGTATGGTTGGCGGTTGATCTGCTATATCTGGAGCTCCCCCCTGGTCCATGTTCGAATCAATCCCTGTATCCATTGGTATAGCTTCTTGGCGCGAGAGAGAGAGAGAGAGAGAGAGAGAGAGAGAGAGAGAGAGAGAGAGAGAGAGAGAGAGAGAGAGAGAGAGAGAGAGAGAGAGAGAGAGAGAGAGAGAGAGAGAGAGAGAGAGAGAGAGAGAGAGAGAGAGAGAGAGAGAGAGAGAGAGAGAGAGAGAGAATTTTGGCATGACCGAGATGGGGATTTGTGGTCCGACTTCCAACACTTGAGTGGCTGCGTTTTCATAAGCGGTGATGGTCTCTTTTGCCTTGGCCAACTTGGTTGAAGCTGCGCCTTTGGACCTATCAAATCAGCCTTGGAATCCTTGAAGGGCCACTTTGTATGTCTCCACTTTTTTGAATAAATACGCAATCTCCGTCGGTGTGACCGGATGATCGGGTATTTGTGTTTGCAGATAGGCATCACGCTCAAGGGTGGTCGCATCCAATTCACCTTGAAGCCGTGTGCGATCTTGTTCAACCATCTGTAATTGTCCCTTAAGCAGCTGCACCTGTTGCTTGGCATCTTGCACTGTTTGATCTACCTGATCTTGTGCAGTTGTCAGGGCGTTTTGCAGAAAGCTGATATAATTTTCCAAGCGATCAGCTTGTTGCTGGGCCAGCTTCTTTTCGCTTTCAGCCTTATCTTCATGTTGTTTGGCTATCTTCAACTCTCGATCCAACTGGACAATTTTCTGGCTGATTAGAGTGTTTTCGGACCCAAGATCAGAGATTCTCTGCTCCATTTTCTTCTTCTTATCCAGCATAGACTGGATCACTTCCCAAGGCTTGAAATCAACCCTAGAGCATCACCAAAATCGATGGTTGTGGTGGCGGCAACAGCAGGAGGACCTGATGGTACTGTCCTTGGTTGGTGTGGAATAGGTGCCATGATCTCTTCTTCTTTAAAAATATCCTCCTCTTCAAACCCTTCAGGCACTGTGGCGTCGAACTGTTTTGGTGATTTTACAGCTGTGTCGACCCGAAGTGTGGCTGGGCTCTCTTGTGTGTGAGGTCGCTGGTTGGCATTTTCGACACCAATAGTAGATTCATGGATATGTCCGAATCCTCTTCCAGGGGATTGGGGTTCAAAGGGCACTGGGCTCTAGGGCATTTCAAAGATTTCGGTGGCTCCAAGGGGGTCGGAATCATCAAACATATCCATAAAGAACTGTGTGTTGGGTGAGGTGGCTTTGGTGTGCGGGGGTGAGGCGGCCTGGGCAGCTGTGATGGGAATGGTAGGCCCAATGGTCACAGACTGTCTTTGTATGGGAGCAGAGGCAAGGGAAGCATCAGAGGCTAGGGGGATGGGAAGTTCAATGCGAATAGCAGCAGGGGGTGGAAGCGCAACTGACGAGGTATGCCTAGTGTGACGTCGTGACGTGGAGGGCGAGTCAGTAATTACGATCTCGCTGCGTGGACGACGATGACTATGAGAGCTTGAGGCCTGATGGGATGATTTTGCCGGTGCTTCTTTGTAGACCGAAAGCACAGAATCTAGGTGGAAGCCATGGATTCTATTTTCTAAGTGAGAAGTGGCTAAAAGGGACAATAAAGAGCCAACAGTGAACTGTTGCTTAGTATTGGCCTTAATAGCTCATTTGAGCTCACCAGAAACAATCCATTGTCTCATATCCTGATATCTTCGTTTTTCTCCATTAAGATTTGGATCGACTCCCGATGCTGTTGGTGTATCATTCAATGGTATAGAATCAATAGGTACTGGATTACCTGGTTCTTTTTGCTTTTGTGCTTTGGTGACCACCATCAAGGGTGCACTTGGTTTATTCTGAGCTACTGATCCTTGCTTGATTGTTATCAAATTTACAAGTGCTGTAGCTGGTGGTGGCTTCGGTCTTGCTGGATAGTCTTTATAGCAATGCCCATATCCACAATCACGACAGAATGGTACAAATTTTTTTTTATTTGGGCATTCTGCAACTCTATGATTTTCTCCACATGCAAGACATCCAAGTGGTGCTCTGGTCCAACTTTTCGAGGCTTGTTGTTGAGCGGCAGCATAAATGGCATACTGTTCTGAAGATCCACCTTTCTGATCATTACCATAGCTCCATTGCTCAGCACTTCCGTAAGGTTTTGGTTCCATCAAATTGGCAGGAGGAACGGAGTGTTTTGGTGGGGCTGGCAAAGCTAAACGTTCCAGGTATCCAAGAGTAGATTGTCGCAGTCTTGCTGCTGGATTTCCTCCATACTGTGGTTCTTGATATCCCATCTGGGCATACCGTTGCTGAATTATCCAAGGGTTGAAGTTGCAAAAAGCAGTCTCATGGTCAGGTGAATTACACAGATGGCAAACACTGATTTCCATTCGTTTTTTCAATTGAGGACACTCGTTCATTGTGTGATTTCCTGTACAAATAGAACACCAGATATTTTCCCTAGTAGGAAAAGTCTTTGCAACCTTCTCAGGTTCCTTGTTTGCTTCTCCGTAGAAATTTTCCAATGCTTTGATCTTCTCATCAAATTGCAACTGCAACTTTTCCATCTGTTTCTGCTGGGTCTTCCCAAGTTTCTCGAACTCATTGAGCATCATTCTGCAGTAGCATTGGCATTCGTAGATGCAATAGTGGTGGATGTCGTAGTAGTCTGCTCTACTGTATAAGGCAACATACTGACATTCGGCTCATCATCAGAATCTTCATCCTCCTCCCAAATTGCATCATCCATAGCATTTTACAAAAGTGCGTACTCATTATGGCGTTTCAGCTCACGTCTGATCCTTTTAGGTAGACCTAACAAATACCACATAATCATGGCATTTTCATTAATCAGTTCAGGTTCGCATTCAGATCTGAGATATTTCACCCTTTCGATGTAATCTCGAACCATTTCCCGCTTTTCCATTTTAACTTTACTTAAAAGTAGAAAAGAGTCTTCCATAAACTTTCGCGGTTTGAACCGTGTGATAAGGGCTTGTTTAACAACCTCCCAATCTGTACGCTCCGTTTCATCTTGGTTATAGTACCAATCTTGTGTTGCATCTATTAAGGCCATAGGAAATAGCTTAGGTTTATCTTGAGGATAAATCTCACCATAGACCTCACAAGATTCAGCATAGATCTGAAGAAATCTAACTGGATCTGTTAATCCGTTATACTTGGGTAGATCCAATCGGGGTGCTCTTCTAACAATAATTGGATTGACCTCTTGTGGAGCACCTCCAAGAGCAGCTCCAGGGGCAGCCATCTTTACAAATTTAGATCAAGCGGACAATGAGATTGGATCTAGATTTTTCCAAAAAACTATCTCAGATCAAATCTGCTAGATCTATTCCCTTTTTCAAGAATTTGACTCTTTATGATAAAAAACTTTTCGAAATTCGATCAATCGATACTACTCAAAAATGATAAATCTCTCATAATTCAATTCAGAATATATCAGATTCGATCCAAATTTTGACAGAGACTTGATTAGAAAAATCAAAAACTAAAAATAGGACTGGTGAAGGTTGGCTAGGCGAAGGTTAAACAATGCTATTTTGGAAAAAATACCCTCTGAACAATTTTTTTGATTTCTTGAGAAATAACCTTCGCCGACATCTTTGGTGAAAGATCTGACATAGATAAAACTATGAAAAACCGGACGAAAGTTTCTGACACAAGGAAATACAATTTCTGTTGTATGGCAAGGGGTAAAATTCAAGATTTTCTATGATTTGATCAAGAAGAATCTTCGCCAAACTCAAAAATAGTATTTTTCTATAAATAAAATATTCCTAGAAACTCGGCGAAGGTTATGGCAAAGGATCAAGAGTAATACTGGTAATTTTGCAAAAAAGTGACTTTTTTGACAAAAATATGGCAATATGACAACTGATCCTCTGAAACCCTTTTTATTTTTGGTATTATTCTTCGTCGACCTGGCAGTAGATAGATATGAATCACTTCTAAGCACAATGAATTGGGCGAAGGTTTATTTTTTGTATTTTTAGGTTTTGGTGGTTTTTTGGTATTTTTTGACGGTTTTTCTAATGTTTCTGGAAATCTATTTGAAAAAAATCTTCGCCCTTCAAACTGAAGCATCTGTGAACAAAATTGAAGGTGTCTGCAACTCAGCGAGGATTTCTTGGATGAGGGTAAAAAGTTCTAAGATCTGATGACGCTTTTTGTCTCTTTTTGACCAAATCTGACAGATTTGACCGAATTTTTGTTATTTTCTCTAATATCTCAGATCCAAATGGATCTTAAGATTGGTGATCTGAATAGGTTTTCCTGTTTAACAATTGGATTATATTTCAAACAAGTAAACCCACTCAAATCAAGCAAAATCAATCCCAAACTAACCCTAAAATACAGATCTAACATTATTCATGCCACGACAAGATGCCTAATGCAAGAAAACCATCAACCAAACATGCCGCAAACTAAAAAATTGGCATAGCTCCCCGGCAAAGGCGCCAAAATTGTAGTGGGTTTCTTTCCTTGCCTATCCTCAACCCAAGATCTAATCAATCTAGCATCAAGGAGATGAAGTTAGTTGTCACACGTAGGTTCGTTCCCATGAGAGCAATAGTATAGTTCAAATTTCAACATGAATGGAGGATCTAACACTAACATCCATTAACACTAAGCATTAACACTACATCCATTAACGCTAAATCCACAACAATGATAGAAACTTACTCTTTCTTTCTCTCCCTTTCTCTCTCACAAAAAGCATAAAAAATAGCAATCCCAATAATGATCAAATCCAACAATTAGCAAAATCCAAAGAAAGCATGAGAAATGGAGGAAAAGAGAGGAAGAGCAAGGACATTCATTAATCCATTTCTAAAGAGAACCAATCTGCTTTATTGAAATGAGGAAATGAACATCAGGAGCAACTCGAGTAAATCTTTTTTTATAGTATAGAGGAGGACCTTGGCCTCTGAATCCTATTGGTCCAGTCTTGCCTCTCTTTTTATTCAAATTTAAAAAAGTTTGGGAACCATCAAAATTGGAGGGAAACCCAACTTTATTCACTAACTTGACATTTAGGCCCCGCGACATTAAAAGTCCCACAAAAAGGCCTAAAGTCCTTTTATTAACTTTTAACTGATCAATCAAATAACTTTGTGATCATTGGGTTGGACTTACACACGCAGGGTGCCAAATCCCTCTCACTTATTAACTAGGGTTAGGGTTGCCTTGGGATCCACAAACCCTCCAACAGCCTTGTTGGTACCCAATCTTATATTCGGGATCCATGTAATTTCTCCCAAAATCTCTTTGCTATACAAACATGAATACAGTCACTTAGATACAAAACATGATTAGTGATTAAAAACATTACTAAAATAATTATAATAAAATCAAACTAAAAAAGTAAAACTTACAAATTGGGCTTGTAAATTGGATTTTCCACCCGAGCCAAGGTGAGATTTGCCCAAGAGATTGATTCTTGATTTGGTTGCTTCACATTGTTGTTTGAAGCTATCCGGATTTGGATGTTTGGACTCGTGTATCACCTTTGCCCAAACTTTCTTTGAAGCCCATTTATTTTTAACATATCTTCGTAAGGATTGACGCTTATGATGAATATGCGTACACATATTCATCAATGCCCACACCTCCCCAAATCTATTTGATTGAGAAAACTCACTATTCAAAAGCGCAAGTTTCTTATTCTTGTCATCTTGGTTTTGTTGCTACCAAGGAGTGAATAAGTTATGGCCAAAATATTTGAGAGCAAAGTCGTGCATCCTATTGATGACGACGTTGCCCTTGGTATCCTTGATGATGGAGCCATCATCTTCTAAATGATAAAACAAATTAAATGATTCCTCCAATGGGACATCCATCGGAGGACTACCTCTATTGGAATCGGGCTCCTCTTTGGAAAGACAAAGATGTTTCAATCTTTGTCTCTCATCGGGAGATAGCAAAGCATAAAAGTCAGACTGCTCATTCAGTGTTTCATGTAAGCTGACATAAACTAAGTTTACATGAAGGTGATATAGTTGGATCTGATGACGATCCTACCCATTTGGAAGATTTATCACTTAGTCTATCTTTGAAACTTGAAAGAGTACTCAAAACCATAGGTAAAGAACTAAAAAATCATTCTATCTCTGAGTGCTTGATTAGGTGTGAGGGTCGGATTGAGGATGATGACTTGTGGGAAAGAAAGCATAAAGTAGATCTGGGCCTAGTTTTCACTTTTGACGACAAACGTAGTTCAAGGGGGGAAGAATGTTATGTCCATGTACCAAAAAACTCATCAAGATGACACAAAATAAAATTGTTGTCTACACATGTGGGCAGTACAGCTACTGAGCCTCACCAAGTTTGAATCCCAAATCTTCAAACTAAAACTTGATTTGAACTCACTCTCTCAAGACTAGCTTTCTAGCAACAATGTCTAGTCCTTTGATCAATGATTATCCTCTTGTACTTGGCTCTAATGCCACGTTGAAAATATAGTACAAACGACCATAAATGAGCCTACTTAGAGCTCCAAGAGTGATTGATTGATTGACACACCTATCCAATGCAAAACTAGTCACCAAATCTTGATCTAGATTAGCAAACTAGGATCTTACAACCAAGATCAATCAAATAGAATGATCAAATATGAAATTCTGAAGCCTCCAGTACTTTTTAATTGAGTTTGCTTACAGTAGTAGAAAATACTCTCTACTACATGTTATAGTTTGTTTATGCTTATGTATGATTTTCAACCTAGATCTCTAGTGAATTTAGAGATGAAGTCTATTAAATCTAGAAACTTGTAGATTTCCCACATGATATGTAAGAATTGTTGCAATTGGCATGTGATATTATGCATAGTGCTCAGGACAGGGCTAAGCACTATGCCGATTTTAAGAGATCTTCGAAAGATTTTTAAAGTTGTGATTGGGTATATCTTAGAATTTCAAACGATTCTAGGACTATGCATACTGGAAAGCATTATAATTTGTCTACTAGATATTGTAGATCACTTCAGACTATTAAGAAAATTATTTCTTTAGCTTACGAATTTGATTTGAGGACAAGTCGACTGCTCATTTAGTGTTTCATGTAAGCTGACATAAACTAAGTTTACATGAAGGTGATATAGTTGGTTCTGATGAGGATCTTACCCATTTGAAAGATTTATCACTTAGTGTATCTCTAGAACTTGAAAGAGTACTTAAGATCATAGGTAAACAATTGAAAAATCATTCTATCTCTGAGTGCTTGATTAGGTGGAAGGGTCGGATTGAGGATGATGATTCGTGGGAAAGAGTTGAAAGCATAAAGTAGATCTGGGCCTAGTTTTCACTTTCGATGACAAACGTAATTCAAGGGGGGAAGAATGTTATGTCCATGTACCAAAAAACTCATCAAGATGACACAAAATAAAATCGTTGTCTACACGTGTGGGCAGCAGTACAGCTGCTGACCCTCACCAAGTTTGAATCCCAAATCTTCAACCTAAAACTTGATTTGAACTCACCCTTTCAAAACTAGCTTTCTAGCAAGAATGGATAGTCCTTTGATCAATGATTATCCTCTTGTACTTGGCTCTAATACTGTGCTGAAAATATAGTACAAAGGACCATAAATGAGCCTACGTAAAGCTCCAAGAGCCATTGATTGATTGACACACTTATCCAATGCAAAACTAGTCACCAAATCTTGATCTAGATTAGCAAACTAGGATTTTACAACCAAGAGAAATCAAATAGAATGATCAAATATGAAAATATGAAGCCTCCAGTATGGCCTAATATCATAGAATTATAGTAATCAAGTTTTGAGTGCAATACAAACACAAAAAAACAAGACAAATAGTGAAGAAGCTCAAGATTGCCAATTTGCTCTAGAACATTCTAAGGTTACTATGAGAGATGGATTGTATATACAAAAGGCTCTTCCCCACCTCAATTTAAGTGAAAATCCAGCATGTAATAAGGAAGATGATTGACCGTTTTTGTCATAATTTGTTAATCCTATCTAATCCTAGAGTTTTGACAAGTTGGTGGCTAGGTTGGTTATCCACCTCCATGATTCAAGGAATTTGGTCCTATAATCTAGGAATTATGACCAAACAAACCTAACTAACCATACGAATGATATCTGACCTATCTAGAGTAGCCTACACACGTGGGAACATGGAATCACAAATGTGGGACCCACCTATGTGCAATCTAGATGGTTTTGATCAAGCTAGATTTGCCAATTTTTGGCAATTTCTCACACTCAAAAGGCAATGAGCATATGGTGTGCAAACTCTATAAAACATTTTACGGATTGAAACAATAACCAAGAGCATGGTTTCAGAGAATTAATTCTTTCTTTATAAACTTAGAATGGTCATCAAAGAATTCTGGTCACCTTAAGGTACCTGAAATTTTTTTCGAGCTTCCGCGGAAGCTATTCGTCTGTCCACAACCCTCCTGATCTCATATATGAAAGCCAATAGACCGAGTTACAATTGCAGCATCTATGTTTGAGTGATTTTGATGATCTACATAGTTAATTGAATGATAGTGAAGTGATTTGCTATCCTAGAAACATCTACTGTTGCTTTGATTGCTTGATCATAGTGATTCTAGGAGCAATTGCCACATAGTCAATTTAGATGCACTTAATATAGCCTAAATCTAAAGCTAGTCTTGATTTATTTGGTGATTTTTCAAACTCCAGTACTCGATTGGTCTTGTTAGATGTCTACCATTATTCTCAAAATTGATGCATTGTATGTAATTTGTATTTTGTCAATTTCACGTGTACTTCAATAAGATTTAATATTAATTTTGTTCGTATATTACAGATCAAATATCTTTATCACGATCAACCAACGAATATGTCATCTGTTGAAGAAATGTTTCGAAACAAGGTATTTATACTGTAGTATTTATGAAATAATATGTACTTATGATATGGACATGTAGCATTGTGTGTTGCAGATGACATTTTTTTTTTGTGTGTTAATGCTCAAAGCACAACGCATTTCAAAAAATTAAAAAAGGATGGAAGCCTATCAAAAAAGCAAATCACGAAAAAGAGCGCAAATGATTGATCGAGTACTTAGTGGAGGATCATCGTCATCAAGTTCTGGCACTCGACCTCGACAAAGAACTACGGTACTATATATTTGTAATTATTAAAAATTAGAACAAATTAATTGTCATGCAAATCATTTTTTGCATCAACAAGCTAACTATTCTTATGTTTGTTACATGAAATTAGTATAAAAAAGAGTATGACGAAAAGATATATTGTGAGTGTAAGCAAAGGATTTAAAATTCGACCAAGGCGAATTGTGGCACAACATTTGTGGAAGTTTGTAAAGCATGTTGAGGAGCCTGATGTGGTTTTGGAGGTATATTTTATTTGCCTAGTATTAGTCTTTATCATACTGAAGAAAAAGACTAATGCATGTATACTTTTTCTCTCTTACAGAAGAGTACATTGGTGTCAGCCTCTTGCACAATTGATAATGTCATCACTTAATGATGTCTATGAGCATCATGACAATATGAAAGAACCCACTGAACACGGTACCGAATCTTTTGTGATTGACGAGAAAAGGAAATTGAGAGAAGAATCACATACACTATTATAACCTAGAGCAAAGACATCTTGTTTGTCCGCTGTGTTGCTTCTATTGAATCTCCAAGCAAAATATAAATGGAGTGATACAAGTGTTACATCTTTATTTGGGTAAAGAAGATTGAATTATTTTTTATCTAACTAAGTGTGTACTTGTGTAAGTTAAAAGTTTTGGTTGAATAAGCAATTGTGTTTCATGTTATGAAAATTCATTTGGTTATATGCAGGGTATTGCACAAATTACTCCCAAACAGAAATAGCATGCTAGATACGAGAGCCGAGGCACGCAAGATGTTGAATGCAATGGGAATGGACTATACACAACATCATGCTTGTCCAAAAGATTGCATCTTGTATCGTGGTGAGTATCAAAGACTAACAGATTGTCTTATATGTGAGACTCCTCGATATCAAGATGATTTGCAAGGGACCCCTATCCCAAGCAAGGTGCTGAGACATTCTCCAATAATTCCACAATTGCAACGATTGTTTCGTTGCAAATCCCTTGCGAAACTGATGAATTGGCATGCTAGCCACCGTTCTTCAGATGGGGTTATGAGAGCACCCTCAGATTCTCCTGCATGGAAACACATTGACAAAGAGTATCCATGTTTTGCAAGTGAATCTAGAAACATAAGATTTGGGCTTGCAACAGATGGGGTGAATCCCTTTGGCAAGATGTCAAGCACGTGGTCTACTTGGCCAGTGGTGTTGGTCAACTACAACATTCTATCTTGGCTAACTATAAAAAAAGGACATCTCATATTAGCACTTTTAATTCCTGGAAAACACAAAGTAAATAATATGGATGTCTACCTTGCACCGTTAGTTGAAGAATTGGAGCAATTATGGAAGGGTGTCCAAGCATATGACATCTCACGTCCAATACAAGACAACAAGTTTTTGTTGCGCGCAATTCTAATGTGGACAATGCATGATTGTCCATGATTGGATGATTGTTCAGGTGACTAGAATATGAGATCATCTGTATTTTCTATATATTTATTTTTTCTATATTCGTTATTTATATTTAATTTTTTGATCTACAAGTAACACGAATTGCATTTGATTTCTTGAGGTTTTACAACTTTCGGATATCACACGTGTCTCGTTTGTGGACAGAATATTGATGCTTGACACTCACGTCATCTAAGCAAAGTTGTATATGAAAATCATCGCAAATACTTGCATGAGGATCATTTGTTTCAGCATACACAAAGAAGAGGATATGCCTCCAAAGAGAATATCCATGGCAGATTGGCACAAGCTCTGGATTGAATTTGAGACCAAGCCAATCAATGGTATGGAAAGACTATCTATCTTTCATTGTCTACCATATTGGAATACACTTTTGATCAATCACTTGTTTGATCCTATGCATATATTCAAAAATGTGGGTGAATCAATATGGAAACACTTGGTGGGCAAAAAAGATAGTATTAATGCAAGACAAGACCTACAAGAATCAAAGACAAAAAAAGAGTACTAGCCAAAATCCCGTATAGATTCAAAGAGCCCCTTGGATTTTTACAAAGGAAAAGTACAAGTATGTACGGTCAGTCATTTGCGAGATGAGAACACCAACTGGTTTTGCTCATTCACTATGAACATCATTCACAGCAGAAGGAAAACTTCATGGTCTTAAATCTCATGATTTGATTGAAGATGCTTGAGTACATATTTCCAATGTGTGTTCGTGGTTGTCTAACTGATCAATTTCGCGATACCATTTACAAATTAGCATTCATTGTCAGGTACTTACATTTCTTTCACTCACGTTTTATGCTATTGCATATTTATTTTACCTACGAATTTGATAAAGTCATATGATGATCATATACTACAAATATGGTGTAGATGGACGTGTGACAAGGAGATTCGTGAGATAGATGTGGAGAAAAAACATGAAGATATAGTGGAGGTTGTATGTATGCCTGAGAGAGATTTTCCAACCTCCATCTTGGACATACAAGTGCATCTGCTTGTGCACTTGGTCCAAGAAATTGGTATTGCCGGTCCTGTGCACTCAAGGTACAAAATACATTATTTTGGTTTTTGTGGCTTCAATATATTTAGCATCATTTTTTTTATGTCATTGAACATTGCTCTTATCAAGCAATAAATGTTTATAGGTGGATGTTTTTTTTGGAGAGATTCATGAAAGTTTTGAAAGATTTGTGCATCAAAAGGCAAGACCAGAGGGAAGTATGGCCGAGGGGTGGTTAGCGCAAGAATCTCTTATTTATGTCACTGAATTTTTGCTTCAAATACATCCGTCTACTCCATGGCTATGGAATGATGAGGAGAACAATGAAGTAAAAGGTGAAAAACCCCAAGGTATGGGTGCTCCTAAAAAAATGACACATTTTCTTAGAGAAATTTTTTTTTACTTTCATGCTCTATAATTGTGGAGTGATGGATAAGTGGTTGGAATTATTTGAACAAGAGAAGAAAAAAAGAACGCTGGCTAGAAATAGACATCGACATAATAGACATAGGGGTCATGCTGCACCTTCACGTGATGTTGAGCCATTGCCCACCAACCAATGCACCATAGAGTGGATGGTTGATACACTCCAACAAGCAAGATCAAAATGGACAAGTCATATTTGACATGGAATGGGACTTTGCAAGAGGATGTGATTGAAAGGTTTGTTTATTGTTTATTGTTTTTTATAAAATACAATGTAGCTTGTATAATGATTGATTATTTTCTTAATTACAACAGTTTCAAAAGTATAGTGCAATGTGGGCATATGGTCATCATCATCGCATTGAACGAGTTGATATGAAACGACGAACTTATGATTGTGGTGTTATGGCATCTTTTAATCAAGAAAGTTGGAGTAGTGCACGAAACCAACATCCAATCTTTGGAGAGCTTGAGTATGTAGGAACTATTCAAGATATATATGAAGTGTGTTTTGGTGAAAATGGAAAATAATTTTTGTTTGATGTGAAATCATTCAAAATCAATGATCAAAGATCAAATGCAACCATGAAAAAAAATTGTAGTGGACTTTTTGCTATCGATTCAACCAAGATATTAAGCATGGATTATTCAGACACGTTGGTATTGCCTCGTCATTGTGAACAGATGTGTTACATGACATTCGTTTTTTCTCAATCATAATGAGTAACATACACTATTTCATTACAATTAACTATTCATGTGGACCTTAGTTTCATGTTGGAACAAATTCTTTAACTTAACATTGTTAAATGTGCAGGTATTTTTTCAACCGGATCGACTAAACAACAAGTGGTGGTATGTTGTTCAAGTAAAGCCACGCGCTAGACATGTATTTGAAAATGCATACATTGAGAATGAAATGGAGGACTTGAGTATTGACAACACAAACATGGTTGATGCGGATATAGAAATAGCTCCAAGCTCTCTAAATATTATAGAAAATACTATAAATGAATCGAATGATTCTGACACAAACGACAATATTGAGAGAGGATCCGATTACTATAGTGATGATGAAAATCATCTAAGCAGAGATGAGTTGCAAGATGTATTGGTTGATGAATTTGAATCTTGTGATGATACATACATACATACATATATCTATATATATATATATATATATATATATATCACAATCATTTTTGTGATAAAATGAGTTTACGTAATTATTGCATCTTTATAATACATTCTTGCATTTTTCAAGTTTATCTTGATTTCAATCTACCAATCACTTCTGATTCATTTTAAATCAAATTCTTTCAATGCAATCTTTATCTTATTAAAGATCTAGCAAAAATTGATTGACCAAAGAAAATAATTAGTGAGCATACGTTGATTATTTATAGTCGCTTCAAAAACATTTTTCTTTTGAAATATCCTTACTATATTTAAAATCTATTAAAACATTATCTTCATATTTTCACTCTGGTCGAAGCACAATATTGATTTTGTCAAAGCACAATGATTTGACACAATGTTCATTTGATTTTTAATTCACAATCATGGCCACATAATAATCATTTTATTATTAGTCCACACTTATTTAAAGCCTAAAAAAAATTTCATTTACTTTTAAATTAATCATAGGGTTGTTTGTTTATCAAAATATTGTTCAAATAGTTTTAAAATAAATTACAACAAATATATTTTGTCACGCGTGACAAAATTTGGCACGTGTGGCAATATAAAATTACAATTCTCTCGAATATTCTCTGGAGATTTGCCATGTGTGGCAAATCTCTAAAATTACAACAAATATATTTTGCCATGCGTGGCAAAATTTGCCACGCGTGACAATATAAAAATACAATGCTCTGGAATTTTCTCTGGAGATTTGCCACACATGGCAGTGCCACGCATGGCAAATCTCCAAAATAAGTTAATATCAGATGTCACATGAGAGGCGGTTAAATAACAGCCTTGCGTGGCACTTCCACGCGTGGCTTTACCACGCCGAACAATGTTGGTGTTCGTTTTTTTGAATTTTGGTTGCAATGCCACGAGAAAAAAAAAATTCAATGCCGGACCCACATCCAGCCTGGATTTGACCGGCAAGGTCCCTGAAATTTTTTTGGTGTGGATGTACCATGCGTGGTAGAGCCACGCAAAGAAAAATGTCAAAATTTTGATTAAGTATCAGGTTCGCGTGGCAGCGTCGCATGGCAAAACGCCCATATGTGTAGTTGTGTTTGGCCTAGCCAAGCAATCTATGTAGCAATGTCCATATATGAATATAGATTTTTTGCGAGCATGAAAAGGCGAGAAAGTATTCATTTGAGCGATCATGGAAAAGTGAGTACTACGTTGGATAATCTAAGTGTGAGCGAGCCTTGGTAAACTTTTTTTTAATACATATGACTCTTATGTGATGCAATACTGGACAATACTACTAGAATGGTAAAAACAAAATTTTTGTCAACATGGACACACCGAAAAAAGATGATAAGGTTAGAAATTCTTGAGTAGTGCCTTGGTGAGAAGATTTACAACACAATTTGTAGAATCAACATGCTCTAGTGAGATCTCTCTCCCAATGACTTTTTCTCTTACAAAATGAAGAGCTACTTCAATGTGTTTGCTCCTTGCATGGAAAACTGGGTTATTTGCAAGAGCTTAAGCAGAAATGCTGTTATTCTTGATAATTGGAAGATCTTCATCTGCATAAAACCTTAGCTCCAAAAATAGCCTTTTGGTCCATAAAATCTCCTTTGTTGTGGTTGTAAGAGATTTGTATTCAGCTTCATAGGATGATAAGGAAATAGTTGTCTGCTTCTTTGATAGCCAAGAAACCAAGTTGCCTCCAAGAAATATAGTGTAAGCACTTGTGGATTTTCTATCCAACCTGTCTCCTACAAAATCTAAATCTAAAAAAGCAATCAATGTCAGATCTTCTCCCTTGTAGAATAATCCATAATCTGAGGTAGAAGATATATACCTCAAGATTCTTTTAGCCAACTTCCAGTGATATAACTTTGGATCCTGCATGTGTTGACTTAGCTTATGAACACAAAAGCTTAGACCAGGCCTAGTCATTGTTAACCAAATGAGTGAGCCAATAAGACTCCTATAAAGAGTGATGTCCTCAAAGGATTTTTCATCATCTTTCATAGGAACTTTTACGATAGGTGTATCTATGCCTTTACAATTTTCCATCTAGAATTTCTTGAGCATAGAAAGTGCATATCTACTTTGGCTTATAAATGCATGACGTTTCCAAAAATCTATTTCAAGGCCTAGAATATAGTGAAGAACTCCTAAGTCCTGCATCTTAAACTCAGTACCAACAAGTGCATGCTTAGTTTTTTCAGCTAGCTTCTCATTAGTTCCACAAAGAATGATATCATCTACATAGATGGGAAGAAAAATTACAAAGTTATCTACAAACTTATAATACAGAGAAGGGTCATATTCACTTAGACAAAATCCGAGTGATATGAGATAGGAGTTGAGCCTTGCATACCAAGACCTTGGTGCTTGTTCCAGTCCATAGAGACTTTTGAACAAAAGACAAACATTTGATTCATTACCTTCTTTCACAAAACCTGGAGGTTGCTCCATGTAAATCTCCTCCTCAAGGTAACCATTGAGAAATGCATTAGAAACATCAAGCTGGAACATACTCCAATTGTGAAAACATGCAAGAGATATAAGTATTCGGATTGTTACCATCTTTGCAACTGGTGCAAAGGTGTCTTCATAGCCAAGACCTTTGATTTGTAAGTAGCCTTTGGCACAAAGTCTTGCTTTATACTTATTGACAGATCCATCATGATTATACTTGATTTTGAATACCCACTTACATCCAATCACATGCATGTTGTTTGGTGGCTCCACAAGCTCCCATGTGTTGTTTGACATAACTCTTGGGTCATTGCTTCAACCCATATCTTGGATTGAAGAGCTTCTTGGACATCTTTAGGCTTTTCATCTGATATGAAGAGAGCATGATAGGAAGATTCACCTTCCACTTGCCTTCCTTCTTCATCATATGTGAGCCTCCTTGGCTCAGATCTTGCTCGTGTAGATCTTCTTGGTGTGGTAGCTTGAATCTGATCCTCCTCAAGCCTCGGCCTCACCACATCTTGAGCAACATCAAGATTGATGATTGATCTTGCATGAGACTCCTTGATCTGTGCATCATCCAAGTTAAACTTCTGATCTTCATGGAAGATCACATCTCTACAAACAACATTCTTGTCAATAGAAGGAAGATATACTTTGTATGCTTTTTTAGTGGATGCATATCCTACAAAAATTCCTTTAACTGCACCAGGATCTTCCTTCTTCCTAGTTTCTAGAGGCACATGCACAAAGCATACATAGCCAAAAATCCTAAGATGATCTACCTTAGGCTTTTTCTTATACAACATCTCAAATGGTGTTTTTCCTCCTATTGCAAGATTTGGAAGCCTATTACAAAGATAGTTTGCACATGCAACTGCCTCTCCCCAAATTCTTTAGACAGAGAAGCTTCTAGCCTAATGGCCTTTGCACATGCACACAAAGTTCTATTTTTTCTCTCAACAACTCCATTTGCTAAGGAGTATATGAACAAGAAAACTCTCTTTGAATGCCCTCTCTCTCACAAAAGTCTTTAAACTTATTGGAAGTGTATTCTCCTCCACTATCAATTCTCAAAGCTTTCAACTTGAAAGAAAACTGCTTTTCTACATAAGCTTTGAAAGTAAGAAAAACATCATAGACCACGACTTTAGAAGATAGCATATAGATCGAAGAGTAGCTTGTATAATCATCTACAAAGGAAACAAAGCAATTTGCTCCTCCTTTGCTCTTAGTTGATGAGAAATGAACATCAGAGTGCACTAGTTCAAATGGTTGCTTTGTTCTGATGCTTGATCTAGGAAAAGGCACTCTGTGTGATTTTGCCAGCACACAAGCTTCACAAGGTAGAAGCTCCTTTGACAGTGTCTTTGGTAGTCCAACAACTTTTCCTTCCTTGACCATAGATTGCATGGCTTTGAAATTGGGATGACCCAATCTCTTGTGCCATAGATCCTTCTGAAGAACCTTGGTCTCATAAGCAATATCTGAAATGTTAGCACTCTCCCTAGAATCTAGTTTGTACAGCTTATCAATTCTAGATCCTCTAGCAATAACTTCATTTTCTCTTGAGATTATACACTTGTCAACTTGAAACCTGACATCCAATCCACTATCAAACAACTATCCTACACTAATGAGATTCTTGGTCAATATCTAGGTACATAAAGTACATCATGTAAGGAAAAAGATTTTGATGATGATACATGCAGTGGAATACTACCTATTCCTTCAATCCTACACTCTACATCATTAGCAGGATAGATTGATCTTTTTGTACCTAGATATGGCATGAGACTTGTGAAAGAGTTCCTAGAACTAGACATATGGGAACTAGCCCCACTATCTATCCACCAGACTTCTTCATTCTTAAAAGAAAAAGATGAAAAAGTAGACATCATTAATGAATCCTCTCTTTCACTCTCAACACCCTCACACTCATCCTCATTAGTAAGGTTAGCTTGCTTAGATTGGTTCTTCTTCTTGAAACAGTTTGATGCATAGTGCCCTTTCTTGCCACATAAAAAACACTTGATCTTTGACAACTTTTTCTTGCCACTGGATGTTGCAGCTTGTGAGGACTGATCCTCACTACCTTCTTTGGCTTTGTCCTTCTTGAAGTGTTGTTGTCCTTTGCCCTTGCCTCTTGACTTGTCTCTGATGAAGAGTGCTTTGTCATCTCCATCATCTTTCAATGAAAGTCTGTTGATCCTCAGCATCTTGTTGTCTTGCCTGCTTTCTTCAGCAATGAGAATACCTTGCAATGTCTCCAAGGATGGAAGATCCTCCCCGACAGCATAAGTTTGCACAATATTGTCATACTCATCTCTAAGTCCATTTAGCAAGAGCATCACCATTACCAACTAACTCTTGATGAAGATCCTTAACTCTCATGACATATGATGAAGCACTCATCTACTCTCTGATAACTTAGAAATATTTGGTTTCTAAGTGTAAGCAATCTAGAAGTATTCTTGATTTCATAGATTGTTTTTAGAGTATCCCAAGATTCCTTGGCAGTGTTGCATCTACTGATCTCTCTTAACACTTCATTAATTACATTCATTTTTATGAAATGAAGGGCAATTCTGGTTCTTTTGTGAAATGCTGCAGCTTCATTAGGTGCAGCAGGTTCTTCTTCAGCTCCACTCACAATATCCTTCAATAATGAATATTGCATCTTGTGGAATCAATAATGATTCCATTTTGATCTTCCACGTTGCATAATTGGAAGATGTTAATCTCTCCCTGTGCTCCAAAAAATATCTAGGAACTTACTTTCAACTCAAACACGGTAATTTGTTTGAAATGAAAAGTCTAAGATCTCAGAACACTCACTTCTATCCAATTCTACTTGATTGACAGTGAAAATTGATGAAAATGGTGAAAAGAACTGATGTGTGCTCACTTTGGCATATCCCACAAGTTGAGTACCCTCGCAAAGTCTCTGATTGCCTAAAACTCTTCTAAAAACAAATCAAATTGATTCAGAAACACGAGCAACACATTCTACTCTTCAATACCTATCCAACAGGCTATAGAACATCAAATTTGGATCAAATCTAGAGAATTAGCACTCAATTAATGAGGGCTGATTTCACATGTGTGAGATCTCTGTTTGTACAGGCTCTGTTGGAGCATATCAGGCTCATTTTGATCCACTTATGGTCCTCAAATAGCTTGTCTCTCAGCGAGTTTGAATCCCTCTCCCAAATCCGAGTTCTTGCATGCAAAAGCACTGACGATCTGATGTATACACCCTCACCCCTTCAAAGCATGAAGCTCTGATACCATGTGAAGTTTCTAGCACGTGTGAACTTCACCACACACCCTACAGGATCTTACTGAGGTGTTGTGATTGCACAAGATTGATCAGAGAACAATATAATTGAAAAATCTATGACAAGAGCACAATGGCATACATCTGATGAAAAAATCTAACTTCTCACTATGAGAATTGAATGTCAAAAATAATTCTAAATGATCGGTATGGGAAAAACAGCCTGCTCTCGGGTAGAGAGAAAATCAATGAAAGAGAACTTGGGTAGAGAGAGAATGAGTCCAAATTACCAAACTCTCATTATTCACAATATGGCAAAACATGCCAAGCTTTCCCTACATGAGAGAGACTCGAATTCCTACAATGGAGTTGCATGGAAAGTCCACTTAACTGAACTAATTCACCTACCAGAGATCCACATGTGTAACTGCATGCACTGCATGTCAACTCATAGAATTGCCGAGACATGTGTAGATCATAGAAACCACTTTCCATGCTGCATGCACTGATTGCATGTGGCTTGCATGCATACAGTATGACATTGCATGCTATCTAAACTTCTGCATGTCATCAAAATTGAATCTACCTAACTCAAATTCGACCTATACTAGAAGGTTATGTGCTCAATTCACATACCTTTTATGTACAACATGAAATATAGTGGAAATAACCATGGACATGGCCCCAAACTTGAGATAGGAAGATAATATATTAATAATCTTCACATGTTTAGGCTTTGCAGATTACCAAAGTGACATTATGAACATTCGCGTTTCAAAGTTCGTTGGTCGCTTTTGGTCGGCCGTATTTGCTAAACTAGAGATGACTCTAAGCTTAAAAGATTTTCCTATCATTGGTTGTTGCCTATGTGAGGGTATCACGTTCTTTTATTGAGTATAGGACAAGAATCTGATGAATTATGATTGACCAATCATAGTTCAGATTCTAGTTATACCTGATCGGTTAAAAGAAGGATTACCTACAAGATCGGAAGGCCTTGGAAAGGTAGTCACCTTGATGGAGATTGGGGTATAGTAAGCATTTGGCTACCGGTTATAGCCCGTGCGTGCTTACATATAGTTTTGAACTTATATCACCCATTGCAGTAGAGACTCGGGCATTCAAATTTCAGAAAGTAGCAAATTTCCTACATGATATGCAGGAAATGCTACGGATTGCACGTGAGAATGTCTAGTGTACCCAGGATGGGGACCGACATTATGCAAGCTTGAAAAGATCATCGAGAGACTTCCAAGTGGGGGGTTGGGTATTTTTTGAGAATCCCGATGGATTCAAGTGTAATGCGTACCAGCTAGCATTACTAATCGTCGGACTATATAAGATTTTGAAAAAGATTGGATCCTTAGCTTACCAATCAAGACTCCTGGATGGATCTCAAGTGCATCCCATATTTCACGTAAGCCATCTCTAAAAGAGTCTATGTGAAGGAGAGCATCTTGGATCTGGAGATCAATTGGACCTATTGGATGAATCATCGGGTGTTTTTTTGTCTTAAACCCAAAAAGATCTTGGATACAAGAACTAAACGATTGAGAAATCGTATAGTTACCGAGTATCTGGTTCGATGGGAGGGATATATGGATGATGATGATTCCTAGTAACAGGAGGGAAGCTTAAGGAGGTTCTTTCCCAATTTTAAGTTCTGAGGACAGAACTTGAATAAGAGAGGAAGAATGTCATGCCCATGACTGGTCTCGAGTAGCGTGTCCATGCTAGGAACTAGTAGACCAACAACCCGTAAGTTAATTGTGTCTCTAAGGGAATTGGGGCCCTTATGTGTATACACATGGTCATAATTAATGGTTATAGGCCTAAACACTTGATGGTGGATTTGTATGGGTCTGTCAGTGAGTCATTGGAGAACTGGATGACGTGATAGGCTACATGGGCCACGTCATCCAGTTGTGCATGGGCCTTGGAGGGTATAAGTATACCTATTGGGCTCTCACTAGTGTATGCTTGATAGCATGACCGGTGGCAGGATGATGCTAGTGTGATGTCTCATTCCTCTCTGAGTGATTGATCCATAGCTTGGGGGCTAGATCCGTTCAATCTAGGTTTGGTTGGGTTGGTTTGTCCACCATTAGGTTCCCTTGTGTTGCTTGTGATTGGCATGCTTAGAATAGGATCCTTGGATTGAGGACTTTATAAAAACGGTTATTCAACCGTGGTGGCAGCAATCCTCTTCCCAAATTTCTGACACATTGTCGGTGATATAAGACACAATTAAGATAGAGATGGCCCCTCTAGCTGCAAAAATTGCAAACATCCTCTGGTAAGTCCGGTCGGTATCGCACTTGCCTTTGAAATGGTCATGGCAGCATCTGGTTCCCTTGCTGATAAGCTGTTGGGTATGGCTGCATCTGTGGTGGCATTAACTGAGGTTGTTGATACTGCCCCTGGGGATGTTGCAGCTAGGGTTGTGGGTGCTGCTACTGCTGCATCTGCATTTGCACAGCAAATGCCACTGCAGTCCTTATTGCTTGAAGCCTTCTACACTCATTTGTCCAATGGCTATACATGTTACAAATGGCACAATAACGTGTGTCCTTAGGACATTCATTAATGTAATGCCCTTCTTGATTACAATTCCTACAGAATTTAATATTCCCCTGTCAAAATTTTGTAGTAACTACGTCATTGTTTCGAATAGCTACTTGCTCTTTAGCCTTACCCTTCTTCTTATGCTTCTTGGACCTCTTCCCATCATCCGAAGATGAATCTTCATCTAATTCTGTGGAATTGTCAAACTCTGAACTTGTGTTTGAATCTGAGCCTGACGAACTGCTTTTCTTGTGCTGTCGTCGATGCTTATGGCACTTCTTCCTGGTTTCTTCCTCCTCCAATTGTCGAGCAACATCGACAATTTGTTCTAACAGCTGGCCGTGTAAAAAGGTGGTACTCCTCCTGAGCACCTTATGAAGACCAGGTTGAAAATATTTGAAACGTTTAGCGTCCATTTATGGTTCTTGCAGCCATTTTTCTAAATTTTTTTTGCGGTTGGATGTAAGCTAAGACATCCTCCTTCTTTTTCTACTTAATCGCTTGAAGCTTATCTAAATTTCTTTGTCCTCATGCTCCTTGCGATAGCGCTTCAAAATGTAGCCCTCAACTGATCCCAATTTTGAAACTCCTACAATCTGTATTGTGAATACCATTGCAGGGCATTGCCCTTCAAAGTCGTGGGAAGTAATTCTAACTTCTAAACATCCTCCGTTTCTCGATTTGCCTGACACACTACTAAAATTGATGGATGTGCATGTCAGGATCGTCATGCTTCTTCCCTTTGAAACACTGAAAGGTTGCTGCTCAAGTGCGTCCTATCGATACAATATTCATCCCATGAATAATTGTCGATTTCCATGGATCCGAACTACTAGCACCTGTAGACACATTGGTGACGATTCTACACCTACCTCTGGTAATTCTACCCACAATTGAAAATTGTTTCTATCCAAATTACGCAACCACTGGAATCCTAACCAGCAACGGAACCAAAATGCATTAGGGGGTGTTTTTGCCGCCCAACTACCTGCTACTAAGTACAGCTACATTACTGGCATCTCAACCTGATCTAGTACAGATAGCAACTACAAAACTATGGCAACACAAGCCAACATATTACAAACTAACTTCTAACCAATCACAATATGTACTAAAACTAACTAAAGCATTCACATTCCATATCTTCATTGCTACGGTACATAACAGCAAACTGGTAAAGCATCATCATTACAGAATCCAAAAATATACATCACAACAAGGTGCATACACAAAAGAATAACATTGCCCAATTGCATTCCATACAACTAATCAACTGTGAATCACATAAGATTACAGGTTGAACAATAATCAAAGTTCACATCGCAACTGCTCAAAAGGTCTTAAGCAAGGTAATTTTTCTTGTTGCATGCAGTCGGTTGCTTTCGGTTTGTTCAGCTTCCAGTCGAATACGACCTTCCTACGTATTCTACCTTCGTAATTTCAATAATTTTAAAATGACAAATCCTACTCTATTCATCTAACTTTGTAAATACATGTCCACTGGACAGTAATCTTACATTTTACACAATTATCCTTCAGTAAACCTTATATTTTACAATAATATTGTGATAGCCAAAGTTGGCCTAACACATAGTAGCTCGAATATATCTCAAAACTCTAAGAGCTTTCCAATGTGTAATACCAAGATTAGTCATAAACTGAATTAAAGAACTGACTGCAAAAGCTATGTCTGGTTTGGTACAGATCATCACGATCCTATTATAGAATGATAAGGATATTCACGCATCTGCTCTTTCTTTTCGATCATCTGAGGACATTTGTCTTTCGACAATTTGAGTCCTGGGTCCATCGGTGAGTGAGCTAACTTGCAATTCATCAGGTTATATCTGATCAATATATTGTGAATGTATCTTTGTTGAGTAATGTAAATCAACTTTTGCTTTCTGTCTCTTTGGATTTGAATACCTAGACAATAATGAGCTCCGCCCAGATCTGTCATGTCGAATTCTGAAGACAACATTGATTTAGCTTCTTTTATTGGATCAATACCGTTGTTGAAAAGCAGTGTGTCATCCACATACAAAGCAAAACTGTTGTTGAAAAGCAGTGTGTCGTCCACATACAAAGTGATAATAATAAAGGAATGTTGCACTGACTTGAAGCTTGGTTTATAGTCGTGATCGACAAGAAAAGTGTTGATCCTTTGAAACCATGCTCTGGTAGATTGCTTCAAGCCATAAAGTGCTCTGTGGATTTTACATACATAGTTCTATTTGTCTTCGATATTATAATCTTTTTCGATAACTCCATTAAGGTATGCTGTTTGTACATCCATTTGATGTACCTCTAAATCTACTACAATAGCAAATGACAATAGAAGTCTGATTGAAGAATGTTTAACTACTGGACTGAAAGTCTCAGTGCAGTCGAAATGAGTAGGCAAAGTGAGAGAGCAAAAAAGTTGTTTTTCTACTTAGTGTAAAGTGCATGCCTACTACTATTAGACAAGACATTTTTTTTATCTTCAATAAACAAACATAGGCTCATACCTGAATAGGTGTGGATGTGTTTACATAGGCTCATACCTGAATAGGTGTGGATGTGTTTACTTGTGAGGATGCCGTGATTCTTCCACATGAGTCTTTAGAAAGCAAAAAAAACATATACAAATATTGAGCCTTGATCCTTGGAAAAATGAAAAATAGCCTTCAACATTTCAACTTATAATGAGCTATGTGTTAGCTTTGTAAGAAAATTCTTTGTTGTGAGTAGAGTAATAGAAAGTATTAGCTCTTAAAAGCATGGGATGATAATACTAATAAGTTTATCAAAGATATGTAAGTAGCCTTGAAACGTCATACCTTATTATGGATTGATGTAAGAGAGAAATTTTTGACCGTGTAGTCAAGACTCAAACGTAGCTCTATATGAGAAGTGGAGGTCCAATCCGAACCTTAAGTAAGTTGAGAAAACCTGAGAGTAAACATGTTTAAGCAATGCTAGAATTTAGCTAGCATAAGACATGTTACAGAAGTGTGAGAGTAGTATAACAATCATGCAACTTTTGTGGGATAGTGTAGCGATTGAATCTCTACTAATGTACTGATTGACTCGCTGGTAATTTAGCGATTGAATCGATGACAACTATGTATAGTAGATCGTTGATCCAGAGATGAATAATAATGTTGATAATCATGCGATCAGTTTGTGACCAGCATGCAAGCATGTGACAAAAAAGTGCGCATATTAATCACATGTTATCTCTAGTGATGACTATTTATCATTCCTCAAGCGGCCAATACGCACACCTCCTGAAGTTCATGGCAACAATCAGCAGAAAACATTGTGTTTGAGTAGAGTATATAGCTGCTTGGCAGCCTACAAGTTTTTAGAGTTTTCAAAAAGGTGTTTGTAGAATAAAAACTTGATGTGATTGGTTATTAAAATCTTATGAATGTGCCATGTAGCCATCTTATAGCATAATGCCATGCTTTTAACACAAACTTAGAAAATGCTTAGAAAACTAGAAGAAAATATCTGTGAGGTTTACAAATCTCAGGCTTTTATCATGTAACTTATAGGTGATTGATTGATTTATATTTACCTTGCCACAATTTCAAGTTCTCATTTCACTCAAGTTTTTAACTCATGCTTGTACAAATTTTCATTCAACCAAAACAAGATTCAAGTATGGGAAATGTGTGTGTGTGAGAGTGTGTGTGTGTGTGTGTGTGTGTGTGTGTGAGAGAGAGAGAGAGAGAGAGAGAGAGAGAGAGAGAGAGAGAGAGAGAGGTTGATTTTTAATCTAAGGAAGTAAGTCACTTCAAATATTTTGACAAACATAATTCTAGAATGGTAATCTATAATTCTACCTAATTAGTAGTACCTTCACTTCACTTATTTGACAAAGAGCACATGTTTCCTAATCAACAACACCCATAATATAGAAAAAGCTCAAAGTCAAACTCTTGCATTATCTTACATCACCTAGTCTTCTCACCTTTAAGATCATTATGGCTACAAAAATAATTCTAGCGAATGGTAATCTGTAATTCTTCCAAATGCTAAGAGAATCCCATGATTGAACTCAACCATAGTAAGATAATCATGCAATTGATGATGAACACTTTGTTACTACCCATCCGTAACAATACTATCATCCTATCCCTATGCACTGGACCTCTAGAACCTCAATCAAGCGCACTCATGTCTTCGCCATGCTATGATATTTCATATCACCAATATCCTACTTTCAACCATTGCATACCCATGTCTTGAGACAAAGTTAGACCTATTCACCCTCAAGTAGAATGAATGTTCAAGTCATGGAGATCCACCTCTAATAAGATTAAATCTCATAAAAGCATATTTTGGAGGCACTTCCGCCCACACAATGTTCATGTGGATTTTGCAACTAGAATTTCAGGTGATGATTCTTCTCATAATCAGCCAATCAAATGTTGACTAGCACATGAGCTTTCAGGTGGAATGTGCATGTGGACAGCCAATATAGGCTGCCACATAGCACATGCACATTATGTTGAAATGTGCATGTGCTATGTGGTAGCCTGTAATTGGCTATCCACATGCACATTCCACCAAACAACAAAATTGACAAAAAAGCAGAAAAATTTGCACTAGAAATGTGAAAAAAAAGAAGAAGCCATTCCACGTTCACACGTGCGGCCGTATGCTCAATGACTATATGGAAAACCCAAAAAAACAATCCGGTCCACCTTCACACATTGGCATTACGCAAGAGAAGGCCCTCTTTCTCTCGGGCATACACCCCGTGGAACGCCCTCGAGGAAGGTTCGCCCCCCCCCCCCCTCCCCACACACACACACACACACACACACAACAAATGCACCTAGTTTTACCTTGTTTGTTCGTGTAATGCAAGATGATGTTCTTTTTCAGGAATTTGCCAAGTGTCTTGAAGCCTTTTGTTTAAAAAAACTACGTGCAAAAGGTAACATGGGATAAGGAAGATTGGGCTGATGAGTCATCATTTTATACCACACAATCTCTCATGCATGTGATTAAGGGGCCCGCAATGACGTGAGGGCCAAAGAAAACCTTGAACAACAAAAATGAAAGCATCAAATGTGTAGCTTTCAAAAACTAACTTATAATGTTGAGTTGTTTGAAATAGCAAAAGCAAAAATAAAAATAAACAACTCAAATAGAAAGTAAAGGTGATGGTCACATAGGGCCCACAACCTTGGCAAGCGTTTTGATTATTCCACATGGTTGTATAAAGCTATGAAAGAGCCTCTTGGCAATGGCCATGAAATAGTAAACAACGATTGGGAATTAGCACATGGCTATAGTTAGCATATTACTCCCAAACTTATCTCTATTATCATGAATAATAAAATCAATAATCACACCTTGTCCAATATTTATTGATCAATTTATGTTGTTAGTATTTTTTGTGATTTAAGAAAAGGTTAAATAGTGTTTGGTGGTCTGCAGATCAACATTTCTGCAATAAAAGCAAGGTAATTCAAGGTGTTTGCAAGCTCGAAAAACTATTCATGATGGGTTGACCTACCTTAATGACAATGATTACATGGGAACCATTACATGAGATAATGAAAGTCAATTATTTTGGGCTAACTTTTTGAGAGATGTCAATCTTATTGAAATTTACCTTAACTATATAAAATGAAAATCAATAATAGATCTCTCAAGGCTTTCTTGGTCAATGTGACCTAGTTCTAAATATTGTTGAGGGCCACAAGCAATGATTGTTGGGTCTTATTCAAAAGGGGCATCCAAGAATCTATTCCTAAGTTGTTGGAAATAGAGAGCTATCCATTAATTTTATGTTTTTTTTTTTTCTATAACATTATTAAGCAACTAGTGGTTGTTATATACAACATCTATACAATCTAGCCAAGCCATTTATGGAGCTAAGCTCCTTAGATGTCACTACAAAAAAATGCAAAAAAATGTAAAAATGACCTTCCTTGCAACAATACAAATATTGCAACTACACAATAGTCGGATTCTAGCCTGCACCTTTTCGGCCGCAATCAACAACTCTACTCACACCCCCCACTACAAAATGGACTCACTTTTCATTTTGAAATCAAAACTCATAAGAGATGGGTCTATTCGTGTCATTAATTACAAGTTATATGTTGGAATGGTTTTCATATCATGTCGAAGCCATGATTTGTCATCTTTGACATGTAGATTGTGTTTCTAAACACGACTAGTTGATAACAACATTTTTTGTATTTGTTGTCTACCCATTACCTACATTATTCACAATCATTGGCAAAAAATTTGGTATATTTCTCTCATTCAAGGCCTCCACACCTAGCTTGGGTGTAATTTCCAAATTTATAATTACTCCTAATATTATTTGACATTATGATGTGCACGGTTGACTTGAGGTCTATTTGTATGTATGGTGCATCTTCTACAACTCTTATATGACAATCTTGATCCGTATAGTAAGCCTGGTTATTGCTTGGACATTTTTGGGCCTATGATCTATATGGCAATCATGGTCTATATAAATCGTTTGACTCCAATTGTCTTTGCTAGTTCATAAAAGAGACAATACCTTTCCAGCTATTTGAGACCACATTCGTGCTACATGTTTGGGTTACAGTCTTTTGCCAAAATGTTTAAATTTGTGCTTTTATTTGGTGTCCTTGGTGCACCTGATTGTTAGGTTTATCCATATGCATGTGACTTCATTCATACCCTTGATGCTTATTGGGACTGCTTTCTTTGTTGTTGTTGTTCCACCCGTACAGCTTCATAGCCATCTCATATTAAATTATGGCTCAATTATTATGTTACAGCTTCTTATTCCACATTTATGTCTTTTGTGGCTCCTACAGCATATGCCTTTTTGGTGCTATTATCATTTTGTACTTTCTTCTTTTTTCTTGGCATCATTCTTTATGCAGCATTAGCATCCAGATATCATAGATAGGAACATCTGGTATTCGTTATGATCTATCATTTCGGCCATATAGTTTGCCCATCATTTATTCTTTGGCAGTTACCTAGACGCCTATGATAATAATTGACTACTGGATAACAAGTGCCCCGAGCACAGAGAACAGAGATCATCCAGACCATCCAGCCCATAAAGTGTGTGGCCTGGTTGGTCTATGTGCAGGCTGACCTGGTTGTGAGTATCTGAAGGGTATTACAGGTCCTGTTGAGATCGAGAGAAAACTCTGACCCTTGTGTTGATCTCTAGAGTCTATAAATAAAGCTTTTGGAACTCATAATATTATAATGACTGATTATAAAGTAGCTCTTAGCATAGATCAGTTTAGATGCTTAAAAAGCTCATCCTTAAGACCACCAGTGATCATCACTGTGCTTCCATATTTACTCCATTTGCAGTCCTCTCTCTAGACAAGTTTTGATGTGATGCTTTTCTCATAAATTTCTCTCAAAATTCTTCATCTGCAACTGAATGTTCGTTGCAAGACCCAACTAACCCAAAGAATGTTTGAAATGAAACAGACTAGTCGGTTACCTCTCAGAAAATTCACATTTGTTCCACTACAATCTACTACACCTTGCCCTATACTTGTCAGGCTAACATTCAGTGGGCTTTCACTACAGCAAAGATGAAATTTAAACAAATAATGATGCCTAACTGATTGCTCGAAGTCAAAGTTCATCCTTTACAGTTTCCACTTCTTGAGCAGGGGATCTATGCCTGTTCACAAATTTTATGAGTTCATCCTTGCTACGTTCTCCATCATATATTGTGGCAACACCCGTGGCAGAGTGAAGGTAGATTGTTGGAAAACCTCTAACATCAAATAAAGCTGAGGGAACATCATTTGTAGTGGCATCCTGCAAAAGAATTGCATACGCGGGCTTCAAACTAAGTACATAGATAAACAAAGCAACACATTGAACTGGAATTTGGCTATAATCTCGACTACATAACGATCATGTCTTGCTGAACTCACCATTTTGGCTACAATGATGTTATGATCATCCTGGAAATGCACTGCCACTTCCTCATAAGTAGGTTCCAATGCTTTGCAATGCCCACACCATGGTGCATAGAACTCTAACAATACTGCCAAAAGAATGCAAGCCAGCTATTAGATCACCGTTAACTATCAAAATTCTTGTCTCAACACAAAGGATTGGTACAATGTCAACTCATCACCACACCAGCATTAATTTTTATGATGGGTTAGAAATGCAACGCAACATGTAATTATGAGACGTCACCATAAAGCAACTTTTCTGATGAATAATAGGAATACTAAAAATGAGAGTAACAAGCTGCCAGAGATCTAATACAAAAAATTATCTGTCAGGGAAGAGATATGGTTTAGTTGCATAGACAAGCCAAGAAATATTGGGTTTCCAAAACAGATGCCTTCAAGTTCAGCTTGTAGAATGAAACATTCCCCGCTATTCCATCTTAATGTGAACTCAAACAGTGATGGAAACTAGTTGCAAGTCTGTCAGTAGCAAAGATAGCAGTTTAGCCAGGCTTGGCAAAGATGCTGGCTCTCACCATTTTTCCCTGATGTTATGAAATCATTCAAGGATTTTGTCACGATGACTTTTACTGGTTTGTCATTAGTTTCCGGAATAGGATCAGACTTCACACGTTCTTCTAATTTCCCATCCTGCATCAATATTTCTGTCAAAATCAAGCATCGGATTGGAAATAAGGAAAGCTTCCTTCGAAATCAAATACTAGATCTATCGTATGTCTACCCTGTTATAACACCAATAAGAACATATATGTAGGAAACAATAACTCCAGAAGATGGCCCAACAATAAAAAGAGCAAGAGCAGAGGTATTTGCTCACAAGATAACTTTGTAGCCATGCTTCTAACTCTGAGGGTTTGGCATTATCCAAAACAAATTTCTTGTTGTTTGTGTCCTGAACAATTATTGCAGGAAGTCCTTCCTTATCTATCCCAAAATGCTGCACATGAATAAACATGTCAAGGCAGCATGTTATGCTGAGGAACAAATAAGGACCAATTTTTCAACAAAAAATATGAAACAACTATGCTGCAGCATTGACTAGCATGTTTCAGAAACAACTATGCTGCAGCATTGACTAGAAGTCATCTGGATCCTCAGCCTAGAGATTATGTGGCCAATTACAATTCATATGCTTTGAGCAGTTTAACTGTAATTACTGAGGCCAGTAGACAATAGTAGGGGTCTAATTTATTATTGTCCTTAATAACACCTCAATTAATACCTTTCCTGATTTTGATTAGTACTTCATACTTTTGCATCCTAACATGTACTACGGCACATCAACAGAGACTGAACTTCATCTCTGAAAAGTAAATTTTTGAAATGATAAAAAAAAATAGTTCAATCTCTTCCATATTGGAATTTGACAAACATAGTAAGCACCAAAAATAGTGGACTTCATAGCCAGCAATGGCAAAATGCTCTCAAGCACGATATGATACAAATATTACCTGTAAAGCATTCTCAACATCCTCTGCATTTGCAATCATAAACCTAAGTCCCTTCCCCTTTCCAAAATTTGCAAGCTTTTTGAATGCTTCTTTATACTCATTGGCATCACTATCACTCAAGTTTGCAAAAAGAAAAACCTGTCGATAAACATCAACCATAATGTCAATTACATGCTACAGCCTAAACTTTAGGGTGTCTGCACTCTATCATGTCATGGTATTCATCTTTCACTAGCAAGATTGGTGAATTGTCATGTATATTACCTTTGACTCTGGACTATTAAAAAATTTATCAAGTTGAGCCGCCTTTGCAGATTCAAGGTTCAACTCTGTCACTAGTCGGAAACTAGCCTCATTATAGAACTCTGTCAATGCCTCCACAGAAAAGTCCTGCAGAAATTATAACAAAGTGACACACAAGGCTATACTCTTAATCCGCAAACTTGTCTTGTGTGACCATCATTATCGGCGGACAAAACAAATTTGATACCTTGATGTCGTTGAAGCCTTCGTCAAATGTTTTGAATAGGCGAACTGCAGGTCCCACAAGGGTGACAATTTTAATGGGAAGGAG
The DNA here is from genome assembly GCA_029204225.1 of Diphasiastrum complanatum. Classification (NCBI taxonomy): domain Eukaryota; kingdom Viridiplantae; phylum Streptophyta; class Lycopodiopsida; order Lycopodiales; family Lycopodiaceae; genus Diphasiastrum; species Diphasiastrum complanatum. The sequence goes on along the minus strand of CM055099.1, from coordinate 63,148,591 downwards.
AGATACATCTGACGTATGCACAAATGCATAATCAGACCTCAAAGGTTCAGCAGCTTTCGTGAAGTTAAAAAATTCCTCACTTTCATAATGTTCAAACACACCAACCTGCACAGGAATTGCTCTATTACTGAATGTTAAATGTCACAAAAATAGCACTATGTCAAGAAATGATGCAAACTCAACGTCAAAAAACAAGGGGTAAAAAGAGATTAAGATTTTTAGGAAGAAAACAGCCTGGCAAGATAAAATTTTGCCACATCGCCAGGCTGCAGGCTGCAAGGATCTATGGTTAAACAGCAACTCTCCCAAATGGAGAAAGTCCACAGATTGACAAAACAATTTTGTCACTCGCATACTGCAGGAACCTAGTGTCGAGGAGGGTGTCCCAAATGGCAACCTTGTTTTCCCTATGGACAGAATATTACAACAATATATCATAGGGTATTTCACCACATAAGAACCCGTAGAACTCTGGGAAATATGATCTTAAGACAGTTAAGTGAAAAGTTTGAGGGTCAATCCAGCTATCACAGCAGTACTACGAGCAATTCAAGCTTAAAGCCCATCTATGGCAATGCTGCTATGCCATATGAAATATTTGCAGTAGTACTACAGGTACAAACAATTGGAAATGTGTTTGAGTATACTTCACGAATTTAATATATTTGTATGAGATCAAACTTTTGTGAAGTTTAAAACCCAAGCAAAAACTTCATGTACCACTCACAGAAACTGTAGCAAGACCCCCTGCATTTTAACTTTTAAGCAGCATGCAAAATTTAAAATTGAAACATGTAAGAATTCAGATCTATAATTAAGGTCAAGGCCATCCGAATGTTAAGGGAAAAGAGTTCCCCTAGCGAACGGCCTTGTGCAGATAACAGAAGTACTAAAGGTGAAGACCTGTGATGGTTGTCAACTTCAGTGATGGTGGTCAAGTTTACAGAAATTTTAGTTGCATCTGCAACTCAAGGAATAGGTGGTCCAATACTTCACAATGTATCAACACAGCCAAATGGCTCTAAATCAGAAGCAATTTTTAAAGACACAACAAGAAGAGAGACTACCTAGCGATATTCTAAACTTTCAAAACCAGCTAGATACTCAGCATAAAATTTGAAGTGCCTTAGGAGATTTGAATACTGCTGGTACATACTATGACCACATCATTCTCTTCAAGAAGGCTAGCAACTTGATCAACTGATGTAAGCTCTTCAGAGGCAGGTCCAGTTTGCTTTTTTAGAAAGGCCACAATTCCTGCAGCCTCACGTGGACCCTTGTAGTCTCGCACATTTTCACCTTTGTTTTCTATAATTTTCAAAGTAGGAAAACCTGAAACACCATACTCTGCTGCAAGTGGCTTGTTTGTCTCTTCATCAGCATCCACCTTTGCCAATATAATTGGGGGATCATTGCTTTTTAGTTCCTCAGCTGCTTTCTCATACTGCATATGCATGAGTTATGATTAATACACATAAAAGTTTTCCTGGATAATCTGCACAAATAATCAGTATTGACTAGTAGAATCACTTGATTGACAAAAGAGGTTATGGTAACACAAGAAAAGAACTATGATAAGTACCTCTGGAGCCAAGCGTTTACAATGCCCACACCTGTTTCGAGTAAAACAGCACAAAATTTCAACAAATCAATACCTAATATAAGGAACTGTGTTATCACTTAAACCATCGGTAGTATGCATGCTGGTGGGAAACATATAACCATAAAACATTGATTCTTGGCTGCACATGAGCTCTTAAGCTTTGCAATTTATATCCTTTAACAATAACTATGACTGTATGTTGATTTTTGTCCAATAGTTCAGTTGCTCTTTACACTTAGTAATGTTCTCTCAATGAATGCAGGTAAAATATATGACAATGACCTTATTGGACCAATGAAAACAAGGTCAAAATTCACTTACATCAACTTCTATTGCTTTGATAACACTCACTAGTTACAATACATGTCAGGTTGGATGTTTTCGGGATGGTTTCTTAAACAAAGGATTGATCTGTCAACGTCTCATAGAAGCTATGGACAATATACACTGCACAAACTATTATTCCAAAATGCTCTATTGCCCCCAAGACATTGTCACTTTTTAGTACTTGGTCCAATTGACTACCTAAGGGCCCCATTTTGTGTATGATTTTACAGCTTTCTAGAGTATTTGCAGGCAGGGATTTGCAGGCTGGTTGCTTCGTGATTTAGGCCCAGTCCCTCTGTGATTGATAGTTCCTAATAAGGTTCCATTAGGGTCCTCCAAAGTAATATAAATAGAGCAGTGCTATTACGATGATAGTACATTTGCATTTATTCTAGAATTCATTATTGATGAGTCATCTGCAGTTCTTGTAGGAATATACTGCTACAGATTGTAATTGATGCTCATTCAATTATCTTAGTTACTGTTGACTTTTTGATATCTATTGTTGTCTTATTGAGCTTATGTGATGCCATATCTGTGAGTTGCGTTCATAACTAAAGCACTTTCTCAGGCAAAGAGGAGGGATTTTTCACCATCACAACCAACTTGTTTTTCTTGTATTGACACTCGATTGGCAGCAGGGATCTCTTCATTGATCCACTTTGTATGTGGTTATGTCAGCAGCGATTGGTCTTTTGAAAGCCATTACTATTTGACATGAACAATTTCTTCAATGAAAGTGATCTACTGATTGGTTGCATTCTTTTTCACAACTGAGTTTTTGGAGGATCTTCTATCAGCCCACTACACAGATCTCCTCTTCTCCTCCAGTGATTGACCAGATCATTGGCCATTTCGTACCATTAATTTTTGACAACGATTCTTCACAAGGTTTGGATTTTGGCAACCTGGCAGCAATTTTTTTATAGGAAGGGGTGGTTATACACTCATGGTATCAAGAGGCCTTTACAATCTTTTTTACAACAGTGTCCTGTTAGACACTTGAAACAGGTTCTGTATCTACCCCTCGAAATACTCAGCAAGTCCTGTTGCACATTTTGTGTGAACATTTACAAGGTCAAGATGGCTCATAAATCAACTAATATCCCTTCCTAACCTCATACCTTATTTATGTCCAACAAATACCTCTAACAGTTCTCAAGTTCATGCATAGAAAAAGTGTTCAGAGTTCCTATACTTGTTCTTTTTAATTAAGGGCTATTCTTGTTCCTGTTCCTATTGAACCTAAGTTGCTAGGCCTTCCTAAGCTCATGTTCCTAATCCTATTCCTAAGTTTCGTTCCTATTTTTGTTCTTGTTCCTGTTTCTAAGAGCATCTCTAATTTAGGAGCCCTAATAGGAACAAGAACAAACTCTTTTTCTATGCCCAAAAACCTGTTTCAGGAATCCCAAACCAAAGTTATTTTCAGATTAAAAAGAATTCTTTTTATAGGAACCATTTCTAAGGTACCTTAGGATCGGTACAAAACGGTTCCCAGGAATGGTTCTGTACCGTTCCTTGGACCTATGGTCTTAAGGCATAAAAACGGAAAATTGTAAAGACCTCTTAAACTTAGAAAACCACGTGAGCACTTGTTTTGCTCTTTAGTCCTCAACTTAACCATTGAAAGGATATTCTGAACCTGGTACAAAACTCACTAGAAAACCTTTACCAAACTCTAGACGATGATGAAATTCACGACCTTTCTAGTTTATTTCCTTCATGTGCCACACCTTTTCATTTCTGATGTGTTGTTGCATCCTATACTTTCTTGATTACCATGCTATGGTTAGCTTGACAGAATAGGTACTAACTATAAGCAAACTATACTTACTCCAAGGAAAGTATTTGTCGTATTTTGCTATTATCCTTACTAGTCTAGCTAAATGTGATGGTTCTTCTGAATTTCAAGGAAAGGTTTATAATTTTGAATTGTTTTTGGTGTTCCAAGAAAATCCTAACACTCATATAAGAAACACATTCTGAAACTTCCGATGCAACTATAAACTTTATGCATTCTCCTAATTAATCATGACCATATTAACTAGCGGCATCCTGCAAAGAATAGTTTTGAGTCCCTAAAATAATTTCCTTTCTATATATGACACTACAAACTCATAACTACATAATTCCACTTAAGTCATGCAATGAATTACGCTCATTCCATGCATACTCTCGAGTCCCAACCTCCACCTTCACCAAGTATATATAGGTAATGGGCACCCTCCTCCCCACTCATTCTAGGTTGTGGCAAGTCAGAGAAGTGGCTTGAAGTTGGGAATCTTCCATCATCACTTGATGGCGACCGTGGATGCTTTAGATACCTCTTATTCTTTATAAAATCTTTTTATTTAGCGTGTTTCTCTTTCTACATGGTCTCTCCTATTTTATTCTCTCTCAACTTGGCCTACTATAATTCCTTTCTACCACCTCCCGCTCTTCCCCTTATCTTCCTAATTCTCCTTCATCACATACTCTCATAATCCTCTCTCTAGCCACTCTCTGAATAAGATCATAGATTCTCTCTCTAGGACTGTTTACTAGAACCTAGCTTCTCTCTCTAACCAATCTACACCTCTCTTCACTCTTATTACCTCTACCCATAGTTGACTACTTTTTTAGTTGGTTTCCTCATCTACCTTCAAACCTTATTTTCAAGATCCGCACAAATGGCAGTGCAAATAGGATAGCAACGTAAAGTTCTCCTTTCTTTTGATGTGGTAATTCATTACCAAGAGAGGAATGCCTATTCACAGGATGTTATGCAAGCTTTCAAATGAAACCTAACGACTAACAGAGCATTAACTCTAATCCATCCACAAATCAAAATCCTAACAAAATGAGAGACTTAAAAGTGCTCTTATTTCTAACTAATAAATGAAATAATGGGCACGCTCATCAGGTTGGAATTACACACGTAGGGTGCGGGACCTGAAACTTATTCTCTTGTCTATTCCACACTATTTACATGGTGCATGGTGTACCCCACCAATGCTTTTGTTGTTTTGCAATAAGGGATTCAAAATGCAAGGCTTTTCATGGGGGACTCGATGGTCGAAATTTTTTGAAGTATTTATGTCATGCGATAGTTTGATCCCATGAGAGCAAAGCTTATTCACAAATTGTTAAGCAACCTTATGATGACAATCTAACCCTAGCATCCATTAACCATAATTATCCATGATCACAAGAGCCCTGATTCTCCATGATCAAGCTTCTCTCTCTCTCTCTCGAAATTTTTTGAAGTATTTATGTCATGCGATAGTTTGATCCCATGAGAGCAAAGCTTATTCACAAATTGTTAAGCAACCTTATGATGACAATCTAACCCTAGCATCCATTAACCATAATTATCCATGATCACAAGAGCCCTGATTCTCCATGATCAAGCTTCTCTCTCTCTCTCTCTCTCTCTCTCTCTCTCTCTCTCTCTCTCAAGGAAATAAGCTATATTTGGTGAACCGACTCCTACAAGAGATGTGGTAGGAGGTGTGGATAGCGGAGTGAAAACGGATGATGCATCTTATTCTATTCATGGAATTGGACTTGTAGCCATCATTTTGCCTAATGGTGAAGAAAAGTACATTAAGAATGTGCTTTATGTTACAGGAATCAAGAAGAATCTTCTTTCGGTTTCAACTATGTTGAAGCAAGGACTAGTTGTTGAGTTCAAGAAAGATAAGTGTCTTGTCAAGGATCCTAAAAGATCACTCTTGATTATTGTTTCGGGAACAATGCATGCTGGCTTATTCATTATGGATACCTATGAGCGACGAATTCCCTCTACATGTCTTGTTGCTCCTACATCACAATCATTGGAGTTGGTTGAATTGTAGCACGCAAGGTTTGGGCATCTCAACTTTGCAAGTTTGAAGAAGCTATATGGTAGAAGACATTCCTACTATTGAGCAGCTGGAAGAGCATGTATGCGAGGGGTGCATACTTGGAAAGTTTCAAAGGAAACCTTTTCCAATTGATGGATTTGATTTGGTTCATAGTGATGTTTGTGGTCCAATGAGGACCGAATCCATTGGAAAGTGCATCTATTTTGTGACTTTTATTGATGACTTTTCCCGTTTTACATGGATCTATTCTATGAAGGCTAAATCGGAAGTTTTTCAACGTTTCAAAGATTTTCTAGCAATGGTGGAAAATCAGTTTGGGCATTCTTTGAAGACCCTACGCACTGATCGAGGAGGGGAATACGTTAAGAATACGTTCGGTGCATTTTTTCGAGAAAAGGGAATTCTACATCAAATGACAACTCCCTATACGCCTCAACAAAATCGTGTTGCTGAGCGAAAGAATCACTTATGGAGATGGCCCGTTGCATGCTCAAAGCAAAGGGACTTCCTCACAAGTTTTGGGCTGAAGTGGTTATAATGGCAGCATACATAAGCAATCGCTATCCTACTAAAGCATTGAAAGTATTAACTCCTTGTGAAGTTTGGTATGGAAAGAAGCCTACAATCTCTCACTTTTGCAATTTTGGTTGTATGGCTTATGCTTTTGTTCCAAATAAACTTCGTACAAAGCTTGAGGATGAAGGAGTTAAATGCATTTTTGTTGGCTATAGTAGTGAAAGCAAAGGCTATAGCCTGTTCAATTTGAGCACTAACAAGATTATTGTTAGTCGTGATGTGCATTTTGATGAAAAGAATTCATTAGATGTGGCCCCAACTCACATCTTGAAGGGGGACAGCCCACATAGTGTGAATGTTGAAGTTTTTCCAGGTTTTTGAAACCTCAGATTTAGGCCTATTGCACTTTTATCTTGTTCTTGAATTTGTACAAGAAGGGGCTGGAATTTTCATCTCTCAAGAACGCTACATTGGGCAGATTTTAAAGCGGTTCAAGATGGAAGATTGCAAGCCGGTTGCTACACCTATTGAGACAAGCCTGAAATTAAGTAGTCAAGGTGATGGTGAACCATTTGATACTACTTTATATTGTCAAGCTATTGGCTGTCTCAATTACCTATGTAATTCAAGACCGGACATTTTTTATAGTGTCTCACTCATGAGTCAATTCATGCATGCCCCGATGACATCACATTGGAAAGCGTTGAAGAGGATCTTTCCATATCTTCAAGGAACAAGTAGTCATGGACTGGTTTTTCCTGCTTGTGATGATGCATGTTTGGTCGGTTTTAGTGACTCGGATTGGAGTGGAGATCAAGACACTAGACGCTCTACAAGTGGACATTGCTTTCTCTATGGAAATTCTGCAATTTCGTGGTCAAGTAAAAAGTAGCCCACTGTTGCTACTTCTTCTAGTGAGGCAGAATATAGAGCGATATTTTCAGCCGCAACAGAGTGTTTATGGCTGAGAAGACTACTTGTTGACATGAAATTTGGCGAGCCCTCAGCCACTCTTATCTTGAGTGATAGTCAAAGTGCTATTGCCATTGCACGGAATCCTGTTTTTCATGCGAGGACGAAGCACACCGAGATCCATTATCACTATGTTCGGGAGAGACATCATGATGGCGACATTTTACTTGAATATTGTCCTACAGAGGATAATATTGCGGACCTCTTCACTAAGGCGTTGCCTGGAGTCAGATTTGAAGCTTTATGCAAAGCTTTAAATTTGATACCACGTGTTGGTTTTGTTACATAGTAAAGATTTCAGTTTTTGCATTGTCATTTAAGGAGGGTGTTAGAAACAAATGACTATGCTAAAGTTAATCCATAGGTTACTTTGACCCAAAAGGTCGAGATTTGTGTAACCATGGGTATTTAGTTATTTAGGCCATCTTAAGTTTGTCTTAAGTTCAGTTGGACCCAATTTTGGTCATGTACTGACTCGTGGGTCCTTAGGGGTCTAATTTTGTTTAGGGGCCCTATCTTGACTTTTGGGGGTGCCCTACATTTAGTAAGTTGTTAACCTTAGGGTTTGGTGGCATTTGGTCATATCCAGGTAGAGTACTTAGATGCTCATTGTGTATTCCATTTTTTGCAGTTTGGCTAAGCATTGCTCTCCATTGCTCTTGTTGCTGTTTTCTCTCAGTTGCCAATCGCAAGGAACTAGTTCAGAAGGTGAGCAATGATTCTAATAATAGTACCATGAAGAGCCTCTATTAGATAATCATCATTGGTTTGAACTTTGAACTCGTGCTATGGTGAGGTCAATGAAAGGTGCAATGGCTGAGATGGCATGCCTATGAGAAGGAGATAATCTATCCCCTATGTCTAGCCCTATTGCTACCAGTTCTACAGTGGAAACATGCACGTTATGCATAACATACTCGATAAAGAATCGGAGTTTTGTCTAATCCCAAATGTCGAATGCTAGAAAGACTAAATCTAGATTTATTACATTTGAGAAAATGATGGAATGGATCTTTCAGTTAAGGTTCAGCCAATTAAAGCCATTCAACCACTTTCTCTTTGATAGGGAGCACCATCTTTCTCTTTGATAGGGAGCACCATAATGTTGTGGTTTTGAGGGACAGCCCTCTAAACAAGCGTTCCTTAAGATCAAAATCTAAGGAACTTGAAGAAGTCGAGGCTTAGATAGCTTGCAAAGGTTTGGACATAGTGTTGAGCCCTCACAAAGGTGATTTTCAAGTCTTCTAATGATAACCTTTGTAAAGCCCAAGGACAAAATATTTTGTTTCAAACTCATGATAACTCCTGTGAAGGTGGGTAGTACTATTTAGTAGAATAAATATCCATTTCAGTGATTTTTAGCCCCTTCTTACTCTAATTTTGATATGTTTTGAAAAATGAACCTTTTTAAACTTTTCTTGGTATGGTTTTGCATTTTCTTTTTCATTATTTTCCTTTGCTTTTTCCAATAAATATATAAATAAATAATGAAGACAAGAAAGCAATAAAATAAAAGAAATAATAAATATATATGGCACAAAGAAGGACCTTGAGACGGCCAATACTTCCGTAATTGACTGGTGTTAGTTGGAGTTGCAAAGGGTGTTCCATCCAAATGTTCTATACGACTACTCCATGTGACAAGATGTCTTTTACGCGATAAGGACCTTCTCCGACAAACTTCAATTTCCCTGTAATCAATTTGGTTCAATACACGAGCACAAGATCTCCAGTTTTAGATCTTTCATATGCAATCATCGATCATGCTAAGCCTTATGTTGTGCCTTCTCCATAGCTAAGGCATGAACTACCAACATTTTTGTTTCGCACAACTTATGTAAAGCTTCATGTCGCAACTATAGTGACTTTGCGTCATCCGATCATCTATTGCAGCGATCCATACGGATGGTACTAGAAACTCAATTGGCATCACCACATCCTGCCCATAAACCAACTGGCTGCCCATAAACCAACTGGAGAGGCATTTGATTGGTACTGCCCAAAGTGTCGCATGCACCTACGGCCCATTCAAGACCTGCATCCCATTGACACCAAATTTACTTGGGCTCCTTCATTTCTTGGAGGCACTACTATTGCCAATCTTTGTGGGGCCACTTCTATCTTATTGCTGGATTAGGAGGAGCTCCCTGATGATATCCAAACAAAGCTCTTCTCCGTTGGATACCTTGTGGATTAAATGGACAATAGCAGTCTCATGAGATGAAGCATTACACAAATGGCAATATCTGTTTTCCAATTTTTGCTTCAACGTCTAACATTCATTAGTTGTACAGTTTTGACTAGTGATTGGCGTTTGTAATGCTTTTAGCTTTCGATCAAACAGTGTTTTCAATTGTTCCATTTGTAATTGATGTTGCTTTTCATCAGATCCAAAAACAGCTATGTTGTTGCATTTGAAGAGGTAGATGCTGACATATTCGAAGTGGTGGCAATTTGTCCTGATCTATAAGGTGTTGTATCTTGAACACGATCACCGCCTCTTTAACACGATAGGAAACTCTTATTGACATGCCTGATGGAAAGGAATGATATTCTTACAGAAGGTGTAGGTTGCATACACAAACATATGTCTACTCTCTCACACACCCGAATTTGCAAGCGTTCATACACTTTCTCAACCATGGGGTGAGATTGCACCAAAGAAAAGAACTTCTTTAAATTTGGGGTTTCTTCCGTTAGGCATTTAGCTTAGGAAATTACATGTTAGCCATAGTTGCCCAGAAACGCGTTTCTGAGCAAAAACGTTCCCAAAAACGCGTTTCTAAATCCAAAAATGCTGGAAAAAAATAGAAATTGATCTTTAAAAATTCATAGGGATTGACAAAATCCAAAAGGGATTAATGCATCTAAACTAGACCACATTGTAACCGAAACACTCAGCAACCTACATAAATTCCCTTGATTAGAGCTTTAATTTGATATCATATTGCCCACAAAAATCAAAAAAATAAAAAACGTTAATGAGAAACGCTGGCCAAAATTAGAAATGTGGTTCAGAAAAGCGTTTCTGACTGCGTTTCTAGAATCTTGATGCAACTATGCATGTTACCAAGGATTGTGAAGCTATTCTATTATGCATAAATTAAAAGAGCTAATCTTATTTCAGCCACATGAGGGAGAAATTTAGCTATGTGCAAATGTCAGAATTTTATCCCTCACTTCACATGAGTTGTTTACCTCTTCTTTGTGGCATGTGCTTCAAGTAGTAGTACTATTAGCTTTTATCAAACGTATTTTAAACATTATATAAAGGTCACACACAAGCTAGCAGTAGTAGTACTATTAGCTTTTATCAGATGTATTTTAAACATTATATAAAGCTCACACATAAGACACATTCTTGATTGCTTATTATGTACGGCAATTAGTTTGTGAGAACACCCTTTTGATTCTTTGATCCCACAACGTAATAGAGTGCCTATAATCCCATATAGTAAGGTCTAGAGAAAAGAACTTGATAATGGTAAGTCATGCAAGATCACCAAAAACTTCTCATGACGTAAAATCATTTTTTCCTTTTTTACAAAGAAAAGGGAGGCGCCTCCCTGCTCGGCATCTGTGCGCCTCCCTCTTTTTTTTTTTCTAAATTCTTTTACATGCACCTTCCGGCATCCAAAAGGTGCATGTAAAAAAATTTACAACAAAAAAAAAAGACGAAAAAAAGAGAGTAAAAAACGTTTTCACACCGCGGAAGGTCACCTCCTCGGCCATTCCACCGTGGGAAAGGGCATTATGCCTCAGGCTATCGCCCTCGACGAAACGGCCTTGGAAGGCGACCTCCCCCCCTCATAATAGTACTGAGATTCAGCAAATTTATAGGAGTAGTTTAAATGGAATTGGATTTCGTCATCATCACCAAGAGGTTACTGACATAGAGCATGTTGCTGATGTCAGCACTAGGAAGGTCCAAAAATAAATTCCATCCAAACTATTATTGTCACAAAACCAGCTGGGATTTGCCGGTTCCTCTCTAGCCGGATCACTGTACAGGTCTTGTCAGGTTCATGGGCGAAAGATGTTAAGCCCAATCGATTACCCTCTGCATAATAGCATTTTGATTTATTTTTCTTGTGAAGAAACGAAACGTAGCTCCCAACATTTGGAAGAGTACTAAGGCCTTTTCTTCTTGTCTTAATAGAAGGTGCCGCATCAGCAAGATGTTACGCAGCACTCTCTAAAAAAACATCAAAAAATTAAAATGCAATCCCGAAGCCTGGCTCGATTTCTACTATACTTAATCAAAAGGCAGGTGATAGGACAACATTCAGAGACCTGATGAGCTGAATTGAAAAAGGTGTAGGAAACACAGAAAAATCTTCAGTGGCTTATTCCTGCAATAGTCAAGTACAATGCCTGGAATCTAGACGCCATATCATATTGCACTGAATACCCCTTCGTCGGAATACTGCCTTGTAGAAGTGCAGAACTGACCAAAAAGAGAGAGAGTAGGTTAACTTTCCCTTCAAAAATCAAGCAGTTTGCTGATGGTTGCACTCAGAACAGATCTAGGCAGCCGAAAATCAGACTTCAAAGAGCCAGAAAAGCACGATTCTTAATGTAAAATGGACGTCACAATTCAAGAATCGACGTCGTAACTAAAGAAAATACATGTGTGAGTGCAATCTCTACTACATCAATGATCGATCATACGCTGGAAGTTATATGCATGAGCACAATGTTCAATACAACGATGATCGATCTTACGCAGTGCAAACACTTTTCTTCGAAGAAGCTCAGATACTATTAGACACACAATTTTCCAGCTAAACTCGACTAATTACGCGAAGTCTACGTCATTCAGAAGATCTTAGATAAATCAGTGGACTAATGAAGACAAAGAAATTCGGCAATAGAAACTAATATCAACTCCTATCATGCGTCCATAGCTGTGTCTTCAAGCTGAATATTTCAGTGACATGCAACTGCCAATTCATGGTTCAACAACATAAACAGATGCAGTAAAGAAGAAGCAAGAACAAGAAGAAAGTGAACTTTCCATGGCGCATAGAACTCCACAACGATGAAGGCGTGCTCCTTGATGAACTGCGTAAAATTAGATGCGTCTAAAACCACCACGAAGCTCTCCTTTGGCGCTGCTGCTGCTTCATCTGCTGCCACAGTTACTTCTTCCGGGGTTGCCGATTTGGGATCGCCTCCTGCATCCTCCAATTTGGCTAAGGGCAGCTGAGCAGCGATCAACACCACAATGCAAAATACAACACTCCTCATCATCGCCATCGCTCACCCTCTCGCTCGCTCTCTCTATCGCTCGCTCGCTCGCGCTCTCTCTCTCTCTCTCTCTCTCTCCCCTTCCGTATTCATGCAAGTAGTCAACTAAGGTCCTCTGCCACGTAGGCATGTCACAGGATCCTAGGTGGCAAACTCTGATTGGATGTGAGGATTAATTGGACGTGCACAACACCAATTGGTGGGCCATGGATGGTGGCCAATTGCATATTCTATTTAAGTTCTTAAGAAATTCACTATAAAATTCTTGTAACATTCGATTTTGAGTTGCGGTAATGGATTGTTGTTGCTGCATTTTGATTTGCATTTCTAAAACCCATGAAAATGATCTCAATGGTTTCCATGATTTTTTTTATCATCAGTGTCAACAACACGACCTTGTAACAAATGCACTACAAGTTTTCTTTTTTCAAGTGACATGCAGACAAATGATGAATATTGAAGTCCATAAAAGTGGTTCAAAATCAAGATTATGGCCCAAACAAGGTCCAAAGAAAAGTTGGAGCATATAATATCCTATAAAAAAGGTCAAAATTGGTGGACCATAAAGAATTCTAGTCAAAAGTTAAAATGCTTTTCTATGCCCTTAATTGAGGACGTAATTTCATTGACCTTAACAACAAGTTCAATAAAGTTTAATTACAGCTAAGCCTAACAACCTTGCGATATTTTGCTAGATGCGCAGGTGACTAAAATATCCATTCCCCACCACACAACAATTTGTTAGAAATTTGTAGGTTGTCTTATACGGAGTAGCTAGGTTTGGGAGAATATGTTATGCTATCATTTTTGGGACTTACTTCAAACAAAGACAAGACTATGTGTTCAAGTTTTTCAATTTTTTTTTTATTCATAGGAAAAAGTAGTAGGTACATTGATGAAAAAGATATATACATCCCGAAGGGGAAGTTCAAACAAAAGTAGGCTCAAACAAGAGCGAAGCTTGCAGTAAAGTTAAGATTAATCCAAATCCTGACATTAAAAATAAAAGTGCATAAACTATGATGATGTCCGTGGAGTCTGCCAACTGACTGCAGCATATCAGAAAGGTGAAGAGGTGGTGAGTCGGCTAATGAAGGGAGATGAGATGTAGCAGACCCAGCCACCGTCGCCCGTTGCAAAATAGATAGGGCCTAAGCACGTTGCAGGGCAATGGAAACACGTTTTTTGAAAGAAGCCACGAGAATAGAACCAGGAATACCTTGACGCTCTGCCGCCTGATGAGAACACATGCGAAGAAAATCCTCAAAGCATCGATGCAAGGTGCCATAAGTCTCAATAGCCAAGGGAAGGAAAGCATCAGTGGGGTGCCTGTCGGAGTAGTTTTTTTCCTTCTCTTGTGTTGCCACGCCTGCCGCTTCTCCTAGTGTGAAGGCAGAGCGAGGCAATAGGTCACCATGCGTGGGATCAGCAACAACAACATCTGCCAAAGTACAAAGCCCATCCCGAGAGGGAACAATGTCAGCACGTCTGCGGGAAGAGTGGGACGCGGAAGAGGAAGTACATGAGACTGCTCTCTGAGGACATGGAATCCTCCAACTGTAGAGAGAAAACCCACACCTCCACAAGAAATGGGTAACCGAGCCTAGTTCCGAGCTGAAAGAGTTTCCACACCATCCAAAGAACCTGGGCCCAAAAGGCGGCCAAAAACCTCCATAAGAGAGCTGTCAAAGGAAGAGAGGAGACGCAAAAAGTCCGGAGTAGGAGGGAACGTCCGCAGCAGATAAGAAGGACGCTGGATAAAGCAAGACGTCAAGATGCCAAACAAGACCTGAGTGTCGCCCAACCGGGGAAGCAGATCTGAATGAGCAACATCCTCCTGGAGAGCCTCATCAAGAAAAACAGAACTGAAGGAAGCAAACCCAAAAGGAACACCCAGAATGTGAATGCCATCCGAAGGAGCAAGGAAACCTTGAGGAGGAACAAAGTCCGGGGGAAGACCTGCTGGAGACCACACTGAATACTTGCGAGGCTGAATAGACAAACCAAGAGAAGCCAGCTGCTCAGAGAAATGATGAAATGCGAGGAGCACTATAGGATCAGGACCAACAATATGAGTGTCATCAGCAACCGAAGGAAATAGGCAGGAGAGAAAGGCCTCTACAGAAGCTTGAAGTGCACGAAAATGAGCCAGAGCGAAAAGAGGACCAGCCAAAGGATCACCTTGACGAGTACCTACTACAGACTGGATAGTAGAAAGATCTCCAGAGCGCACATGGTGACTGTAAAAGAGAGGAGTCTCAGTAGCATAGAACAACCACACAGATGGGATAAGCTGAGCCAACTCACCGCCAGCCGTGCGCAGTTCCTGAAAGATTGCAGCTCTAGAAACATAGTTAAAAGCATTGGAAACATCCACTTGGAGAACAACCCAGTCAGGATGGAGATCAAGGGTGGCACACAAACCATGAATGACAGCTTCACAGCCGCCAGGAGTAGAGATGCCAAACTGATGAGGGGATAGAAAAGAGGCGAAAATCTATTAAAACTGAAAACAGATAGAGCGACTAACAAGATGGGGGAGGACTTCGCCAATAGCGATAAAATGCAAAGACATTGGAACATCCATCAAAATTGAAGATCCATAGATTATGAACTATTGAATTTTGTATTATGTAATACAATTTTTTGTATACATCATTTTTTAAAATATATGAACCACTTTTTCTATGAGGCTCTTTCATTTCTATGATCTCCATTTCCATGGTGCAAAACACAATGTAATTGCAACTGGATAATATGAGTTTTCGATAGCAAGATTCATTGTCTCCTGCAGGAAATGCACTATCTCCATTGGAGAGATCTTCAGTCACTTGAACTCCAGTGATCACTACAATCGACGCTTGCCCTTGTTGAAGTCTCGTATATACCGGTTATATTTTTGGTCTTCATTGCCTTGGTCTGTATTGCCTTGTCTTGGCATATTTGGATATGTTCAGATGATGATTTGATCAAAGCTTTGCTGCAACAAATCTAAGTGAACTAATGTCGCATGTTTGAATTGGTTGCGGCAAAGGTTCGATCAGATCATCATTCTGAACTTATCCAAAAAAGACCATGGTAAAGGCAAGGCAGACCAAGGCAATGAAAAACAAACATGTCCAAAAACAGTAGAAATTGAAGATGAATGAATCATAACCTGAATTGATAAGAGGAAAATTAACAAGTAAGAACAACCATAGAAAAACTGCAGGGTATATTTCTATTAAAATTTTCTGTACATGGCATTTAAACTGAAAAAAAACATAAACACAGTTAAATGTAATTAATCAAAGATCAGTCAATAGGAGTTTGTATATGAATAAAACAAAAACACAATTAAAAGTAATTAATCGAATATTACCTCTTCCAGATTTGGAAGTCCATCTTGTAATGCAAGCCAATTAAAAAAATGTTTGGCATTGCAAACGATATACCAACCACAACTGATAGAATCAACCTGCTGGGAGGACTGCAGAATCCAAATTTGAACATTATGAGATATCAGATCAATGCGCAGAATGTAAGAATAAAATCTACAACGGAAACAAGCGCGCGTCAAACTGATATCAAATTTTTTTGATTGAATATCGGATCAGCACGTTGGGAAAATAAACCAATCAATAACTACAAGGGCGCGTCGAACCGATATTGAAAAATTTATACCTCTGCATCAACCATTTTCAGCTTCGGGTATGCTTTTGCATTTGGTACTGGAAAGAGTTCCAATATTTGTATATGGGTCCTGGCAATTTTGTGTGTGTGTATGTGTGTGTAATAGAGTTCATCTTCAAACAAACTGGATTACACACACCCTCATCATTGACGTATAGGGACAACACATATAAGCTCCAATGATCACTAAAATTAGAAAACAAGAAATTCATGAGAATCAATGTGAAATCAAAATTCATATGGAAAATTCAATGAAATAAAATTTGAAAAATAGTCACTTACTTTGTTATGTATGGCAGCACAAGAATTGGAGTCCCCAGTCTGACGTATTGGAGCATATCATCGTGCAAACTTTTGAAATCAGGGAAATCAAATGTTGCCATGAGTTGAAGGGGAAACAATGCAACATCTATAAACAATGGGGTCTAGAAGAACTCAATCCAGTACTGAATTGCCCCACCTCCTACATTGTCCCCCAACATTTTATCCCTACTTTCTAATTCATCAGTATCTAAACTAGAAAGGGGGAGACCAACATTGGTCTTCGGCATCCTAAAACTGTATCGAGGACCTAAACCTTTAAGATACGTGTTTAACAATTGTTCATACTATACATATTGAAAACTGTTTACAAAGGCAAGTGCAGGGGGTGACAGAAGTAACACTGATAAACCACATAAAGAATTGTCATTCAGAATTGATTCTACCTTTACACTAACAAAACCATCTAAATCGCTTCCAACAACAGGAGGAGAGGAACTAATATTTACAGGTTTAGGAAGAGGAGGAGATTTAGGAGGTGGAGATTGGTTAGGAGAGGAAGATTTAGCAGGAGAAGCTAAAGATGGAGTGGAAGGAGAAGAAGGAGACTTAGGAGGAGAATGCCTAGAAGAAAGAATAGTATTCAGAGGAGATGGCTTGGAAAAATCCCTCGCTTTAGATGGAGGGTCGAGAGACCTCCTCTTCTTTGAAACACTCCCGCTCTGTATACGAATAACAAGCCGGGTTGGTTGAGATTGCTTTCGTTTTCTCCTCTCTGAATCTTGTTTTGGAGGAGAGGAGGGAGCAAGTCTAAAGTATTCAGCAAACTTGTCATATGTGTCCCAAAGCCTGAACACAATGTTGAAATCCTTGGGCATGATGGTCAGCCTCTTGGCATGGACAGCTGCAACAACAATATTAGAAAAAAATTTCACCTGAAAATCCTCATATGCTATGTGCAGCGCCTCAATTGCCGTTACTGTCCATCTCACATCTGTAGATAGACTTCTTGTCACCTGCCTGATGGACCTCTGTATGTGAGATTTCAGAATCAGAAGATTATTTGTCTTCTGAAGCTTCTGAATATCCTTGAGCCAGAGTGGGTCTCTTCTTCTGCCCCTTGGCCTAGGAGGAGGTGGTGGTGGACGAGGTGGTGGTTGTGGATTTCCTTGAACCGCATCTCAAATTGGTATTCCACCTGAATGCCCTCGTGTTGTCTGCTTGGTCCGCGCCATTTTTGTGTAGTAGCAGATCAACACGCGATAATGTTGATTTCAGGATCAAACCTCAGGTCGGACGCGTCGAAGCGATACTTGAGCTAAACAATTTCGTTAGCTGGTAGCGGATGGGCACGAACAAGTAGGAACAGATTGAAGGAAGTTGTTTTCGAGCATGCTGAATTGATATCGCATGGATACCAATAACTATAAGCAAAAAAATTTCAGTGTCGTCGATCAGTATATATAGAGAAAATCAGAAATGATTGCAAATGTGGTGGCTCGTATTACGATGGTGATTAGTCCATATCGAATTAACCAGAACTAATTTCAAATAAAGTATGGTCACATCTACAATTAATCACACTTCTACCATTTAATGCTGAAATTGACAACGTTCAACTTTAAATATAAGACCTTTTTTATATCCAATAATTATAATTTTGGAAAATTCCAAAGGCCAGATTTTCACCCGATAGCTAATCAACGTGCATATAAAGCATTTGACAACCATAGTATGTATTCTCGCGCGCTCATCCAATATTGGACGCAATATGAATGATCAGAGCTTGATTCAATAGATTCTGCATAACTTTGGCAAGTATGAAGAGTCTTCCAAATCAAGCTTTGATCATGCATATAGGGTCCAATATTTCAAAAATTTCGATAATATTTTGGTCCTGGAATAGCGATTCGACACGCGCAGTCCAAATGCAGCAAATACATCATCTGCCAGGCACGTTGATTTGATATCCCATACGCAAAAAAATCATACTGGAATGCATAATGAAAGACTTATGGAAATGTTCTGAATGAATATTATCTCAAAAGGAAAATTTTCGTCTTTACGGTGCTTAAATAGGACGAGAGATTGTAATAATTCTCCTCGTTCACGTTTTTCAATGATATCCATTAATCAATTGTTTATAATTTTTTTAATGATTATTCTAGGAGGCTAGTGATTGTCTATTTAATGTATTCCGGCATAGGGCTAATGATGATTCATTGAATCTAGTACTAGACTAGTTAATGTATTTCGACGTAGGTACAAATTAGTCTCATTCTGATTGGTGGATAAATATAGGCTATAAATCACAATTCGTTATTTGACAAATATATGGCTGTGATCAATAGGAATTGGCTATAAATATGTGCACCACTTTCCATATTTTGATTCCGTAATCTTTTATTCTGAACTCTCTAGCCTTCTTGTTTTTTTTCATTCTCCTGATATCGAATCAACGCGCGCCATCCCTCTAAGCATAAACACAATAGAAAGCACTCTAACCTGCATGACCATTTCAAAAGAAATATATACTGTGATATCCACAAAAGAATATGTCGCCTTCTAATCAAAGGAATGGATTTTGTGTTCTACATATCTGCTGAAATTCCAGATGATGAGCCGGTTGAATCTTCAATTGTTCCATTGATCGAAGCATTTGCACCTGCTCCAGTTGATGTAACTGATGCAGATACTGATATAGGGGTTGAAGCTGAAGCTTCTATGGCTTATTAAAAAGCTCTTCCATTTGCATCTCCTGTTAATCAATTAACTCTACTCGATGTTCCTTTGTATTTTATATATAATGAATGTTATATTTCATTTAATGATATAGAAGATGTATTGAATTTGAGAGAGGATGAAATCCTCTCAATTTTTGCTCAAAATTTATCATAATTTTCTGACATTGTTGATTACTCATATGATGACCTTGAAAGTGAGATAGTTTATGATAACGATAGCAATTGGAAATCTGGCAATGAGGCCTTGGAGGCCATGATTGAAAAATTTAAAGCCTATGAAAAGTCTTTGCCTAAAGAGGAGGAATTTTTGGAATTTCAAAAAAGATATCCCCCTAGGGCTAGATATATCCCCTCCGGAAATGTAGAGGCCATTGGAGGACATGACATCAGCAGAGCAAACGTCGTTGAGTATGATGATTATGATCTGGTAAGTAGATATTATATTGGTATTGATATTGTTCAGTTTTCTTATTTCTTATTGGTATTGATATTGTTCAGTTTTCTTATTGAGTTTGCAGTGTTATGTATCATTCTAGATTTATTTTCTTTTCTCGTTTACTAGATGCTGTTGAAATGAATGCCTTTGGTATGAGACATGGAGGCGTCCGAGGTGTATCAGCTGGGAGAGAAGATGTTTCTCTATCTCATTATTTGAAAAACTTTCACAATAATGAGATTTGTATATATCATTCATCTTATAATCCATATGCAACCACTGTCATTATGGCCATCAAATCATTATCAGTTTGTTTAGGAGGCCATAAGTACGGAAGAGGAACATATAAAATATTTTTTGTGAAGAGAGATTTGGCTATTAAGATATTGGGTTATACTCCCAATGAGACTACGAAAAGATCATCAGCAATGGCCCTTTATTCGGGTTACATTGATATGAGCAAAAGGAAAAAGTTAGAATTTTTGGATCCATATGAAAGGAGATTATTCCTTCATGACAATGCCATCCATTTGAATCTTGAAGAGGATGATGATGATAATTAGGTAATTTTTAGTAATAGATTTTTGATATATTACAAGGATCTCTTTTTGTAATGAATTTGAATGCCTTTCGAAATATCGTAATACTTGGCGAGTTTTTAGCTTGATATCTAAATTGTGCTCTTCTGTAAACCCACTAAAAAAGTTGAACTAAATATTTATTTCTTGAATTGTGTCCTCCATGATTTGTTGCTCTATGAAATGCTCCCCTTGCTTGCCAATGAGATTTTTCCATGCCTTGTGATGACCAGATACTTAAGCTCCCATATTCCTTTGCAGAATAAGTTGCATGATGAAGAAGGATGTGCTGCAAACAATAGTTTTGATTAGTTACATCAGTAGAAAAAAATATAAGCCTGAATGAGAAAATTACCAGATAATGATATAGATTAGCACCATGTAATGAGTAACATTGTCTTTTCCCCAACAATCATGTACAGATTTTACAAATGTGGTGCAATGATTTTGCAAAGTCCACATATCTTCTGATGATAGGTTTTCTTTCCTGATAACACCTATGAGTTTGTCTAAGTTGGTCCACACTTGTCCCTTTTCCACTCGATTACTTCCTTCCATTGTTCATGTGGCTTGAACAATTTCTCTCCAAATTTCGTATCTGACACTTAATTCTTTGCATGTGTGATTGGATAAGAATCTTCTTGCTTTAGCACCTCCAATTGATGGCTTATTAGAAACGTTTCCTTTTTTCCCTGAGAGTCTGTCACTTTTTTCAATCGTGACATTCCCTTTATGTAGTCCAACATTTGACAGAACTATTTCCAACCTCCTAATTGCTGCTTTAGCCACTGACTCTGGTTTATGATTCCATGCTAGTAGAATATATAGGTAAATTAGTTTTTCAATAATACGAACCTCAGCATGCAATTTGCATATGTGAACATATTTTAATGGAATTGGCAGAACACTTTTCATATTTGGATCTTCAGCTTCTCGTGTTGGGCCAGTGTTTGTTGATCTTCCCAAATTCATATTGTAGCAATCCTTCATGCAATAAAGACATGGATGCTTTGATGTTTTCCCATGAGAGACATTATACATACATTTTAATGTTTTCAAATCCCCTGCAAGGTGCCATTGAATTTGAAAACTTCCATGGTTTTCGATTGTAAATTTCTCACCCTCCAAATGTCTCTTTATAATCTCGCCATAATTTGTTCTTGAAAATATCCATGATAGTATTTTATGGTCCTCTTTCAAGACCTGTAGAGAAACAAGTAATGCACGACATGTCAATAAAAACTGGCAAGGTATGAATTGTTAATATAGATATTCTAAATGAAAATTGAAATGTATATCTGGAATTCCGCCAACCACCATATGTGATTTTTCGATTGAACACTAAACGTTCGATCATCTGTATCTGAAATTTTGTTCATCAAAGTGACACTCACACGTTCCAACTTCTGACCCTTGATGATTTCCGATTCATCCAATTTTATTATAATAATGATCTTTCTATTTACTTGATGTTCGTCTAGTTTATAGAATCGAATAATGTATTTTAGAACATTTTCAATATAAAGGAAAATATTATTACAATCGTTGTAATTGAGCTCACCATATTCTGATTTGTATAATTTAGTTATATGAAGTGGTTGGCCAACTACTTTGAACATTCCGTCATTATAGAAATTTCTAGCTAATCTTACCCGATATGGACGCGGAAGATTAATTTTCTTCACCATCACTTGGGAAAAAGCTTCTTTATCTATTCTAAAAAAAGTAAAATAATCATTTCTGCTAATTTCAGATACATCACATGCACCTTGTATCACATTCGCATCCAAGTATGATTGAACCTTAATCAAAACAGTCTCTACAATTTCATTTTTCATTTTTTCAAACCGAGCATCTTTTATCATTTCCTTTGCTGACGATTAGAAAACTGTAATTGTTGATTCAGACAAGATATGCTATGCATTCCAATATCACGCAACCTTTGACAATATCCAAGTAATCCGCTATTTCCTTCACATACATATCTGAGAAGATGAGTTACAGACTTAAAATCTGGACACAAATTGGTAGCTGGATCAATTGATCCATCCACCCACAAACCTATATTCATATGGTTATTCATTCTCAATTCTCTAACTATTGCTGCAACATTCTCTACAACTTTCACATTTTTCTTAATAATTGGAGTGCATTCCATCGGAAGAGCAACATGCAAATGGAACATTGCCATTGTTAAAGCTACAATCATGTAAATGAATCTACCTACAGTAAATAAATATGAATAGATCTAGCATTCCTTACTTTTGTAATGTTTATGTTGCATTGAAAAATCGTCCTGCCTCATATTTCACTATAAGCATACAGTGATTTCAAGAGTTTTGCCTCTCCCGCTTCAGTTTTTGCATTGAGCACACCAAGACTTTCAGTCTTAAAGCTCTAGTCCCGAATTTTGGAACGAGCATGAAGAGAAGTTATTACATCTCATGCTAAACTAACTATTGTCTGAAGTTAATCATACTAGTTAAACATCGGGCAAGGCCGAAAACTTGAAAAACGACGACCAGAAGTTACCGGTTTACATTCTCTCTCTACGTAACCTCTCTCTAAAGTGAAATTTCTTAAAGGGCCCATTTTGAGCCCATATTTCCCCTAATGCTTGTTTCTTGAATTGTGTTTGCAAGTAGATTAATTGTAGTTTCTAAGATCTGTTTCCAATTCATTTTTACAACACGTAGAAGTAGACATTCTGATAGGTGCTCAACCGAGCTGCATTCTGATCCTTGTTGAGCATCGTGACTTGTATTCTCATCTGATGTGAGTGCGTTTCAAGAGAGAATGAGATTCGTGCATCCATTGACAGACTGGATAAACTATACTACAACGTCCAATCTTGTTGCATGGCTAAACGTTAACCAAGACTGTGATTGCCAAGAACCATTTGTAGAGTCTGGTAATCGATAGTAGGAAAGTCCAAAACTACTAGCCATCCAAGATGGCTACACAATTGCCCAAGGGCCAATAAGCAACAAATGTTTTATATGTGACGAAACAGGTCATTTCATGGTTGATTGTAAAGTAAAAAACCATACCATGTAGAATGCCCATAAGTTTCAAAGATTGTCCAAAACAACCAAACAAGATCCTCCATGCATGCCACATATGTCATGAACTAATGAGGGTCGTCACTCAATCTCAATACAAATCTCAACAATAGCACAAAAAATAGACAAACCTACTGACCATAGGGGAAGTTCCTTGACAACTTCCACATTTCCTAGAGATTATCCAGATCCACTAGTGGAACAGAGGTGATACAACGAAATCCAAAATGAGTTACTGCAAGAAGAACAGAAAATGAAAACTCCATTATCTGCTCCAATCCTCATGCAAGAGCAACTCCTACAAGGTGTTCTCCGAACTTCTGCAAGCTCAAATCACCATGCCATTCCATAGTGCCATCAAATCCTTCACGGGCCTTAAACGCTATATCAATAGAAATTTTCAGCTACCCGATGTACAAGATGAACATCAAAAACATGAAGAGATTTAAAAATACCTCAGATTCCTATGAATTTGATGAATATTGGTGTTGCTAAGGGGAAGTCATATACATAGCTTTAAAGTCAACAACTTTAAGTACATAAAGCTTTGATCTAAACTTATCAAAATTTTCTCTAATAAGTGGCTTAGTGAAATGTCAGCTAGAATTGGGTTTAAGGATATCTGATATTCGCGACATTTCTTTAGCACCTTTTCCAGATTGGATAAGTGTTCTGAATTTGGTCCGTGCATGCATAGATCATCCAGGAAAGTCTCCAATTTTTTTTGCAAATATTCTTTGAATGCCGCCTGCATAACTCATTGAAAGGTATTTGGGACATTGCAAAGTCCAAACGGCATCACCTTATAGGCATAGGTTCTCCATTCTGTGGCGAATGTTGTCTTGTGCTGATCTTGTGGCGCTATTTTCACCTGATTGTAGCCGCTGAAACCATCCAGGAAATTGTAGGCTTCTACTCATTCTGTCTAGAACACCTTCCATAAATGGTAAGAAAAAATGATCCTTCTTGGTGACTGCATTTAACGCTTTCAGGTTCACACAAATGCACATTTTGCCGTTCTTCTTGGGTACTATGACTATTGGTGACACCCATTCAGTGTGTTCAATTTCATAGATGAAATCTGCATATAGCAGTTTCTGCAACTCTTGTTTGATCAGCTCGGTGTACTTCGAGTTGTAGCGATAGTAGCGACTCACCTTGGGGATTGCTCCATCCACCAAGGGTATGGCATGTTGGACTACGGTTGGTGGGATACCCTTCAGATCACTGTAATTCCACGTGAAACAATCTCTATATTCCACCAATAACAAACGTAGTCTTTTGAATTGAGTGGGCGTTAACTGTTCTCCCACATGCACAATATTTTCTTCTTCACCTGGCTTGGCTAGATTCAGAGGTTGCGTTCGTGCAGGTCCTTCGAAGACTTGTTCCGCTGGTTCCTGACTTTGATCAGGTACTCTTTGAGCTTGTGGCATCATGATTACTACGTCATCTAAGGTATAGTTCTTGAAGCTCTCAAGCATCTCGTGAACTGGTGTTCGGCAAGATTCCTCAGTTGAACTGAGCCAGTTATAATTCGTTAAGACAAGCTTGAAGAAGAATGATAAAAAGCTCAGCTTTCTATGGGCTGAGCAATATCCTTCAGCATATTGATCTTAGCCCGACTTGTAGTCTTTGGGTTTTCAGTCATCTGAGAGGAAGATGACGCTGCATTTGAGTTCATTCGAACTGACTTCAACGAATCCAACACCTTTTTTTTTTCTTTTCTACTCACGTAGTTGGGTTCATCCTTGTTGTTCTTCTTCGGAACTGATGTGACATTCGCTAGCTATAGCCTCCTCTGGTAGATCACTCCATCGGATCGCCTGGTTGTTACATTGTCTCAACTAGTTCTTTTCGTTGGCAGGTAGGTGCCTTGGGTGGATCTATCTTAGAAACTTTCGCCATTGCAGATTTCTATGGTGGCTGAGCTGGTACTTTTTTGATTCCATAATGATCTGGGGCCATATGTTGTAGGACCTGCTCATCTGTCAGCCCAGTCTCCTTGTTGTAGGTAAAAGCATGTCGCCAAGGAACTAAATCATCGTCCATGGGGTTCTCAATAGCTTCCACTGACAGCCATGCCACATTGATCATGTTCACCCCGAAAGTGATAGGTGTGTCCAATGTATAGCACTTGGGTGAAGATGTGCTGGGTTCTGGATTTGAATCATGTTGACAAGCATGCCCAACCATACAATCAACAATTGCTAATGCGTCCATCCATCTCATGATATATTTTTCATAATCGTAATGACCTCTCCTGGCTTGCCTTGGGCGATCAATCGTATGATTGGTGGTGGATGATCCGTCATCAACTTTTGGTGTAATTGGTTTCACCGCCCATGTGGTTGGATTGACCTTTACAGCCTACTCCCTATTTTCGAAGGTGAGTTTTCTGGTTCCCCAGTTGTGAACCACTTGCGCAGTCCTCAACCACGGTCTTCGTAATAAAACACGGTACACAGAAGGGAAGATTGACAAGTTTAGACTAGTCTTATATGTTAATAAGGAGCGTTTCAAGCTAATTGCATAAGTTTGAAATATACTACTATTGGCATTTATTGACCTAAATATTATGATTACTTGATTGATGTCAATATTGGCATTCAATTACTTAGATATTATAACTACCTAATTGATATCACTAAAGTATTATATCGGCTTTCTTTGAGATAGTAATATGTCGTGAATGGTAGTAGGTAAGTTTGGATTCATGCTCAATTGGATTGACCTCCAATTTGAAACTGTAACTTCTTGATTACAGTTTGACCATATCATACTCAAAATGGAACCGATTTGATTCAAAGTGACTATTTTTATAATCACCTTTATGACATCAAATAGACTCACATTTTATTTACTCTCAAAATGTCCACACTCGTCTTTACACAATGAATCTCTATTACATTCATATCACATTTGCAAGAATAGGGTGGAGTTAGACCAATTTATGCTTGTTTCATCTTTCCACACGTGGTGAGTTGGTGTGCTTGAGTTGGGCTCGCCCACCTAGGTTCAATTCTCTTAATCCCACCGGTTGATTATACAAGAAGCACTTTATACTTGTTTCCACCAAAAGAATGGACCTAATCTTGGAACCAGAGCAAAATTTCATCCAAGATGAAAGATCAAGAATATCAATGCACTAATTAATGATCAAAGAGCACTACAATATAGTTCAAAATTTGTCAGTGATAACAGTTTTTTTGAAACCTGTTTTGAAGGTCAGAAACTTCAAGAATAGTTCTATATACACCAAATGAACGTTATCTGTTTTAAGACAAAAAAAGTATGGTGAGGATTGGAAGAAGAGCATAGATCAATTTTGATGCTCTGATATAAGTTGCAGTGGAAGAATGTCCCCACCTGGATCGGCAGAAAAGACAATCCAAAGATTTGAGTTGTAGGACAAATGTTTACCCAATTCAGGCACTGATTTTATTTTAAAGTCAATCCACTTTATAGCAATGGAGCAGCTCAGAAATTGGCAATTGGGCTGCCCATAGCTCTCTACAAATAGATCAGAGTAGAGTAGAATGGTTTAAATTTCAGTGTGTCAACAGTGGTCATGCTTTTCTTACTTTGGTGAGGGTAAGGATGGTGGTTGGAGATAGTGAAGCGCGCCACAGTAAAGAATATTTGTTGAAAGTGGTAACTCTGTCCTAATAGAAACTTCTGGATTATATACACGCATGTAGAGCTCCTGGCCAAGGTAGTGCTGCCGCAAAATCTGTGACCTGATATTCCACATCCCTACATTATCTAAACTTATCAAAATTGCTGTCCAAGAGCTTGGATAGACCTGTAGTACATCACAATGATTAGTTAGCTCTATCACAGATAAATGCTATTTGAAATCCTCCTCATCACAATCCAGTCTGTCAAAATTAATGGTTCATGACATCTGGTAGAGCGCTCCAAATATAAAAATATGTGATGATGCATATCTTGAGACAAATAAACAACAACCAACCTGACAATACAGAAACCTTACCTGAACTGTTGACCGTGATATTGCATCCCAGCGATTGTAAACTTGCCTGCTAGTCTCTGTCCACACACCGCTATCATATCTACAAGAGCATACCAAATAGATGGATAATTTACCTTATGTAGATAAAGATGAAATGAGTCACATAAAACATTAAGGAGCATATGTAAATTGGCAAACTTGATCACTAGAATTTCAGCACTGAATAAGGAGAGACAATGGATACAGCAAGTTCATAAAGCAAATATCCAGAGGGTACTTCCTTCCTTATCATGAAGCTGCCACAGGAACATGGAGCCAAGCCAAGGCAACCTACCCAACAACAAAGAAGTGATACCCATCTACATGCCAGGACTGAACGGTAACGTTATCAGTGGTTTGAAAAATAATCTCCATGAAACCCTGGTATATGCCAGTGATGACTGAAGTTCTGAGAGTAGGCGTTGTGTTCAATGGCTTTGCAGGGAACGTGTCTAGATCAAAAATTTGAGTTTTATTATGAAAGTCAGCAACTTTTAATGGAGTTGCAGGTGTCAAATAGGAAATGTCATTCACTGCAAACCGTTGTTTCCCATTTTATAGAGGGAGCACTGTGGTAGAGCTGAAAAGTCTGAGTAATATTGATGCTTCCAGAATGAAAGGACCCCTGAGGATTAGGACAGGCAGCACCAGTAGCATCAGAGAAAAGATACTGAGTTATCTACTTTGAAACTTTAACTCCATTGGAATTGG
This sequence comes from Diphasiastrum complanatum, assembly GCA_029204225.1. Lineage (NCBI taxonomy): Eukaryota > Viridiplantae > Streptophyta > Lycopodiopsida > Lycopodiales > Lycopodiaceae > Diphasiastrum > Diphasiastrum complanatum. The sequence goes on along the minus strand of CM055099.1, from coordinate 63,120,599 downwards.
CATGCATGAAGCTGAGCTACTACAGCTCTACCATTGATTTGAAAGATGATTTACCTGATGGAACGAGCTTGCTTTTGGGAGAACTGGATGTAATACTTGTTTGGAGGATCTGGAAGAGGGCCTGATGGGGGTAACCTGATTGGTCATTTCTTAGGGTTCTGAGCTAGCCTTTGTCACGCATTTACTTTTTGCTAGCCTCGATAGACTTAGCAAGGGAAAACCATGCACCAGAGTTATTACTGTGGGGCCTCAAATGCTTCCCTTCAGCTTTTCCTCCCTAGTTCGACCGTGGCCGCCCCCAACAAGCGAAGTGGTAGGCACCAACACCACGTAGGTGCAGGCCGTGTGGGGGTTGCACCCACTAAACCCAAGCTGGAGGCTGGGCCGCCGCACTGGGGTGGAATCAAATGGCCTACTGCGACAAGGCGAGTGCCCAACACTCACGCATTTACTCATACAGGTGCTAGCACGAACTACATGACACGTAGGCTTCAATAAACCCATAAGTAATCAGACTATTAAAAAAGCTGCTTATCAGTGCTCTTGAACCGACAAATACAAACACCCCAATGGTTGAAATTCATTTTCTATCGCTTTATTTTAAATTTATAGGTTATTTATATGGTTCAAAATCAACTGGTTTTAGTTATGAATCCTACGATTTTAAGGTTTTATTTTAACCTTTTATTGATTCCATACTAGTTTTTGTGGGTTTTTTATAAGGTTAGTTTTAAAAATTTTTACGAGCACTACTGATTTATATATCTAGATAAGCTTCTGCCTAGTATAAAATTTCCTTAATGGCTTCTACATTATCAATCCTAAAAGTACTGTCAGAATCAGGGTTTTGGAGTGTAAGCTACAATTTTTTGCAATGCTCGGGAAAATTGGCAAAGTATAGTATTGGAATCGGCAATTTTTCTCAAAAATTGGTATCATAAAACATTTGACGATTTTTTGTACAAGCATATATACTTTTTTATGAGTTTCTAGATGTCTTCAAAAAATTAAGTTCCATAAAATGCAGGTATTTTGAGAATAACTCAAATGAGGTTTCCCGAGCACCCGTTTTTTTTTTTTTGTAAGTAGCGGTTTGTATTTGTAGGACGTGGGTGGTGGCATCATAAAATATCATTTTTAAGTCAATTCCCTAAAAAAAAATCTTACCTAGCCTCAATGATTATTGGAAACATTTTTCGTTTATTATTAACACTATGATTGGTTGAGCCATTTCCCTTAAGCTGAGTGTGAAGGTCATTAAACTACTTTTTCCGGGGAGAGTGTATTCCACACCACCACTGGTGGCCCACAAATCTAAGGGTGGGCAATGATAGCATTGTTTTGAAAAAAGAATGATATCGTTGCCCATCTCCACTGCACTACCATTGCCATGGTAGTGGTGGTGCAAAATACGTTGCTGCCTTTTTCCGATTGTAAAGACATGACCTTTTTAAGACAAAAGAAAGTTAGCAACATGCACTGTGAATTTTTATAGACTAGATAATCAGTGTATGGATGTCTATTGTAAGAATATAATGACAAGTCTTATGAGATGATAAGCCATTTTATCCTTACCATGGATCGACAAACACCCATTATCATAATGCGTCACAAAAATATGGAAAAACATAATTTGTGAACATAATTTTCAAGATTTAGTCAACAATCCAGTCTTTGAAGGCTATGTTTTTTTTTTAATTTCATCCATGAAACCTTTGTATTTTCAAAATTCTATCCATTAGAACTCTATATTTTGAGGGCTAAAAATTGCCATTAATGAACTTCTAAAACTAGACAATATTCAGGTCCACCTAGCCCTAGGTAATAGTGGTCCCCAAACTCATGTTGACTCATGCAAGATTTGAGTAGACACACCTATGGATTATAATATGCTTTGCAAAAATCTTTTCAATCTTTCTAAATGCATAATCTCCTTATATAAGTGGGGCACATCGCTTTTTACTCATGATATAAACTATTAGTCTTGACAGACTTTCTAAAACTCAAAATTTCCATGAAATACATTAAATTTAGCGAGCAAACTAAAATTATTGAGGTGACAATTTCTTTGCATGATTCAATTTTCCTCTCAGTACAATTAACGGCCGTGAAATACTTCATGTAAAAGATAAAGGCCTTTGGTGGAAGGGGTATTGCGTTAGCGAGAAACCTCCGTGAGGATAGGGCCAAAAGGCGGGACCTATCAATTGAGGATTTTAACAAGCATAAACACCCTAATGCCCTACTCATGAGACCTCCCCAAGTGTTTATGAGTGGTAATTATGATTGCAAAATTTATAACTACCAGTTAAATTAATAATCATAAAACATTGAAGTGATAATCTTGACAATTCTCTCCTAAAACTATAGAAAGTGTGAATCTTGATAATTATCTCGTAAAACTTTATTTTATATTCTTTCTCTCAACTTTGTCTTATTGTTTTTTTTTTCTCTCAAAATGCTTAACCTTGGATTAAGAATTGTTTATAAGTACATACAAAACAAGTTAAAAAAAAGCTTATCAAATTCCTTAACAATCAACAGAAGGAAAAGGAAAAAATCATTCCTCCTTAATTCTCTGCTACTTTTCTCCAACCAAATATGCCATGGAGTTGAGGTTCTAAGGCATTGCTAGTATTTGTTAACAATATTATCTCAAAATTTAGAATCGTTTAGCAAGATGGAGTAGCAAATGTCCTTAACATGAAATCTTGGTAGAAAAAGCTCACAAACGACATCTCAAAAAGGAAGATACCAAGCATAAAAAAGGTACATCACATGATCATCAACTAATTTCCTGTAAGAACAAATGTGACATGAATGGCCTTTATAGTTGGTCTTGACAAGGATGGAATGTTGTGGAATTTTGAGAGCAAAGAACCTAGATTTGGAAGGCTTGAAACATGGTGAACAAAATCTTTTGAAATGGATCAAAATCCTAAAGAAGAGTAACGATTTTCAATTTTTAAATTTTTGCCCAATTACATGCTCACGGTCACAACAACAAAAATTGAAAATTACAAAAGATTTACACAAAATACATGCAATTTGACTACAAAATCAATACACCATCATGTCCAAAAAAATTAATTTTTTTTAATAGTACCTAAAAAATAAAAAATTTCCATGTGAACAAAATACACAAATATTTATGATGTTTTAATAGTCTAAATTGACTTTCATGAAAATAACTCGCAAAATACAATTGATGCTAGTTACACTGAATCCACAAATTTTGAAAACACCGAAAAAAAATTTTATATTGTTATTTTTTTTGGGAGTTCACTAAACTCCTCTCAATTCAGTGCTTGAAATTTTATTAAGACTCTCCTCTTCAGCTGATGAAGTTGACGACTCACCTTCCTCATTAGTCTATTGGCAAACTTTCATCTAAGTCAACATTGAATATTGACAAAAAAAAATTGTGCATTGTGGCTTTGCTACGTTGATGCTGAGTTGAAGATGATGATTGTGCACTTAATCCAAGACATTTTTGTAAAATAGATATTGTTGACCTTCGTAAGTGGTTCGTCATTGTCAACCTAAAATTGAATGCAAGCACATCCACATCTTAGAGATTTACACTATTGACTCTTGGCTGATTATGTCAAAGTACAACAAAATGGACCAAGAATAGATCTGAATCAAATCCACAAGTGTGACTGGATGTTAGATTACATCAACCTATCAATCTACACAAGATTAGATAGCATTTAGATCAAATCTAGATGAATAAATCTAACAAGAACAATCATTATTGATCAAAACTTGTACTTGCTGTTTTCACACGTGTGAAAACCTGTCAGAGTATGGAAAGTAGGCTGAGAATAAAGTATACTAAGCTTAGAACCCAATCAATGCATAAAAACACAAGACAAATAGAGAGAAAACACTAGAATTGCTCCAAAACCAAGATTTAGCTTCCATGTCAATTATGGCCAAATGAGCCACCATATATACACAAGAGCTGATGCTTACTCAGCTGATTTGGCACGTGTGAGAGTGCCTACTCATCAAAGGATCTACCAATAATCATCAATATGGCACATGGACCAAGTTTCCTAACTTATAGCCACCTCCCTTGATTTTAGGCAATTTTCCTAATTTATAGGGACTTGCACAAATATCTACTACAAGTTGGATCTCACCTACTACTGATGTTTTCACACATGTGAGCAGTCCTTGGCACGTGTGAGATCACTCCTATCCATGTGAAATAGCTTTTCCTATCAATAAAATGATGCCAAGTGGCATATAGCTAGAGAACTAGATTTTGGCCATTTTAGCCACTAGATCTCAAATGAAATGGTATGTACAACCTATATGACTCATCTAAATGATAAATACATTTATTTCACACGTGGGAACAGGCTCCACACATGTCTTATGATGATATGTACTACTCATAATGGTATTCACAAGATATGATCAAGTTAGCTTTTGCCAATTTTAACAGTCCTCCTCAAAACTAACTTGATAAAAACATGATGATATTGAGATTGACTCCATGGGCTGAATTGGTCTTCTAATATGGATCCTTGCTGGTTCAAAGGTGTGAAGATCAGCCAATGAGCTTGATGTTGATCCGAAATCACCATATCCATGATAGTGCCTCTTTGATGTTGACTTTTTTGATGAACTTGAGAGCTTTGCACTATCCTAGCACCTCTTTCATTGATTTGTTCCATACTTGAAGCATATGGTTGATCCAAAAGCTCCTCCTCCTTGAAAATAGCTACAACTCCATGATAAAATAAAGAGTCCTTCTTGACTCATGAGGATCACAAAGATCCAACATCATGTTACCAAGATCTTGAGGATTAGGCTCATCAACATTGGCAAGACTATGCATGCTATAATAACAAAGAGTTTGTATCATATCTTCATGCTTGGTTACCATGCTAATCTCAGATCTAATGAGGCTAGATACTTCATTATGGAGATAAGTTTCCTTAGAGGATGATTCACTTTCTCTCATAAAGAGTTTACAATTTGCCTCAATACATGAAAAAAGACAAATTTTCACACTATGAGTGGACAACTCACTCATGCTCTTGCAAGACTCAAGAGCATACATTTGATGAAATAACCATTTGCTTTCTAATTGATCTAAAATAAATTTCATATCATTAAGAACATCAACTATGTTCTCAATAGAGACACCATACTCAACTAGTAATGCTTTACTCCAACTTTGAAATGCAAAAGTCTCACTAAAGCAAATTGATTCACCAAATGACATAAGAGAAGCAACCATGAGATGTATACTACTTGAAATGTGCTCCTCTTTCTCTTGAAATGTGAGCCATATGAGCTCAACCATGTCTCTTGATATTTTTCTTGGAATCATAACTTGAGAAGGACTCTCCTCCTCAATCCTTGGCACACTTGAACCTCGAGATGACTCCTCAAGATCAACTTCTTGGTGCTCCTCCTTGATGGAAATCCGAGACCTCCATGTCTCAAAATGATCACAACAAACATGATCGTATTATGTGTACTTCATGTGATCATCAACATTACTTATGCTAGAAACATAAGTCCAAAAATCACCACAACTTGGCATGATTTTTTTAATATTGAAATCAAGAAGTATTTCCATCTCAATAAGGCTAACTACTTGCTTAGGGATATAAGTGTCCACTTTGGATGCTTCACTTATTCTCATAAGAAGTTTACAACTTGCCTTTAGAATTGAAAATTTACAATCTTCAACATTATGAATGAACACATCATTCATGATCTTATTGAAACCAACAAAAAATACATTATGAAGACATTTCCATTTCCTTGACTTCGTATTCAATGTAATTTTACAAGGAAAACATGCTTTGCTATCTATTAAGGCATCACACTCAACTAGTATTGTCTGAATCCACCTTTGAGATACAAAAATCTCTTCAAAGCAAAATAGTTCTTCATAAGATGTCATGAGAGCATAAATGGAACTATTTTCATTTTGTGATTGCTCCTCCTTAATCTTTCTTGGTTTCTCTTGGATCATAACAATAAATTTGAACTTTTCTAAAGTTCTAAGCAAAATGCTTTCCAAGGACATGAAATAAATCCAAGTGACATTAATAAAAGTGACATTTATCTTTGCATCTTGAACCAAGCAATGCACTTCCAAATGAAAAACTTCTAAAGGTTTGAAATGTGTGATGATGGACTTTTGAAGACAAATCTTGTAAGTCCTTGTGAGACTCCAAGCCTCATGCATCTTTCCACAAAGGAAACACCTTTCCTTGGATTTGTCCTTCTTTCCTTTGCACTTTGAAATTGAAGCTCCATCCTTCACCTCGGCCCCCTTGCTTTGGTTCTCCTTGGATGGATTGGTCTTCATTTTGTAGCATCTTGAGACAAAATGATCTCTCTTGCCACAAAGGTTGCATTTAGGAGGCTTACTTGCCTCCAATAGGTAGCCACCTATTGATGCCATGATGAGGAAGTAAAACCTAGTGATATGACTTTTCAAAATGTAATTCGTGACTCTCAAGAAACTAGATTTGAACACATTCAACAATCTAGAAGGATCTACACAAGATCTAGACCGCAAATTTTGAATCATATCTCTTTCAACCTAGTCAATTGGAAACTAATCTTTGTTTTGATCACTAAGACAAAAGCACTCTATCAAATCACAAAAATCAGATCCAAACACTTCTATTGGACTCAACAAATACCAATGAATCTTCCTCTTGAGAGTTGGAATGGATTTGAAAAGATTTGACACCTAGATTTTCCTTTCTCTTGACTAGTTCTCTCAACTTTTGAGATTCTTGAACAGAGTATGGGTTTTGTTTCAAATACTTGAAAATCAAACTTAGTCACTCCTTTTGGATTCACTCTTGACCCAAATAATCTCACTATTGAGATTTGGATTGAATTTGATTTGATTTGACAACAAATTAAACCACTAATTTTCACAAAAAAGGATCTACACTAGATCACAAAAACTCGACATGTATACTTGATTCAAACACACAAAGATCAGATCCAATCACCCCTTTTGGAATCCCTCTTGACCCAGAGAATCTCACTCTTGAGATTTGGAATGGACATGAAATGGTTTGATAACAATCTATGTCAATAATTTTTCACCAAGCTTAAAATTTAGACATCTAGAGATTCACAAAGATCCCAACCATGCATGAACACTCAAATATGGACTCCTCCATGTTCTAGACTCCCAATGGGATCACAACTTGACCCTCACACTCTCACAAAGAAAGTTGAATAGAACTTATTTGAGTTTCATACATATAATGTCAAAATTTTGCTCAAAAAATTGAACTCATTCACCCCTATTGGACTCCACCAAGTACCAATGACTCTACCTCTTTAGAGTTGGAATGAAATTCAAATTTTCAGAAATGTGATACTTCTCTCTCACTAAGATATGTGCTTACAAAGAGCTAATTCCACTTAGCAAGATTTGATCACATGAATAAGACAATTTTTCCACCAAAGTCAAGAATTGAGTTACTAGTTCTTGCCCTCTACAAAGGAAGGATCTCTTGAAAATTTTGGATCAACCACAACACATATGCCTCACTCACATTTATGAGTTTAATTAAAGTAAAAAACACACTCACACACTTGAGTAGGGGTGAACAATGTAACTTGGATCTCAAATTTTTCTCCTAGTACTTGCCAACAATTCTTATCAACTTGTATTGGTAGATTTTGCCTTTATGAGTGTTTGTGCTTTAGAACTGATCCAAGAGTGCCTTCTAGCATTTAGATGCTTCTAGACTCAGCCCTTTCACTCTTGAACAAATCTAGAATGAAGGTATAATGGATTTCAATCTCTCCCCTTGCAAATCACTCCTTAATCTTTGGTTTATAGCACTCTTTCTCTCTCAACTTCAATGTACACTCAAAAAATAAGAGAATAAACTTCAATGTACTGTAAACAAACTTTAATCCATCTATATGATTGATCTGAACCAAGAACAAATCAATGGAATAGAAACAATGCAAGTGAAAGCTTGAAAAATGCACTATATTGACTCAAAATTGGGTATATGAAGCTCAAAATGCACCAAACTGAATTGTACTGTCCAAAACAGGTCTTGTACATCCCCACACGTGTGGAAAGTACACCTGCATCCCACAGCAAGATTTGGTGCAAATATGATGGTTCTAGCTATCCATTCAACCTCGCTACCTCAATATTAGCTTGTTTCCAAAAACCTGCCAATTTGGGTATAGTTTAGATCAATGCCTTAAATGCAATTGTACTTGGCTCTGATACCATGTCAAAGTACAGAAAAATGGACCAAGAATAGATCTGAATCAAATCCACAAGTGTGACTGGATGTTAGATTACATCAACCTATCAATCTACACAAGATTAGATAGCATTTAGATCAAATCTAGATGAATAAATCTAACAAGAACAATCATTATTGATCAAAACTTGTACTTGCTGGTTTCACACGTGTGAAAACTTGTCAGAGTATGGAAAGTAGGCTGAGAATAAAGTATACTAAGATTAGAACCCAATCAATGCATAAAAACACAAGACAAATAGAGAGAAAACACTAGAATTGCTCCAAAACCAAGATTTAGCTTCCATGTCAATTATGGCCAAATGAGCCACCATATATACACAAGAGCTGATGCTTACTCAGCTGATTTGGCACGTGTGAGAGTGCCTACTCATCAAAGGATCTACCAATAATCATCAATATGGCACATGGACCAAGTTTCCTAACTTATAGCCACCTCCCTTGATTTTAGGCAATTTTCCTAATTTATAGGGACTTGCACAAATATCTACTACAAGTTGGATCTCACCTACTACTGATGTTTTCACACATGTGAGCAGTCCTTGGCACGTGTGAGATCACTCCTATCCATGTGAAATAGCTTTTCCTATCAATAAAATGATGCCAAGTGGCATATAGCTAGAAAACTAGATTTTGGCCATTTTAGCCACTAGATCTCAAATGAAATGGTATGTACAACCTATATGACTCATCTAAATGATAAATACATTTATTTCACACGTGGGAACAGGCTCCACACATGTCTTATGATGATATGTACTACTCATAATGGTATTCACAAGATATGATCAAGTTAGCTTTTGCCAATTTTAACAATTATTTGTTGAACACTTCCTCTTGTCTTTTGGATCTAATTGCAACATTTATAGCTCATACATTTTCAAGAAAAGATTTGTTGAAGTGGTATGCATCTAGTTCCTTGATCTCTTCTTGAATCTAGTGGCCTCTTGTAGGTTTTGAGGCTCTTCCTCAACTCCACTCACTATATCAATGAGATCTTGTACTACCAAAATGGATTCCATTCTAACTTTTCTTGTGGAATAGTAAGATGGAGTCATTTTTTCACTCGCTTCCAATAGGTATGGCCCTATTGATGCCATGATGAGCAAGTAATGAGCACAAAGCTCACATGTGTGAAATGAATCTAGAAATGAATGTGTGACCTCCAAATAGCTAGATTTGATCAATATTTAATATACTAGCAAGATCTACTAAGATCTAGATCACAAATTCTAGAATCATATTTCACCAAAATCTAGTCAATGTGAAAAATAGATCTTCCCATCTAGTGTATTTTACAGACTGTATAAAAACATGAATAAAACTTCAAAACTGGATAAATGAATGGATGTAGATTAACTATAGGCTTATGATAGAATAATCCAACACTCCCCCTTAATCTGAATCGATGAATGCCTTGACCTTCAAACTTAGTTCTGCAAAAAATTGTTTGTGTGCATCCAAGCTTAGTGCCTTAGTAAAAATATTATCGTCATGTCTTGCGTTCGACATGATTGCAAGTTTATCTCTTTGTTGAGAACTTTGCTTCTGACATAGTGATACTTAAATTCAATGTGCTTCCTCCTGCAACGAAACCTAGGGTTGGCCGATAAGCAATAGCACTTTGATTATCACAAAATAAAATTGTCGAAGCATATTGTTTTAGACAAACATCTAAAAGTAGATTTTTCAGCCACATTAGTTGTAGTTGGTGAAGTGGTAAATGATCAAGAAGTATTGTAGACAATAACAAAAAAACATAGCTTGTCAGATATTTGGCATAAGAGGCATGCTACCTAATTCTGATGAGCCAGGGAGATGGTTTCTTTAGGAGGAGCAAAGGAGAGAAAATCTCGGCTATCACAATGAAGCTTTGGATAAAGCATTGTTAGAGGCAAAGGCATCATGGAAGAGGAAAATTTTCAAGACGAGGTGAAAATCAAGCAAGACCTAACCTTGAGCAATCAAGTGGAAGAGAAAAGTTTTAGAATCAACAAGTTGGTGAGCAACAACAATTCAATCAGAAGAAAAATGTTGAGGAGTTGTTTGTAAACTTCATCATTATCTCTCTATTTCTATAAATTCAAGGGGTGAGGCATTGAATTTCTAAAGGATGCAGGCAGGAGGGTGTGGAGAGGGTGATGTAGGCTTATTTTCATTATAAGAAATAACAGTTTCTAGATGTTTGAAACAATTAAGCAAGATAGTTCTAAATCTAATTGTGAAGCTACAAAAATAATCTAGACTAGAACCATCAACTCAAAAACATCTTGAATCAAAAAATCCTCATTATACATCATAACATGAACCACTTCTTTTCTATGATTGTAAAGCCCATAAACTAATGCTTTTTCAGCCTCAAAAGTAGATTGGAATGTAAATAGATAGAAACTCTTGCCTAGAGCCTCTATTTCCTCAAGGTAAAAATGAAGAGGAGACCAATAGTGCCCATAGGAGGCTTCTAGAGATGCTTTTGAAGGGGCATGACCCATAAAACACAATAAGACACTAGGATTGAATAAAATCAAGGTTTTGTTGTAAGTAGCTTGACAAATGCATGATAACCTTGTCCCTTCCTTTCGTGTTATTCTGTAGAGGAAATTTGCTACTTTCATTAGGCTCTTTGTCGTCTCCACTTTTAACCTTATCATGTGGTGTGTAGTATGAGTTCACTTATTCCTCAATATGATAAGCATTTGAACTTTCATTTTGCCACTTCGATATTCTTCTTTAGTCCAATAATGGAAACATTGTACATTACGTTTTGAGAGAGAGTATTAGGCCAAATCTATTATGGACAAGGACATAAGAATGAGATTACACTTTCGATAGATGCTATTTGGACCATAAAGTTCTAAGTTTGAAAATTTTAGCACATAATTTCTTATTTTGCCTTCTATTGGATTTATAATTTTGCATTTTGATATCTTTAACTCCCAAAAAGGAAGTAGACCCCATCCTTAATTAATCCATAGGCCTATTTCAGCATTAAATGAAGAGGACACATGACACCCACATCAAAGACAATTTACATCATTGTATCAACATCACTAGCTACACCATGTCCACGCCAAGACAATACATCCTCAGAAATAGTGACAAGACACCAACAACCTATTCTTGATCCATCCATTTTTACCATTCCTTGATCATGTATCATAGACTATCTTTTTAGTAGAATCTAGGCAGACACATTGACGACCTTGACATTTTCTAGCATTTTCTATTCACGATTCTGTCTTTCGTCTTTTTATCTAACATTCATAGAGCATTGTACCTTGCCATGTTACAATTATCAAAGATGCTTTTGATATGAGCCCTCATGTATCACTAGACAAATACTTATTTCGTCTTATATGCCTTATGGCATCAAGAGACATTAATAAAGCTCTCTCATATGTTTTGTTTTGCTGAAAAATTTGACAAGAATAAGATTGAACTTATTGAAGCATGTTCTTGATATATTGATCAATAAATATGGGCCTATGATTTCAAACCAATTGCAAGAAAATTTTGACGTGTCAAATCTACAAGTCATGAACAAATAGAAATTTTAGGACACTTTCTAAACTTGTCGAGATTAAAATAATTTAACAGGCTTATGAATATTGAGTATTGATGATAATGAATGAGATAATGACATTTTTGAACTTTGACTCCCTCAATACCACACTTCCTTGTGTTGCCATTTACATAAAGAATGATTCAGTTTCCATAAAGAACTCTTTCCTAACATTTTGTGAAAAAGGTATTGTCCTATTCATCCTACCTAACCGGTAGCCACATGCTTGCCAAATTATTGAGATTCCATGCAAATGCTTATGTAGAAGTAATGTGTGACATAGTGTTTGGTAAAAAGAGTTATGGATCTATGATCAAACTCTGCATGAAAAGTGAGCTCAATGACTCCCCGCATAGTGGAGCAGTAAATCATGAAGTAGAATTTTTGATGGTCTGTAAGGATCATTGCTTTGGACCTTTTTAGCTTAGCTTTTCTCAATAAAAAGGATATATCACATGCATAACTTGTTGAGGTAGCAACAATACTGAATGCTCAAAAGTTTCTGTAAAGACAAGGCTGAGAGACCTTCCAATATGATTTTTTTGCCCATAGAAACCACATTTCGCTTCAGAGTGGAGAAATAAGTGCTTGGGAGTCTCATTTTCATTCTCACTTTACACTGACCAATTTTGACTTCTAAAAATTCTTGGATGAAAACTTCAAGAGGTGTGGTATGGATATATGATGAATTTTCTGGTGCGAGAATGCTAGCCTATATGTAAGTATGTAAAAACCTAGATTCACTTTTAGAGCAGTCTGAAAATATTACTAGGAAAAGGTCTAACGTCAGTCTGTTTCCCTCCAAATGCATTTAATTTATATCCACTTCAGCTTTTTTTGAAATATTTCTTGCAGGTGATCACATAGGTAGACTATTCTTGTTTATCAATTACTGACAGCATGGAACTAGACATTGAGATTAATAGCTTCAAACTTTTATTGTCACAATTCCAATTTCTTCCGTTCCAAGGAGCCTTATGTGAAAAACACACTTGATCACTATTTGAGCTCTTACAACTTTTCTACAAAAAGTAAAAGTTGATAGCCTGTAAGAACTTGCATGAGCCCTCAGCATATTCTAAAGGATCCAAGTGTTAATGTTACATGTGAAACAAAGCTGAATCCTGTAAACTTACAGCTCTTATTGATATTCAAGCATAAGATATTCTACTTAGCCACCACCACCTCCATAAATGATTTTCTCTGGTTCCAATGTCAGCGTTGTAATTCTCACACAAAATATGGATTTTCATTTGCATCTCACTTATGCATTCAACTGAGTATGAGTAGCTAATATACAAATACAAAACCATGTCTTGACAGCGACAGTAAATTTCAGGAGCAGTTTAATCACCTTGTCAGTTTTACCAATGTTGAACGATGCAGACATTTTGCTCCATTTTCTGTACGAAAAAATAACAGAACACCTCCCTTTGAAACATATACTCCCGATATTACATCCTTGAAGTCACTTCTAATCAGACAAGGAGTTTTTCAAGAAAGGTACTTCTACTACTCTCCCCGCTACTCCATTTGCATCAACTTCCAAGCCTGCACCACCTGCTTGTCTGCGAATGTATGCTAGGCCGAAATGCTTTGAACTACCACATCCTTTCGTGTAACTAGTTAGCTTGCCAACCTGAATTGATGTAATAGCGACTATTAGTATAACTTACCACAAGGGATCCGAAAAAACCTCTGCAGACATTTAGTTAAGCAGAAAAATGGTGCTGCTTGTAGTGTATACTATGCAATGTGATGAAGTGAGAAAACCATAAGGATGATAATAGGAAGAAATAACCACCAACGCCACCCAAGGAATAATTGTTGACAATAAAGACTACTTACTTTTGTGCCATCAACAGTGAGAATAGTTCCAGGTTCAACAGCTCGCTCCAATTCAACACCCCATAACTGCTGTTTGACACCATTGTAGGTTATTAACCTTGCAACAGTCTCCTGACCAATGTAGCATCCTGACAGGACATCGAACATTTGTGCACTGCAATTGTTAGTCCTAGATTAACCTTCATAATAAACTATCTATGCTGTTGGTTAGAATGTGAGGAACTGAATGGAGGACTTCACTGCATGAAGTTACAAAATACATAGAGGAAAATGATCACGTAATCTCGTTTTAAATAAACATCTCATCTTTGCATTGCAAGTTGGTTGACAAGCTCTTTCCTCCCTTGTAGGTTAGAGGATATATATTACCTGCATCATATGCACATTCTTTTGGGTATCAGCACAATTTTGTTTCTTTACAGCATTTGGACCCTCTGTTAGAACTTAGTACTGGTGATCCATATTATTCATGATTAATAGATGGTTAAATTTTATAACTTGGGTCTGAGGACCCCTTACTTGTTATGATATTTTTATGATTTTTGGCATTATGGCTACGCCTCCAGTCATACCTCTCAGTCCCTGAAGTCTCCCAAGTTGCAAGCTAAACAACAAGAGCAATAAAGGAAACACAATAACATGTAAAAGAACTGCAAACTCTATTGATCAAAGAAACAGCAGCATGACAGCATTGAACAGAATTCAGCTATGCAAGCACAACTGAAAAATCTGCATGAGTGAATGCAGCTGCAACATGTCGTGTACATTGCACGCTATAAAGATATCACTGATTATTGGTCTGCGGGCAATGGTATTAGCTAGCATTTTCCAAGCAGTTTCATAATGTTATAACAGTAAGTCAGACTTTCCACACTATAGAAGTTGTGCCAGCAGCAAGTTGGACCTCAAGGCTCAAAAACCGATATATGTGAGCGGTCAGAGATCAGAGGTCTGAAGCTGTGTTGCAGCGAATCGCAATCCGCTGCAAAAACGTTCCAAATCGTGCGATCCGGAACGTCAGCGATCCGCGACCCGGATCGCAATTTATTTCATTTTATTTATTTATTTATTTTTTATTTTTTTTGTGGAAAAAGGAGTAATGGCCAATTTTTTTTTTTTTTTTGAGTTTAATACTAACTGAATCAGTTTTGAATGGTGTTCTGATGCCAATGGTTTGCAGATCTACTGATTCCGTTTTCTGTTAGAAAATGATAGAAAGAGTTAGAAGGAGCCTTCCTTAGATTGGCGGGAATTGTATACTTCTTTCGGAATAGCTGAAATAGGGGGTCCGGGGGCTGTCGGTAGACCCCGGCCCCGACGGTAAGGCCTCTTCATGATTTGGCCTTCCAACTCCCTGAGTGAAAACACACTTTTTGGTGTTTCGCACCCGAAACAGTCAGCAAACTACACAGTCCAAATTTCTGAAACCATATGAAAATGCAGCCAGTTTTCTTAAACCATCTACTGATGTCCAGATTTCTAATCAATGTAGCCCGCAGCCATCTGAAACCAAGCAACAGATCTGCATAACGATTGCTTTTTTGATATCCTTTCACATGATACCCATATTGGCAACTATACAAAAAAAAAAAAAATTGCATTCCGGGAAACCCTAATGGGAAATCACGGATCACGTTCCGGAACGCGGACTGCAACCCTGGTCTGAAGATATACCAGCAGTAGTCATTGCTAGCCATCAAAGGTATGTGTTGGCAACAGATTGCATGAAATATACATGCAAATTGTGAGGAAAGGACAAATTATCTTTCTGAAAAAGATTACAAAGGAGACAGCCCATCAGTGTTTTTCAGCAGATCAATCATGTGTTTAGAATAGCCATATCATTGACTGCAGTACATTCTCACAAAATAAATGTTTGACATGGCCCACATTCAAGAAAGGCCCTTTCCCTCGTCTCTCACAAACCTACTAAATACCATCATTATGACCAAGACCTTATACGAAAATATGTTTGATATCATTCCAAGATATAATGAGACTCTGGCTATCACCATACACTGGTTCATGGTCACATTCTGAACCTATTCAGTCAAACACGACCCCGCTCTAAGACCGTTTGGCCCAAATGACCTGTTGGGCCGGGGGGATATGACCCCAATTCTCATTGGAAATGGATGGGCCAAAACTGCAACGTAAGCCTAGAATATTTTGAAGCAGCTATATGAGATAGCAATTGCTTCCAGGATTCTCTACACAATCATATGGTGTGCAACTCAGAGCTTCTTCAGCTTATGGAAGACGATCAGTATGACATACTTTTCTGTGACTCACAGTTTGATTTTAATGACTCTATTTCCAATAATGTGTTTCATAAGCTAAAAATTTAAATGTTCTATTAAAAGAGTTTAACTATGTTTTTTTGGATTATTTACCTCATGGTTTGCCACCCAGTAGGGAAGTAAATCATTTTATTTATTTAGTACCCAGTATAGCACCTATAGCTAAGCGATCCTATCGGGTTAATCAATCAAAAGATCAAGAAATAACTAAACAATTAACTGAATATCTAAATACGAGACAAATTACCAAGCAGTTCACCTTGGCAGCACCTGTCCTAATAGTCAAAAAGAAAGAGGGGTCTATGCGCTTATGTGTAGACTACAGAGCATTAAATAAATAAAGTCGAAATTAAGAATAAGTACCCTATGCCTCAGGTAGACAAGTTGTTTGATCAGCTCGACGGGGCCAGATATTTTAGTGAATTAGATTTACGATCGAGGTATCATCAGGTCTGTATCAAAGTCGAAGATGCTCGAAAACAGCTTTCTGAACACGTCACGGTCATTATGAGTTTAATATTTGTGGCCTACATTGACATTGGTGACTCGAGACCTATCGGATTGGACAGGATAACGGACATTGCCATTGGATTGGAAATAGAGAACTCAGTAGACTCTAGGTGACTTTATGACACGTGTATCGAGGTTAAGTTTTGGCTTAAGTCTCAGATTAACTTTTCAGTTACAATCACAGTTGCAAGTAACTTGTTGGAAAGTCTAAATACTAAAAGAGCTCTATTCTAAGTTCTAACAAGACTCAGGTTTCGTGAAGTTGGTAAAAAGAGACCGTCAGATTCCAGATTTGGAATTCCATATCCAGATTTCATCACTGACTTTGACACCAATTGTAACATACTCAAAAAGTAATGTCAAACTATGACCAACGTCAGGTAACCACACACCATTGCTAATGAATGCTCAATAACCACCCATCCAAATAATCTAGCATGGATTCAGTCCCGTGCACTGAGGTATCAACACAATTTCATGTCTGTTCAAGCCTCCAAAGATAACCGACATCCCATACTACTGGCCATCTCTTTACGCTGTCACTAGCACGATCTAAAGCTAAAGTACTAACATCTTGGAAAAGCATGTGCTCCTAACCCTTCCACCTCCAAGGCCCCTACCTTCAATCTCGTGGAGGTCTACCTATATATTCATAATACAAGTAGGGTCACCTCCCAACACTAACTGTGCCTGGACTAATGACAAAGGTCAACTACACAAACTAACGAGTGTCACTATAGGAGTCTTGTCCAGTGTCACTATAGGAGTCTTGTCCCGCAACAATACAACATTGACACTGGGTGGTAAATTTTTCAATAGCTCCAAGCCAACGTTCCACCTCATAGACCAGGGCTGTCACCTCGGATAAGTTGTCACGTATCTATGCGTGGTACATAACATTAGCCTATTGCTGGAGAGATTGAATCTCAAAACATATTGATTTGGCTCTTGAACTTTTTGATCAAAAGTGTAGAGTAGTACACTGCCTAAACTTCCAAACAAGAGATCACAAGGACATAAACTATCTCATCACAAAATAATTGAATGAGAATGAGACTTACAAGAAGAAAGTTACACTAGGCCAATGAAAATTGTGTACCAACATGAGAAATGTATGGTTACATAATAATTCAATCAATACATGATATGTTCTCATAAAGCAACTTAGAAAAGATGAGATGACCAAAACATTAAGAAAAATAACCTTGAAGGGAGGGAATTATAGGAAACTATGATCGTAAACAAGTTTGGAACTGGGTTATATGGTTCACATCTAGAAAAAAAGTTCACATAAGAAGACTACATCTCCGAGAAACCCTACTGGGAAATCCTGGATCACGTTCCAGAATGTGGGCTGCATCTTTGGGCCCAGTTTTAACCTTGCACACTTACTAATTGATGGTTATAGCTGTAGTTTGTCAATTTATGTTGTCAGTTTTAGTCAACCTTAAAGCAGAAGATTGGCTGTGCCAGCTAGAGTCCTTGTTCAAGATATTCATATGCAGAAGTTTCAGTAATGAGACCACTCGTCTTTTTTTTGAATCCAATCTCATTGAGGCTGTCCACTTCTTCTTGTAGATATGATGTTAACCTTATAGGCTTAGTTCAAGCTACTGTGTAAGGCCAATGTTCATGAAGGATGTACAAATCAAAGAGCTCAGTATATAGATACAGCAAGCAGGAAGTAGACATTGAAAGTCCATTGGAAAATCACCTAGTCCAGTATTGGAGAGCAGATTTTTTTGTTTTTGGGTGCCAAATATGGGTATCAGATTAAAGGTGTTTCAAGAGCAGTTCACTTAGCTAGTTTGCCCAGAGTTTCAAGAGGAGTGTGGTCCAATTTTGGGCCATTAAGTGATTCTTTATCGAACATCTCTATTTCTGTTATGTGCAATGAAATCACATAGAACCATATGGAACGACAGCAAACCGACAACAATTATGAAGCATAAGCACCCATCTCAGCTTGTGACAAAAACGTGAGTCAACTCAACATGCTCAACAAAATATGGGTACATTATACAGTGCCAAAAGTATCTCTATCCATGATTAACCAGATCAATATGGCTCTAGCCTCTATGCAATGTTAATTTTGACTCTTTCCAGTTTATCAATACGTTGGTGTTTTGATGCGTTCATTGATAATTTCCGAGCTCATTTAACACTTACTAAACTATCAAAAAAAAACAATTTAGTCATCAATTTTTTTTTCCACAAAAAAATAAATAAATAAAAATAAAAATTTGCAATCCGGGTCGCTGATGACGTTCCGGAACGATTTTGCAGCGGATTGCAATCCACTGCAACATTGATTGGGCCCTTCAAGCATTGCCATTTTGACTTTTCTCTTCTTCGCTCCGTTGCATGTGTTCAAGTTGCACCAGCTTTGGAATTTTCAAATGAATCTCTCCAAGCCACAAGTAATGTCCCGCCCTCTAGTATACATTGCTTGGCAGCTATTACATGACGTCCATAGTGCATTGATATCCTAGAATGAGAGGCATGGGAATATAAGCAATGCTGCTACTATACCTTTGCTTGTAGAAATGGTATTCCAAAGACCAGCTTCCAAGACATTGAATTCATCCGTAAGTTCTTTGCCAGCAGCAGGCCTTCCTGAAATTTAAAACATAAAATTTCTGTGTTACAGGTCTTCATTTATTGTGAAATGATAACAGTGCAGCTAGATTAAAAAAATACAAAACTTTATTGAATGATAAACACTCTTGCACATAGGGTTGAGAATGGTTGAAGTTCTTCAAAAACTGTTAGCTCAAACCGAGTTCGCAAGGCTTTGAGTCCTCCGTGCAGATTCATATCATCTCCAAAGTACAAAAATACCACAACTATGAATGTTATTACAGTCTACTCCAGAATAACTTTGGCCAATAAAAACTGATTGAGGACTTTTGTGTTTTGAAAACTGATCTTGCCAATATCGGGATTTCTTGGTAATTAGTGTTAAAAGCCAACCAGTTTCATTCCAGCAGTCATCCATTGACTCATTCATCAAAATTATGAACATAAGGAAAAAATGGACTGCCCAGAAAGTGATTTGCTTGATCCAGATACAATCAGGCAGTGATTGTAGATAGACATGAAAAACACTTGGCACTTCAGATGTTGCCATAGCATCTACACTTTAATACTCAAGCTATGACTCCTAGAGAAGTCAGAATGCATATCTAATCCATTTGCTTATTGTCAATTTGAGGCCATAATTTATAATCTTGATAAGACCTCTCAATCACACTATAGTATCTACGCATCAAAATCTCAATGCATTGCAAAATCCAGCTAAAAAATGAAATGCAATACAGGAACCTTGTAAAATTCGTAAACGCTCCCAACCAGTGTCACCCATTGGCACAGCACCGGCATCGATAATAGCTTCCCATACAAGTCCAGCAGTTGCTGTTGAGAGCATCAATGAGTAGCCCTTTCCTGCAAGCCCACCACCAACTCCAACTGTAACTGGTGTATCATGAACCTGCAAATTAATACTGCCATCGGTCATAAGTAGTTTCTCTCTTCACAATTACTTTCCAATGCAGTCCTTGACAAGCTAATAGTTGTTCAGCAATGATTCACTAAAAACTTGATCCTGATTGTTGACAAATAAGATCTGCTGAATACACCTTCATTTCCAATTAGCACCAAGCAAGTTAGGACCTGAGACACATCATGAAGCCATTGGCAAGAAAGCTTCGCAAATCTACAGGCTGCTTCATCTTGTCATTTTTGTAGAAAGACAGATCTTGAACAAGGACTTATAACTACATTAAGATCCATATATTGCTGCTTGGAGCCTTTCCATAGAATTGGACCCCTATACCCGATTAACTGCATTTCAGCTCGACATTTGACTACCCAGTCAATAAACCCATGTGCCTTTCCCAGGAGGAAATATAGGGAATAGCACCCAACCCTCTGGAGATTATAGATAAATTCCACAAGGTCCTCATTGGTAGCTTCTGATTTCTATTTGTGAGTTTCTTATTGAGAGAACTCATAGGAGTAGGGTTCCTAGATAGGAGGGAGGGCCCATGGAAATGCACTGTCATGGCTGGAGAATCGTCTCCAATTGCCAAGAAGTAGCTCTTTTTGTTCTGATTTTGTATGATATCTTGTGGATTTGTTTATAAGTTTAAACTGGAGCACTTTCCAAAGCATAGAGGAGCATTTTCTGTTGAGAAAGCTTTCTTGACATCAGTAGTCATATACTAATCTATTGGAAGCCGCTTAACTTATTTAATGCCAAATTCAGTTTTCTGTCATAGAAGAGAGAGTACTAACCCTTGTACAAAATCTCTTTAGATGTTTGTCTTTATGACACATATTTGCACGTTCCGATCTGGAAGATGATCCAGAACACGTTCTGGAATGTGATCTCGAACACAATCCTTTTTTTCTGCTATTTAGGGTATTTCTTAGGCTATTTTTCTATTAAAAAATGGAAACGTTGGCGATCCAGAACGATCGTTCTGGATCACAATCCGCTACAACACTTTATGAATGGTGGCCGTTATCCCTAATTTTGTCAGAATCTCTTTTTTTGGCCTTTAAAAGAACTGGTCTACAAAAAATCATTCCACTAGAATGAGGTCATGTAGCCCTATCTACATTGTTGAGGGTTTGAACTAGGGCTGGGTCTGTGCCCTACCAGCAGGACCCAGTAATCAATAAAGGTCTCTATTAACTGCAAATAGTATATGACGAGCCCAAGTGCCCAAACTATATATCTTGTGTCAAGTAATGACATAAAGGCATAGGGCTCAAGGCACAAGAAGATAAAAAAATATGCCTATAACCATAATGGAATGCATTCCGTTTCGGAACGAGCCTTGAAAAAACCAATTACTGAAAATTTTATTAAAAATATAATTTTTCAGATTTTGAGGCCAAAAGGACGTCCTCCATCCATACAGTTGTGTTGTTGGAGACCATAGTTGCCCATTCTGGAACGTGGCCAAAAAAAAAATTGAATTCATAAATATTCAACAAAGGAGACAAAGGAGTTTCTTTTTAACTTAGTATCATGTTCTGACCCAGTACATTCCAAAATGTACTGTATGGAGCATACAGTACTTTCCAAGTGGTTTGGGTTGGACCGGGTTTCTAAGTTCATATATGCTTTGCTCTACCTATTAAAGAGAAACAGCAATGGCATTGGGGGACTGAACTGGGAGATCTAAGCGATTACTTGGTGCACACAAATCTACTCTAAGGGAATTGTAGAACCATGAATGCCATAGAGGAGAAGCAAAAGGAAGAGGACTGAACGTGTGCACCTAGCATAGTTTTGACTCTTGAGCAACATTTCCCACTCATGAAATGTGGACCCCCTAGGGAAAAGGGAAATGAGAAATGAGAAATGAGAAACAAGATATGATAAACAAGAAATGCCGTATGTAAATTGCAAATTTGCAACATTTGATTGAAATATTACAATTGTAATGATTTCCATCCACATAATTGACAAAAATCCTTTTGAATCCATCCCCTGAAAATTAGGTCTCACTGCTTGAGCCCTACACAACACAAAGAGTTTTTTTTAACATTGATCAAACTATCAAATTTACTGTTTTCGTCCAGTGACTTTCTAAAATATCACCAACTCAATTATGAAAACTTCTGGCACTTAGCCATAACTGTTCCTTGAATAATATGGAAGAGAAAAATAAAGCCACCCACAGGGACACTTTTTTGAGAAGTTGGTGTGATTAAACCTTCTGGCCAAACCATGTGTTAATTGGCTAAGTGTGCAGCGTGCCCCTAAAGTCATTCAATTCTGGTCCCCAAAGGTCCAAACCCAAAGTCATTGCATCTAGACACTTGGAATCTCTGTTCTGATTTAGAAGTCCAAAATTAAAAAAAATTTCTTGATTTTCTGTGGCGCTGACTCACAAGTCGTACTCAGCTAAACTGACTTTGGAAACATGGAGTCATAGATTTTTATCCAGCTTGAACTTATATTCTGACAACCCTGCAACCTATCCTCAAAACATCTAACCCCTGCTCTCAGATTCCTAGGACTTACTTCGAGTCGGAGTTATTGCTTCAAGGCTTCTAATTTTGTCCCTTTGAGGCCCCGCAATTACTAAATTTTTCTGAAAGAAAGAGAACTTGATAAATGCAAACCATAGCTGTCTTCAAAAGTTAATTAGCAGAAAAAGCAGCAGAAGATCCAACATCGCTGTTCAAGATTCAAGGGGCACACTGATTAGATAACATCAAAAGAAGTTTTATGAAGGCCCGTATCCTGTCCATTACTCGAGACATGTAGCTTTTTTGTTACTCAAGTTGAAACTCTCAACACATCAATGTATAAAATCCACTTACAGCATAGTGTAGATGTGTTCCATATGGTTTTCCAATTATTGCTCCAAGCTCAAGCTTTTTGATGATCTGTATGACTGGAGAAGTTAGTGACACAGCATCAAATCAAACTTGCAACACAACGGATGATCATAAGCTATATTAAAAATTTATAATATCATCTGCATCTTCTCAAAATAAATGTTCAAGGGATTGAGCAGCATACAAAACCAGTCCAAAGTCGCAATTATTCAGCAAAGTTTGATGCTTACCTCATCACTCCTAGGCCCTAGAATTGCAAAAAAATAGGTTTCGTTAGTGATATCTGTAACCTCCACCTTGTCAGAAAAAAAAATGTACCTGATCACATTATTAGCACCAGTGATCACAGTTAAACTTATAAGAAGAAATCCATTAGCACTAGTCCATGGGTTAACATAATTTCTATAGCTGCTTGTTGGGGTTTTTCTTTTAAGTTTTAAAAAGTTTATCCAAAAACATGATCTTAAAAATCAAGCCATAAGTTCAGATATGCAGCTTTATATTTCACCTAAGCCACAGTCCATTAGATAGTTTCAATATCGAACGGCTTAACTTACCTATTAAGCATGTTCAGTAGACTTTGTCGTGTGTTTGGTGACACAAACAAGCTGACTGCTGTCTTCTGCAAGAATTAAACCATACCTATGATTTAGCCATACAATTGCCAGTCCAATTACTTCTCTGAGACCCATAGAGCAGAATAACTGAGAAAATGCTCACACTATTCTTAAGATACCCCAAAAGGCTACTAAAAGCCACCAAGAAACCATGAATCACAATAATGCTTCCATCTGACGTGAAGTTCAGGAATGCACCATCACCCAAGCTGTGCTGAGATCAATAGTTCTTGCTGTCGGCGTAACAAAAACAGTATCGCAACCCTAAACATGGAACATGCAAAGAATCATTACTATACCTTTAACAGCTTTCTTGCTGTTAAAACCCCCCTCTTGTGGCTACAATAGATCCAAGTTTGGAATAATATTGGGATGTTGATTCCACACATGATTGAAAACTCAGCTGATAATAAAGAGCAGTGAAGTTTACCTGTCCTTCTTTCAAAGATAGAAAATCAGCAGTGCTTTGATTGTGTAAAAAGCGTATACGATCTTCTCCTGTAACTGGACACGAGCAGCAAAAGGCAGGTCAAGTAACTGATGTCAAATATAGGTGAGGCTACATCTAACCCTAGTTTCACACTTTAAAGAATATTACTGCATCAGTCTCAATCCACAAACAACATATCGCTAATAAGGATACTAAGCATGCCCTCTTGGATAAATAGCCACTTTCTTTTACTAGCTCGCAAATAACTTAACTTACTGTTTCTCATGCATCACAAGAGTACCCAACTTGAGTCCTCCCTAACCTCCTCTAGGCTCCCTTCCTCCTTAGTATGTTACTTTGTCCACGGAAACAAAAATTAGTGAAATTCTTCATAAAGCTTTCAATCCCTTCCCATGAATCAACATCTCTTGAACATCCTTTCCAACGAACCAAGTGCTCAGAGACAAAGACAATTTCTCAATCATTTTGCTCTCCTATCACGTACTTTTTCTAGCTCCATGCATTGGATGAAATGTCCTCAAGCATAAAGGGACGGTAACCAGTGGCAGAATGCTTATTACTATGGTAATCAAACTCAATTTATGGAGGATACGTTTCTCCTTTGACTGATACTAGAAACATATGCACGAAGTATATCCTCCATAGCCTGATTAATCCTTTTAGTGTAACCATATGATCTAAAGAACTAAATCTCGATAAGGTTTCCAAATTTTGAAATACAGCTGACCTCAAGTCTCCTATGAATCGACAATTGGGGTCAATCACCACATTAGATAGCAATTGACAAATTCTAGAGATGTGCCTTACAAATATTTGAGCTAAGTTGAAAGCTCTAGTTGTCACCTGCACAAGAACAAAGGTAGTGAACTTCATTTGGCAATCTACCAAAACCCAAACAACATCATTACCTTTCTAAGTCCTAAGAAGACCAACAACAACATCCATAGAGATACTTTCCCACCTCTTAATGGCAATCTCCAATGGATGAAACATGCTACCTACTCTTAGAAATTCCACTTTATTAAGTTAGGATTGTTTACAATCTAGTATATAAGACTCCATGAAGGTCTTCATCTTTGGCTAGTAGAAATTCCTCTATCCCAAATCAAGAGTTTTGTGCACGTCAGATGCTTGACACTTGTGAATCATGTCATACAAGATTTGACGTCTTATCTTGTCATCATCTAGCACACTAAAGGTTCCCAATTCTCAAATTCACTGAGCTTCAAACGACAATTCCAATTCAAACCGGTTCACTCATTTTAAATCAGATTTAGGATATAGGTTGATTCATAAAAAAAAATACCTTATACGACATTCTACCTCATTCTAAATTTCTGAAATTGATTGTGAATTAGAGTGATTGTAAACTATATAATGCTTAATCTATTTATTATCTCTTGTAACTAAGAATAAAAATTATATACATTTGATACCTTAAATCTAATTCTCCAATTCTTTTTAGGCAAGCCTACAATTGAGAAGCCAATTCTTCCAATTTTAAGAAGTACGAATTTGGTACCCTTCAGTCCGATTCAAATAAGCATCATGTCACTCAATTTTATTAGTCCAGTACAAACTTTGCCATAACCAACCAAAACTTGAATCAATTTGACAAGCCCCTTTTGAAAGTATGTAGAAATCAATAGGTATGTTAATGAATGATAATGATTTCACTTCACTAGTCCTACTAAGAACATCGACTGCATAATTAGTAGCAACCTTCATATAGCAAATCTAATAGTCAAAATCATGCATGAACTCCACCCAACCTAGCCTTGCGACATCTAAGATCAGGTTGATGACAAATAATCTAATGGGCTGGTGATTTGTACAAACCACAAACTTATTACCAAAGAGATAGAGTCTCCATGTCACAAGAGCGTGATTTATTGCAAAAAGTTATTTTTCATGAGTGGTGTGTTCCTTGCCTAAACATCATTCGATTCCTTGCTTTCAAAGACTATCGGCCTCCCATGCTACAATAATGCAGCACCTATTGCAAAACTATTCAAATCTATCATGACCACATAAAGTTTATGAATTCAACAATACACAATGTTTGAGAAAAGAAATAAGATTCTTAAATCTTGGAAGTTTTCATGTGATTTCTTTGTTAGATTCCTATTGTGATGAAACAATAGCCAAACACATGAAAGAGAACACAAGTGATGGAAACTCCAACTATATCCCATTTCAAATGAGTTAGGGCGCACTAGATACTTATGGACCTTGTTCTATGCAAAAAGCAAAAGCAAAAGCAGCCTTATTGCCCAATTGATGTCTCTATATAAGGTAAAAGCACCCAACATCTATCTATAGCAAAACTTTGTGCTCCAAATCAAGCACTAGAATCTCGAACTTGAGTCTAACTAAATTCTAACTTGAGTTTACTAAATATAGATAAAGGCCCCTAGAATTAGCATGCAGGCATGGCCCAATAATCTTAATTAACCTTAGATGATAACATTAGGAGTAACAATGTGAACGTTAATTCTAACGCTTCCCCTTAATGTTTACATTATTGATAACAAGAACTATGCACAGCACAAGTATGCACGTGTATCCTCCTCCATGACGTCGTATGATAATGTAGAATTCCTTCGTATGTTGATCCTTTTCATATGAACTTGCTTCATATGACTTCCCAATGTCTCTTGCTTTTGTCTTCATGTCCCTTTAGTGCGTATGTGTGGCCACCATGAGTGCAACATATCATCATTCAATACCTTGACTTCCTTAGGCTCAAACAACTTGACTCCCCCTTAATCAAATTATGTGGACGTGATTAACCTTTCCATAACCTTGAGAACTTTGCTTGAAGATTGACTCCCTTGGTCTCTTTGAACATCTTCCAAGCTACCACAAATACGTAAGGATCTCACCAACACCCATAAAGAAAATGTAATCCTCTAGAAACCTGTACTTCATAAGTAGGTGGCACCACTTGTGTTGAATCCTTGAATTGAATCTACTTCAATTCTCCTAGTACCATGATAAGTTGCCACCTGTGATGGACTTAAATGAACTACTCCCCCTAGATGTTTATCTTGAAAATCATTGATAACACTTCACATTTGCATCCGACCGCTCTCCAACAATGATACAAATAGGACATCGTCTATGAACCAACCCAAATATGCAAGTAATAGAGCATCCCCAATAGAAAGATAAAACGTATACAATACTTCCTCACACAAAATAGCCAGTAGTCCCCCTCAAATACTTTCTCACACTATTACTATTTAAAGTTCTATCCCTTAAAAACCCTAAAATTTAAAAAAAATCTGCGCTCCTCTCTCTCGAGCTCCTCTCGCCCCCCCCTCTATCGCGCGCTCTGTTTTCTCTCTCTCTCTCTCTCTCTCTCTCTCTAGAAGGTTCTCTCTCTAGACGATTCTCTTTCTAGAAGGTTCTCATTTCCCACTTTGCAACGCTTTTCAATTGCCCATGAATCTCCTACCTCTATCTCACACATAGTCACTTGCCCCAAGCAACTGTCCAACTTAGAAAGCACCTCATCATGACATCTATTTATCCTGACACTATGTCATATGCAAACTTCCCAAACTGGTGTACGTCCATCTTCCTTTTAAGAACCTGCTTCACTTAAAAAGACTTCATATTGATTTTCTAAGAATGACCAATAACCTATCGATTCATAGAAATGAACCCTGACAACATGTACTATTGATTTTCAACAGCTAATCAACAACCTTAGCTTCCAAATCTAATTGGAAACAACATAATCTACCACATGACAAAACATGAACTTGGATAGATTCAAGAACATGAAGAAACAACTTTTCTCCAACTCAAAACAGATCTTCCTAGAAGAATTTATCTCACTTGGTACCACCACATGAACAATCAACTATGACTTGGATGGTATCCAGGAATTACTTGACAACCACAACAAACGATCGCTTCGATTAATCATAAATCTCAAGTGATACTAGTTCAGATAGACAAGAAAGTTTCTACCACATAACCAAACTGATACAACATAGAATGACAACCACACAACTTGCCACACCTGTCACTTGTAACAGTGAACTTATCATTTGCCACCATGATAAGAAACTGTGAATCAGTGAAGCATCCTCTTGAATATCAATTCACTTATATAGACCAATTGTCTATACTTCTCATGCAACTCCCTCTTAGAGCTTGAACCTTTGTCAATTTCTACTCGACAAAACCTTGTCCAATCTTAGAATTTTTGAAGTTGATCTTCCTTCAATATGCTGGTTGGTAGCTTCTTCTGCAGCTTCAGTGAGACCGTGATCATTGATTGTCTTCTCCTGCCATCTCCCTCAACATCTTCTTGTTTCATGTAGTTTTCCTTTTCCTGTGAGTTGACCCTTCCACTTTGCGATGAAACTCTTCTGATTACTCTTGTGGATCCTTTCTTCACCTAGCACCCTGATTGCAAAACAACTCCTAGTCGTAATGATGATCATGACTCTTGAGACATCCTTCAACATGCATCCCCTTCGTAAACCTCAGTGATCTGCTACTACAAGACACAACAATTGCATCCTTGCGATTTCTGCATGTCAATGCTTCCTTGCATGTATAACAATTACTTCCAACAGTGATTGACAATCTATAGCGATCTACCAATAGTGTTCTGATTAGTAGCAACCTGTCTCCAACAATAGACTGATCTGTAACATGCAGAGATAGCACTCCATAACAACTCCTAGCCAATGTTCCTTGGGTCTTCACGATCTGCAGAAAACTATGTCCTTGCAGAACTGAAGTTAATCGTTTCCTTAGCACCCCTGTTGTGAACCAGCATTTCCAGCGATCAAGTCTGTTTTCCGGCAATGATCTAATCTGTCAGTAATCCAGCCGAGCGATCAGTATTGCAGGCTTTCACAGGTCAACAGATTCAAATCTGCAGCGAACATGTTCCAGCTGCTATCAGATTTCCAGCAGCTAGTAAACAGTTAACCAGGTCTGCATGCAGCGATCTAGCAGTAGGCAGCCAACGAACAGTCATCAGATACGCCAGCAATCTAATACAGCAGTAAACAGGTCTGTCAGCGATCTGTAGCAACAATCCAATCAACCAGTAAACGGTTCTAATGCATCGATCTATAGAACAACGATCTAATACAGCCAGTGTTCCAGCTCAGGTAGTGATCTTATTCTAGCGATCCAACTCTCAGGTAGTAGCGATCAAGTCAACGATCAGGTCTGAAAATCTTCTCCTTAGAATCCTAATTAACCTTAGATGACAACATTAGGAATGTGAGTGTAGTTTCTAACATTCTTATTCCACTCTATGGGTTCACCAGGCTTTTCCTTTTTATTGATCATCCCCTTAGATTCATTGCTCATGGTGTTACCACTTTTGCATACCCTTCAATGAACTCCTAGATGAATGTAGAACCCAAGAGAAATTTCAAGTCTCTAATCTTAGCTATGGGCCACTCGACAACTACCTTTAGCTTGCCATCATCAATTCTCATGCTAAGACATCATGACATGTCTAGATAATATTTTTCTTGGTTAAAAAACTCACAAATAGTTTCTTAAGCGACGAGCGTACAGCCTCTCCTATCTGAGGATTCTTAGAACAGTTTGAGATGCTCGAGCTGCTCCTCTACTGCCCTACTATAGATGAGACATAATACTACAGATTTCCCTAGACAAGGACGAAAAAGGTCATTCATTATTTGTCATAATGTTTCACTAAAACACGTTTCATTCAATGAAACTCTGTTTGAAACGGACCGTTCAAAACAGATTTTAGAATTAGAGCCACAGAAAAACTCCTAATGTGTGTGCGTGTGAAAGTTTCGCATAAAAAACTTTAGTTTGAAACAAAGTTGCAGATTGCGTTCCAGAATGTGTTCCGAATCACAATCTATATTGTGATCCAGAAAACCTGGTTAGGCTTTTCTGGAATGCAAATTTTTTTTTTGGGGTGCCAAAATGGGTATCAAATGAAAGTTTTTTTATCTAGTTTGCCAACAGTTTCAAGACCAATGGGGTCTAGTTTTGGGCCATTAAGTGAATTTTTATCGTGGTTTTCAATCGAATTTGTATTGTGTGAAATGAAATCATATGAAACTATACTGAACGACATCAAACTTGACAACAGTTATGAAGCATAAGCACCCATCTCATAGCTTGCTACAGAAATGTAAATCAGCTCAACATACTCAACAAAAATGAGTACATTATACATTGCCACCGTGCTGATCACACCACTGCCTCAACGTTGCCACTGTGTTGATCACACCCTGAACAATGCTCCAAGATGGCCAGAATGCACCATCACCCTCTCACCCCATTCATCCGTCTCTCTCTCACTCTCTCAATCATTGTCTAGACACTTAAACAACACTTGTTTTCCTTTAACAAAATAGGAATAAAACCAAGCCAAAAAGAACAAACCTTAAAAACGGTTCGCCATTTTTTTCCCAACAAAAAAAGCTATTCAAACGCATTTCAAACACATTGCGAAAAGGCTTTTCAAAAAGTCCATAAAACATATGATTTTGTCAAAATGTCACAGGAACATTTGTCAAGCCAAAAAGGTAAGAGTAAGAACTCATAGTGCCCATATCAACTCTTGAAACAGTTGTTGGTACATTTTTCAATCAAATACTCATTTGATGACACCCTTTCCTCGAGTCGGAGTATTTAGCTCCAAGGTCATCCTTCATTGCTTCTTGGATCGATTCAATAGGCAATTTGACTCAGCCAAGCTGGCTAATTCCAAGCTATTCGGATCCAATCCCAAGAATCTAAACTGGAATTATGGTTGTTATGTTTTGTTTGGTTTTATAGAAAAAAGCAGTTGTTTGTTTAAGTTATAAAACAATCATAATGGCATCAAATGAAGCATAAAAGACAATAAATAGCATAGCAATCCCCTACAAAGAGTATTGATGGTATATCATCACTGGCTAAACCCCTACAAGTAATAGCACGAGTGGTCTACACAACGTACCAAATGAATAGCAGGTACTCTAGAACTTTCGGTTCTAGTTCCCAAGAGGGTTGTGCCCTAAAACTTGGTTAGTACCCGAGTTCTTAAAATTGTCTAGGGTGTTCGTAAATGTTTAGGGTTTAGGGTGCAAACTACATTGTCAGAATGCAATTATATTTTCAATCCTAAAAAATCCCGAATCCTAAATTCCAATATAGCTTCAATGCCCATTGGCTTAAATGCTCCCCTTATAATGTCTCCTTGCTTTCCTCTCAAAAAAGGTCAAATCTCCACCCACCTCTCTTCAAAACTTGTGAATGGGCAAAAAAATCCACCCATTTACGTTTTTTATTTCTAGCAAGTTAATTCGAACCAAAAGTCCAATTCAAATTGGTTGGTTCCAATTTGATGGCCCTCAAATCATCACATGAGAACACATTGCATCCATCCTAGGTTACAAATACTTACTCTTGATAGTTAACTTATTAGAGCCATTCTTATCTACGCACATGCATAACCCTCCATCACTTTCACAAACTAAAAGAATAGGTGCACACCATGGAGTTTGTTGGCTCATATGTGTCCAATACCAACATACTCTTGAGTATTCTTCCCACTTAATCTTCCTCTTTTTGACTGAATGCATATGGTTTCCTAAATTCAAGTTGATAACTCAAGCACGATTAAATACGGTAACAGAAACAATAAGCAACAAGACTCTCTTTCTTTGTCCTCCATCCATCAAAATATATAAACTAAATCTACCCAAACCTACCAGACTTCTGGAGAACTTTTCTAGAGATAACTTGCAACCTGAAAAGAAAGAAATCAATCACCTCGTAGCCTGCCAAAATGAGACATCTCTACTACCTGCCAGTCAAAGACATAGAGTGTGACCTAAAGTATGCCAAATGTATCTTCAAGGACAAGGTACCATATTATTTCTTAAAATACAAATACAATAATCCATGGATACACTTTTTAGCTTGAAATTGATATCACCCTAGCCTATCACAATCATGCAGGTCCAATGTGAACAAAATTCCCAACTTAGCAACAAAGTTTATGGGTGGACAACCATACATTAAGTAAAAAGATAAGCCATGCCAAGAGGATCAAACATAATCATAACACTAATATTGAATCAAAATTGGATGCTGGTTTGAATTTACTTTCTTATCGTCTTGCTTTAACACCTTCTTGGGACAGATGTATAGAGCTCATCCAGCCAAAAACACTTACAACAACATCATTTGTTGCTGCGGCAATAGCTTTGTCATCAAAACCAAATGTCTTTACAACACCATCTTCGGAAAATTCTGCACCCATGTCCCTCATTATTTCCTATAGCAACAAGCATTTTCCAATTCCGTTAATTTCCGTCATGAAGAGAGAAGAACCCCATTAACCAAAATAGAGCTTAACAAAAAATCAATCAGCTACTGAAGCTTTGAAGTCCGCAGTCAAATTTTAAAAAAAGAAAAATAAGTGGCAATTGATAATCTTTTGGATGTCTAGAAAATTAATTACTCTCCAGAGTGCTTCACGCTTTGACTTTCCAAGAGAGCAAAGAAAAGTGCTTCATCTAAAGAGAGCAAAGGAAGCAAGTCTTAATTTGTAGAATCACACAGCTCCATGTGAAGAAAGAGCACCCTTTCTATATGAAACAAATCTTTTCTTCACAAAAATTTCTCGTCTTCAAAAAAATGTCGGATCTACTAGTTGGAGGATCATAAGGCCCTACTACAACATGGAATTTGCAGTTTGTCGCACATAGAATTCAGCAAGGTAAGCATGTAACAATTATTTGAAAGGTATAGTCATTGACCATTATGTTAATAATAGAATAGCTCCAAACAATTGTTAATTTTCTTCCACAAACTTTAATATGGGATGATTTGATCTTGAATTTTCACTATAATAGTGGAAGCAGATGCATTCACCACTGTTTACACACTAATGCATTCTCACGCCTCATATTTCTTTCAATATTTTTCATTTTGTTAATTATGAGTTATCACTTCTCAATTCTACAAGTTTTCTGGTCTTTGTACTAGTAGAAATGTTTTTTTGAACCAATCAGGCGATTTGATTTTTTTGTTACTCCATAAGGGTTACTTTTTTAGGCAATTCATAAAAAAAGTTTTTATTGTTTTATGATTGGTATTTCAACTTTTTAGAATGGTATGCCTTGTGTTAGTGAAATTGTAGTGAGAATTGATTAGTGTTAAGGTTCAATCGCTACCTGATCTGCAGTTCGTCGGTTTGGTTGCTGGCCCATTACAATAAACATTAAACTGAGAGGTTGGATATAGATGACTCACAGAGAGGTGGGCTGGAGAGACATTTGAAGGGTGCTAAAGGTCTCAGTTAGCGCTAAGTATGCACATTCAGCCAATTACCTTCTTTCAAAATTTTCGCTATTCAGCTAGTAAGAACTAAATTCAAAGCTTGGAGCCGTTAGCTGACAGCAGACGGGGCATCACTTTCACTTGGTTAGCACTAACTGAACAATGCAAACAGAAATACGGATATAAAATGAGCAATCTCTTGATTGCGACCCACGGAACCAATTAACCAACAAAAACAGCTCCAATACTGCCTAATTTGCGAAAAGAATCACCAAAACTCCATCAAGTTTCAAGTGCAACGACGAGACGATGTGGGTTGTCAAATCTGTGAGGAGGGTAAAAGGTAGTCTAGGAAAGCATCTCCAGCAACTCGCCAGAAAACAAAGACCACAAAAAGGGAAATTCTTACGTGCAAATCTTTATCAATGGGAGGGGGATGTATTTCTGCAGCTGAAGCAGCAATTCTTTGATTTGAGTTTTGTATGAAACGTGAAAGTGGCCAAGCTCTCCTCACCCTTTCTCGCCCCACCCCAACACTATCATAGCTCCTCGTCCTTCCACTTTGCATGATGGATCGAGCTGTTGGGCACTTCCAGCGCTGGCTTGAGCATCCATTGTAGATAGCAAAAGGCGGACCGACTACATAAACTCTTGATGAATGTGAAGCGGTGAATGTCAATTGGAGAGACATCGCATCAATATCTCTCTCTCTCTCTCTCTCTCTCTCTCTCTCTCTCTCTCTCTCTCTCTCTCCAATACCTCACTAACTCTCTCTCAACTCACATTATTGCTATTTTTTGGTATAGAAACCCTAAAGATCTAAATCTAACCCTAACCCTAACCCTAATCCATCTAACCCAAATTTTGCATTTCATACAAGCTAAACAAAACATTGTATACAATCTCAACAAAAGGTAATTTTGCATCTTCCTTTTTTATTCCAAAACAAAAGTACATAGTTTCGCATTCATATCTTATGAAAGCTGTTTACAAAACAACAAAATTCTGCTTAGAGTCTTCCAAAACAAGAGTGCTGACAATCTTCCAAAAGAGCATAATGCTCGCATGGCTCACAATGCCTCAGATTCGCACTCACTCAAGCTAACATATCCATATTGCACATCATTTTCACCAAGTCCATCATTTCCACCATCATTCTGTAGAATAGGCTCAAAGGATTTGAGCCCACTAGCCTCGTCCTGCATCTTCAAACCATACAAGTTATCAAACCTCGGAGCACAACTTTTAAAATATCGAAAATCTGCATCTTTTGGAAAAAAGATTGCCATCACATCATCCATGGTCACAAGGCTTGGTACCTTCATAGCCTTCCAGACTGCAGCAGCTCTCACCATGCCATTCCTTTTCCCTGGAATGGTGTCACCCATGTGGCTGCTGGATAATACTTGTCTGTCCTTAGCATAGCCAATAAAACCTGAGGAATGGTTGAACTAACTCTACTTTTCATATGATAAACTGAAAATATAAATGCTCGCTCAAACAGATTAACAGGGGTTAAAGATACACGACTTTTAATCTCAGAAGCCCCATACTTAATGTACTCTTCACGACCTTTATCTATATCACTCTGATCTACACCATACATAACGCACTGAAAATGATCCTTTCCAAAATCCTTCAAACAGTATCCAATCATTCCATGCCAGGTATGAATACCCTTTTGCCTCAGGTACCTACACAACACCAAGTTTCCAGGTGGATCTTCTTTTGTCCAACCCAAATATTGCTTCAACAAGTGATTGACGTTTAGTACAGAAGATGCAAAGCACTTACAAATCATCTGAAAATGCAGATTCATTAGCATACCTCCTCTCTCAAGCCCACATAAACCAGCAATGCATTCTCAAGAATTTCTCAATCACACCTATAAGCTTTGGATCAACATCACAACCAACAATCCCCACTGTTACACTTAGTTCATGCACTTTTTTGGGTTTCTCATACCGCTTCACAAGCTTGAAGTCAGCACACTTTTTTACCTCCAATTTCTCACTACCTGCAGGAATTCTAAACTCATCATTAGCCTGTCCATTGATTCCACACTCCAGAACTCCTTCATTTGCCTGCTTTCGAACCATTGTCAATCTGCCAAACACATCAGAAAGGTGAATCTGCTGTTTTACTTACAACTCAGATTATCTCTGTAACAGCCTATCATTCACTCACACACACACATACACACGTCAGTTCGCACACGCACACACGCACGTCAGCTCACACACATGCCTACTGGCCTCACTCCTCTCTATCCGTTGTGAAGAAAGCTTTTTGCTTTTACAGTTGTGATCAGAGTGGTCAGAAACAGATATACATTTGGCACACATACAAATCAAGAGTATCCTTGGCAGCAAATCAATGTCTCCCTGGCAGCGAAGGCAGCTCCGTGTTTCCTTGGCAGCACCATGTTTCCCTCCACGCAGCTCCAAGCTCACAACCTTTCCTCCACGAAGCTCCAAGCTCTAAGGAGATGACAACGATGGCGATCACAATGGCAACGTCTACACCCACGCAGCTCCAATGGCAACGTTTACACCCACACTTCCTCCAGCAACGTTTCGCGACCTCCAGAAATTTCCACCACGTCGCATCAACTCATTTCCAGAAATTTCCAGCACGTTGCATCAACTCATTTAATGCAATGTGACTGGTCCTAGGGCTACGTGGCCCAATCAAAACGCATAAAACGCGTTTTCTCTATCACTGTTGACATTCTCTCTCAATAACACACACACACACTCACACGCACGCACATGCACTCTCTCTCTCTCTCTCTCTCTCCCCAACACATCACTATAACTCTCTCTCAATATAACACACACACACACTCTCTCTCTCTCTCCCTCTCTCTCTCTCTCTCTCTCTCTCTCTCTCTCTCTCTCTCTCTCTCTCTCTCTCTCTCTCTCTCTCTCTCTCCAACACCACTATATCGCTATATATCTCCCTTACAAAAGAAACCCTAAACAACAACAAAAATTTACTCTCGTATTCTCTCTTGCCATCATGATTTCTCTCTCCTGCCATCAGATTTTATACTTGATTTCCTCTCTCTAAAACTTCTCTTTTTAGGAGTTTTGAGAGACAGAAAGTGTGTGTATTCTTTCACTTCATCTTCGTTTCAACTGATTTCGAATGCCCTTCAAAAACATTTTAGGGCAAACATGGACCAATGAGAACCTCTGAAACACCTTTTTTCCACAATAGCCTACATTCTCGCTATTTCTCTCCCATATCATAAAACCCTAAAAATGAAGAATTCTCTCTCTCTCTCTCTCTCTCTCTCTCTCTCTCTCTCTCTCTCTCTCTCTCTCTCTCTCTCTCTCTCTCTCTCTCTCCTGCCATCACGTTTCTCTCTCCTGCGATCTAGATTTTATACCCTTATTTTTTCTCTCTAAAAGTTTTTAGAGAGAGAGAGAGAGAAAATTCTGTCACTTCAACTGCTTTTCAACTCATTTTCAAATGCCCTTTAAAAACATTTCAGGACAAACGTGGACCAATGAAAATCTTCAAAACGCCTTTTCTCCACAACATCCTACATTCTCTCTCTCGCACCTCACTTTATAGTTTTACTCCCACAAAATCTAAAATTTTAACCCTAAAACTCTAAAATAGCCCTAGCCCTAGATCTGAACTATTATTAAAAACAAGTAGGATGTGGTATTGTACACAAAGTCCTTGCCATGTTACATTGTGGCATTTCTACTTTATGTTAATCTTACAATTTAGAATAATGGGAAAGGCATTCCCAACATAATATGAGAATAATAAATTGCATTTTTTGTGAATATTAAAATGATGTATATGATAAAATTTAAAAATGTGTGGAAACTATTTTATGCAACGGATTTATATTTGAATTTTGAAATATGAGCATGATTCTAATAAGTTTGTATTTTATAAAAAGAAAATTTGATATCAATTTGTTGTAAGTTTTGAATAGATGTCTGATAATTAAAATTGATAGGCTCTGTTGATGATTATAGTTTCTTTGCTTAATGTATGGTTGATTATACATATGATTGTATGTGTTTTCTTGAACATAGGTGTAGTTGATTTTGTTTGAAAAGACGTAACAAATTGAGAAAATTAAAGAAGAGAGCAGGAATATTGCAGAACTGCTCTCCTATTACAGTTAGCTGCTAGATGCAAAAACAGTCTAATAGAACTTTATGCTAAATATAATCGCAACTTTAAGTGCTCTAACTACCCAACATGATCTTAAAATTAATTCATACTCTCAAAAACGAAAGTACAGTCCACCGAAGAGATTAGAAATGGTTTGTATGTGGTACTACTGAAAATTAGATTCAATGTGAAGTATGGTTCTGAAATAAATGGAAGAGCAAAATGATATTGCGAGTTCCTCAGGCGTCAGAGACAGCCATCATCTGATCAGAAACTAAGGAGTCGTAGACGTCCGTGTTCTGATCAGAGTGAGTAAACAAGCGCGATCAAACAACGCTAGAGTGCATTCAATCACAACAAGCATTCATCTACGTTATACATAGATAGAAAAGATGCTACTGCTTTACACTTAAGCACAATACAAATAGCAATTACAACAAAAAACTGACGGTGTAACTGGGAGGCTCAAATAATATGTCTCATGGACAAAGCAATCAACTATCTGTGCTTGGATGATCTATTTATAGATTTCATCCGTGTATTAATTACATAGTATATGGTTAACAAATCAGTATATGGCTTTTATGGCAACTATACATAGTATATACGGTCAACAAATCAGTATCGTTGACGTGGATGAGGACGTCGCAAACTCTCTCACTTCACATTTTACGTGAAGTGGTTTTCTCTCACTTCGCAAATTTTGGGAAGTGGCTGGGAACGTTCCTCATTCAAAAACAGACAACCTTCGGCACTTTACCTCTCCTTTTGGGTTTTTGTGAAAAAGCCGGAGGTGCCTTTAAACAAGTTTTAAGGTGCCCTTAGAAAGTTAAAGGTGCTCTTAAGAAGGTGAAGATGTCTTTAGCAATTTAACTTTTTCCACTTTTCGGAAAAAGCGAACGAACCGAAGGTGCCTTTAAAAAGTTGGCGAAGGCGTCTTAAACAGTTCAACCCTTAAAAATAGAGGACCTTCTGGAATTTTCTCTCTTCACATTTTTCAGAAAAAGCAAAAAAGAGCGAAGGTGTTAAAAATAGTTAAACTGTTGAACTGTGAACAAGTTGACTTCTTAAAAAAATAATTGAATGGAAGAAGTCGAAGATAAGTGTCGCAGTTTTTGGAAAGTGCAAAAAATGTGAATTGCGACACTTAGTGTATTTTTGCAGACTGTTCAAAAATAATGTAAATCTGCATACTTGGTCTAAATGCAAGTTTGTGGAAGTCCTTGAAGATGGCCAAGTCTTCAATGACTTCAAGTTATTAAACTTAACATCTGAACTTAAAATTATGATGGGAATGGTTACCCTTTGCTGGAGATCAGCCGGAAGTCCGTTGTAGACATCCTTCAAATAAATTGGCTATATAAGTCATGATTCCAAGGAGGCAACTGTGGGCTTAATTTTCAATAGCCCCCCTTAAGGTCATGGTTGGTGCCTTGGTATCTTCGTCAGGTTCAGCATGTTGAAGAACTTCTGGTGCTTGATCCTGGGAAGCGCTTTGGTGAAGATGTCTATGGCCATTTCTGTTGTGGAGCGGTATTGAAAGATCACTTGCCCTAAGAAAACTTTCTCCCGAATGAAATGATACTAGATTTCTATGTGCTTGGATTTGCCATGAAATCTGGGATTCAGTGACAGTGAAATACAACTCAAGTTGTTACACAAAATGGTGATAGCATTGAACTGAGTGTGATGTAAGTCGTGAAGTAATAACGTGATCCATACAGCTTCTTTTGAAGCTTGCCATGCAGCGATGTACTCGGCCTCTGTCGAAGAAAGCGCAACTGATTTTTGCTTCCTTGAGTTCCATGAAATCGGTCCCCCTGCCAAATAGAAACAGATGCTGGAGGTAGATTTTCTAGTAGAAATTGTTCCTTCCCAATCTGAGAAACTATGGTTTGTTGTGATATGCTTGTGATCTGTTTATGGTTAGCAAGGGGGTGCTAGATAGGTCTTGCTTGGAGCTTGGATCTAGCTATGGTTAGGTGGTGAATACTTGAGGCCAGCTTGTTATCTTCCTTTGTGTTTAAGAGTAGGGACATAGGTGGAGGAGAGATCCTTGGAGGCTTGCAGATTCTTACTTGCAGGTGGAGGCATCTTAGCTTGGAATTGGAGAAGCATCTTGGAGCTTGCAGGTTGCTTGGAGGACATTTGGAGGCTCTACCTTGGATTTGGAGGACTTTCTCCTTTTTACTTGTTAAAGTTGTATCAGAGCTAGACAAAGGATGGTACCCTTTCTAAACTTCTTCAAGTTCTATTAAGATCACCAATTAAATTTTTTTTGAGAAAGATTATTGGATTTCCTAGTGGTAGGAAACTTGTAGTTGGAGTACCCAATGAATCTATTCTTCTTAAGAAAAGAGTAGTGATTCTTATAGAATCGTATAGGGGCTAATTTTTTATTATGTTAGAGAAGTTTTAAAGTGGGCTTTGGGTTTTTGAAAGTTCTAAAAAAAGATTTGTGGGATGGTTAGAGGAAGTCTTCCTCTACATACACAAACTTTTTTTTGCACAAAGATTGATTCTACCTATGTGTTTTGATCAAAACTAGTGTTGTTTATGCATAAATGAAGTGTCTGAAGTTCTGATTTTCATTTTGAAGTTCTATTTTTCAGACCTGTAAATCTGAAAATCAGATCTGAAAAGTGAAGTTTTCATCCAAACTTCATTAGTTACACCTTTCTATCTCCTAGTTTCATGAAGATGGCAATGTAGGAAAGGAATGGTAGTGTAACTTTGTGTATAAAACAAGTTTTGAAGTTCTACTTTTTGTCATTATGAAGTTTTGATTTTCAAAATTGTAAATTTGAAAATCAGATCTGAAATTTGAAGTTTTTATTAAGCTTCATTAATTTTCCTTTTCTAGACACTAGTTTCATTGGATTTGGAGATCTAGAATAGTGAGAAATATGAAAATTTTGGTTTCTTTTGTAATGAAAAATAGAAATGGAATGGGATTGGGATCTTTATGTAAACCTTAGCTTGGATTTAGTTAAATGAAGTATACATAAAGATTTGGTTTTCATTTTTGCTTTGGATTAAGGTAGCTTGTTATTGTTGTTCTTTTAAGCTTGGATTGAGCTTGCAAATAGTAGGCTTGGATTGAGCTTACAAACAATAAGATTGAATGAGTAAAAATTAAGTGCTTTTATTTCGCATTGGATGTAAGAATTAAAGCATTTCTATCATTCTAATTTGAACCCTTGTTGTTATATTTGCATAATAGGAAAACACACAAGCAACACCAATGGATCAAACCAATGATAACCCAACTTTTCATTTATCAAACCCATCCAATGTGACACAAGCTCTTGAACATTTGTATCAACAAATTTGAGCCACTAATAAAGAGTTTCTTGAAACTAAACAAAAGAACCAAGACTTGAAGTCCAGGTTAGCCAACTAGAAGAAGCATGTAGTTCTACCTCCCGTAAAATTGTTTAAGGGAGAGAAGAAAGATAGGAACTTACAAGTGGTAAGTTCATGGCTTAATGTTTGGAACAAATACTTTGGCATGAACCAATTCCCAGAATGTGAAAAGTTATCCACTGTTACTATGTTCCTTGAGGGAAAAGCCTTAGTATGATGGGATGACCTAGTTGCAAAAGGCAATCAACCTTGTACATGGGAAGATTTTTGCATAGTATTAGGGAATACTTTCTACCATTGTTAGATGACTATGAACACTTTGAACAATTTATTCAGGATTTTCATGAGTACTTGAATCCACTAAGCCCAAAGTACAAATGTTAATGTTTATTGATGGGTTACCAAAAGATTATCAAATGGATGTTTGTAGGAACCATCCAAAAACCCTTGAGAATGCTATTAGGGCTGCAAAGTTTTTTTATGACACACCTAAGCCACCTAGGGGTCAACAACCTAATGAGCAGAAAAAAGTTTTTCAATCTAAGAGGAAGGATAGGAAAAATGTTAGTGAAACACATTCCAATTCCAATAATCCTAAGAAAACAAAGAAAAACTTTAAAAACAATCAAGGTGGCATTGATAAGGCTGAAGCTCATAAGAAGAACCTGTGCTTCAAGTGCAATGGCGAGGCTCACCTTGCACGAGATTCCATCAAAAAACAAGCTTCTACCTCAGGTAATCTATCTCGAAGTAATGAGATGGATGTTTATTTGCTTAGTTCTTTAGTTTATTTGCATTACAGGTAAAGGTAAAGATCAAGTTGTTAATGTCCTTTTTGACACAGGATCCACTCATAACTTTATTAATGTAAATTTGGTGCAAGACGCTAAAGCTTCCCCCAGAAAAAGTGAGTGACAATGGCATCAGGAATGAATTCTGCGTTTATGGATTATGTT
This sequence comes from Diphasiastrum complanatum, assembly GCA_029204225.1. Lineage (NCBI taxonomy): Eukaryota > Viridiplantae > Streptophyta > Lycopodiopsida > Lycopodiales > Lycopodiaceae > Diphasiastrum > Diphasiastrum complanatum. The sequence goes on along the minus strand of CM055099.1, from coordinate 63,078,895 downwards.
GTTCTTGATTTAGAATTGCACATACAGGACTACTCTGAAAAAATAGAATTCCATGCTGTTGCATTAGCAAATGTGGATATTGTTCTCGGGCAACAATGGCATTTTGATAAGAATAAGTCATTAAAAATCGATTTTGTTGAAAAATCTTTATCTTTTACGCATGACAATTCTTTAATTAAGATCATGGCTAGTTCAAGTGTTGACACTGAAAATGTTAACCCTTATTCTAAACAGGAACTTAATTCTATTATGAAGAATTCAGATTTTAAAATTTATTTATGTTTTCATAATGATATGATTTGTCTCAATGATGAAGAACTTAACATAAATGCCATGAGTATACCCAGGGAAAACACTACAGAATTTGAAGCCTATAATGAACTTAGGCATGAATTCAATGATGTTTTTTTAAACCTTCCTATAGGTTTACCACCAGAAAGGACAGTTGATCATAAAATTGAACTAATACCTGGAGCAATTCCAATCATACAACATCCTTATAAGATGAGTGCATCGGAAGAGGCTGAGGTAAGTAAACAATTACATGACTACCTGAAAAAGGGGTGGGTACAACCTAGTAAGTCTCTCTGGGCATCACCAGTGGTTCTGGTTGCCAAGATGGGACTATAAGATTTTGCATGGACTATAAGAAACTGAACTAGGTAACCTTTAAGAATAAATATCCACTACCGCGGATGGATGATCTAATAGACTATCTTGGTGGTGTTGGGTACTTTTCCAAGATAGATCTAAGATCAGGTTACCATCAGATACGCATTAAGGCAGAAGATATACCCAAAACTAGGTTTCAAACTTCCTTTGGTCACTACGAATTTATGGTGTTGCCTTTTGGTTTGACCACTGCACCGGCAACTTTCCAACAGATGATGAACGATTTGTTCATACCATATTGGGAAGATTCGTATTGGTATTCTTAGATGATATCCTAGTGTTCAGTAAGACTTTGGCGGAACATAAAGAGCATCTTAGGATTGTCTTGGACATACTAAGAAGAGAAAAGCTCTTTGCCAAGGATTCTAAATGTGATTTTTTTGCTAAGGAATTGTCCTACTCGGGGCATAAGATCTCCGAACGAGGAGTGGAGATTGAGCCAGATCGTATCCAGAGGATTATTGATTGGCCAATTCTCACCACAGTTTGGAAAATCAAGTCTTTCTTGGGGTTTGTTGGATTTTTCCATCGGCATATTCCCCAATTTGCTTGATTGGCATTTCCCCTTACCCACACCTTGAAAGGCTATAAGAAGCTAAGCTAGAGGGCTATGAGTCCACTAGTGGTGTGGACAGAGGATATGTTTTGAGTTGCTTAAGAAAAGTGTCACTTCGGCACCAATATTAATCATTGGCGATCCCAATAAGCCTTTTGTGGTTAGGACCGACGCCAATGATTATGCTATTAGAGCTGTTTTGATGCAGGATGGAGATCTTGTGGCTTATGAAAGCAAGAAGCTCAATCCTGTTCAGTCTAGGTATTGTACCTATGAGAGGGAATTGTTAGCAATTATTCATTCCTTGAAAATTTGACGACATTATTTATATGGAGACAGATTTGAAGTTTTGACGGATCATCAGACTCTTCGACATTTTTGTGATGCTACAGATTTAAAGGGGAGGCAAGCTAGATGGGCTGAGCTGATGCAAATCTTTGACTTTTCTACACGTTATTGTAAAGAAAGTCAAAATACTCTAGCGGATGCTTTGAGTAGGTTACCAGTTATTAATCAGTTGAGCTTTATTGTTATAGAACCGGGGTTGTTTCAGTCTCTTCAAGGACTTTATGAGTCCGATCCTTATTTTGGAAAGTATTGGCAACAAGTACTTTTAGGGTTCAATTCAAGTTTGCAAGATTCCTTGAATCAGGAAAAGACTGAAATGGATTACCTAATTTGAAACAGGATTTTGTTTTGTAAGGGAAAGGTGTGTGTTCCAGAGAATGACACAGTAAGGGCCCAAATCTTGCATGAGTGTCATGATAGTCCATGTGCAGGACATCCCGGTATACAAAGAACACTTGACTTAGTTCGAAGGCAATTTTGGTGGCCTAAGATGAAAAGTCAAGTAGAGGCCTATGTACTTAAATGTACTAAGTGCCAATTAAATAAAGCTGAGAGGCTAAAAGCTAGTGGCCTATTACATCCTTTAGATATTCCTACTGGAAAGTGGGAAAGTATATCTATGGATTTTGTGGTCGGGCTTCCACGTACAGGGAAGGGCCACGATTTGGTTTGGGTCATTATTGACAGACTTACGAAGTTTGCTCAATTTACCCCAACGAAAACTATTGTTAAAGCTTCATAACTAGCTCAACTATTTGTTGAGAAGCTTTTTTGACTATACGAATTGCCTTGCGATATTGTCAGTGATCGTGACCCAAAATTCACTGGGAATTTTTGGCAAGCAGTATTTGAAAAGTTGGAAACAACTTTAAGTATGAGTTCTACAGATCATTCAGAATAGACATTCAAATGGAAAGGACCAATCAGACGATGGAGGATATGCTTCAAGCATATTTGGGCCATCGGCAGTCTGATTGGGAACAATACCTTCCACTGGTGGAATTTTCATATAACAGTGCAAAACATTCAGCAACTGGATTCAGCCCTTTCATGCTTATGTATGATTTTTAACCTCGATCACCAATTAGTGTTGACATGAAAAACCTACGAGTGCAAGCCGAAGCTGATTTCCTTACGGATATGCAAGAAATGTTACAGCTAGCTAAAGATAGTATAAGAAGTGCCCAAGACAGGGCAAGGCACTATCCTGATCTATCTCGGAAGCACAAGGTATTCATGGTCAACAATTGGGTATCTTTGACCCTAGTCACTCTAGAGGCTTGAAAACTGGTAAGTGTGCAAAGTTGGCACCTAGGTATTGCAGTCCTTTTAAGGTTATCCAAGTGATAAACAAGGTCGCATACAAACTAGACCTTCTAGTTAACGTTGGAATTCATCATGTTTGTCACGTTCGTAACCCTCGTTAGGGGTTGGGGAGACCCTGCTCCCTGTGGAAGATCTAGTGGAACTTCTTCATGATGAGTTTGTGAGTGGACCACCTGGACCCGAGGTGATTGTAATAGCCGGCAGAAGACTCTACGGAGTAGAGTGCTTCAGGAATTTTTAGTCAGGGTGGAGGAGCAAATCAGAAGAGGAGGATACCTGAGAAAAGGAGGCTGATCTCCAGAAGAATTTTCCAAATTTTTTTCTACAAGAAAAAATTTAAGTTTAAGGGGAAGAAATGTTACATACCTATGTAACTAATAGTATTCCTCCAGACCCCTATTAGTCCATTTAGTGTTTGGGACTACATGGCAAGGTACCCTTAGGATTAAGGGTATGTACCCTTGGATAAGGACAGACAAGTGATTATACCTTAGTCAAAGGTATGGAGTCATGAGACCTTTGGATAAGGGTTATCTTTAGAATTAAGGGTAGATGTCTTTAATAAAGGTACTAGCGTCCTTGATTAAGGGCAGGTATGTGTCTATGCCTTGGATGGAGGTATGGGACCTAGAAAGGTCTTAGAAAGTCATTGGATGACTATATTTCTAAACCTTGGTCCTCAACCTTGAACCATATCACTTTATTGGTCTTGGACCAAAGTATACAAGCACAACTTGGGCAATGGGTCCTAGTAGGAGGGCGCCCTCCTAAAGGGTCCATTGAGTTTCAAGCTCCACAAGAATAGTAATCAAAGAGTCATAAGTTATGGAAGATGTCTGATGACCTTCCATAAGCCTATGAAGGCTCTTGAACTCCTCTAGGTCTCTCTCTTTCTCATTGGATGTGCATGGAACTCCATAGTGTATTGGAGAGAGCTCGATGCCATCTATATAAGAGGAGTAGGGCTCCCATTGGGAGGGAGAGAGATCTCTTTTGCTTACCTTGCTTATGCTCTAGTGTGGCTACTAGTGTGTAGAGTAATTCTTGTGTGTAGTATGCTAAGGGTTTAGATCTTGCTTATGGTATGAGACATAAGTAGGGTTTGGATCTTGAGTAAACTATGGTTTGTTGTGATATGCTTGTCTGTTTATGGTTAGCAAGGGGGTGGGAGTTTGGATCTAGCTATGGTTGGGTGGTGAATACTTGAGGCCAGCTTGTTATCTTCCTTTGTGTTTAAGAGTAGGGACACAGGTGGAGGAGAGATCCTTGGAGGCTTGCAGATCCTTACTTGTAGGTGGAGGCAACACAAAGGCCATACCCTCCTGAATGAAGCGACATACTCGATTGTGTTCCTCACATGGTATGACATGTTTAAACAGATTGATAGGTTTGGTAAACTTACGATCATGCCTTTGCTTGGCACTAGGCTGAGCATGAGTCAAATCTGTGAAATGCACAAATCTTAGGTCGTCCATCAGAAGGGTACCATGTTGCAAGCACTCATAAAAATCCTTATACATTTTGGGAAAAACTTTCCTGTGCTCAGTGACAAATCTCTCTATGTCAACTAAAAATTAAAATAGGACAAAAAATGGGCTTGTCTGTCGCTAACACCAGCATCAACAAGGAAAGAACTAAGAGCTCTATCATAGATCGAACTAGTAAAAGAGGAGGCCATATTGATATGAGAGGCACTGATTAGCAAGGGGACCTAAACGGTGTAATTTTGGGTGCGTGATGGCGATATACACTGTACACGATTTCGAATATCAAAACTACACGCCAGGGGAACAGTGCGACTATGGAAACGTCTGTTGGGCGCTTGGTAGCGATATTGTATGTACTGATTTCGGAGCAGGTCGGTTTGTTGGACTCAATATGCAAGATTGAATTCCGAAATTGACACTCATATATATAGTGTAATTCAAAGGAGCTGAACCGTACACGTGCTTTGAAAACATGCGGTCAAAATTGCCACACATGTGAATGACGGCTAGATCATTGCATGACACGTGTATACTCCAGATCTTGACATGTGTCCTCGCACATGCATGCCAACTATACGATCGTATGGACCTGTCGTCCCGTGACGTGTTTGTGGCCCATATCATGACACGTGTCCTCGTATGTGCATGCCAGCTGTATGATTGTACGGATCGGCGATGTCCAGACACATGACAGGTCCGTGTGATGACACATGTGACCACACGTGCAAAGATTGGAGGTGTCACATCACACGTGTGATAATAATGGAACATTCTGCAGGTATAAAAGGACCTTCTGGGCTCATATTTCATTTTGGATTTCTTCGTTCCCTAGCGCTCCCCAGATTTCTTCGTTCACTTGCGCTCCTCGTTATCCGCATATTGCTACTACGTGTCCAGAGAGTCAGATACCAGTACAGCTTCCCCCTCCGTGCGTCGTAGCGATATGCCATCTCCCATATCACCATCACGCGCCTCCCCTATTCGATATGCACTATTATTTTTGTTTGGCACATCATAACGATACCTTAGCTTGAAATGGCCCGTACCAAGCAAACAGCACGTCTTACCACATTTGCCCCGCCTCCTCGTCCTCCTGTACAAAGGGCAGTGGGCACTGGTAGGAGAGTAGGTCGGCCTAAAAGACCATGGTTAAGAGATATCATGAGACTACAAAGGACAATGAATCTTCTGATTCCCCGTGCTCCGTTCTACAGGTCTGTGAGATTAGTGACAAGGCCACTCTCACATGATATTCGCTAGAACATAACAGCCCTAGGAGCCCTCCATACTGCCCATGGAAGCCCTCCATACTGCTTCCTATGAGGACTTCCAAGTTAAATTCTATGAGGACTCTGCGCTTTGCACAGTACACGCGAAGAGAGTTACCCTCATGCCTCAGGACATGCATCTTGTCATGAGGCTGAGGAGTACATATGATCAGGTCTTTAAGAGTGGCTTCACCTCTATGCCACCTCCTACAAAGAGAGGGCATGTTCCTCAACGAAGAAGGAGAAAGCAGACCAAGCCCACCAGGCCTGCCAGACAATCACCATCTCCCCTTCATATCTCTCGTCCTTTGGTTGGACCATCACACCAGTCTGCAATGCGTTCTTCTCCTCCCACCACCCCTAACTATTCAAGTAGTTTCTCTTCCATTCCCTCCATTCCATCCCACAATAACGAGGATATGACCTCTACTGTAGATAAAATAATATCAGATCTAGATAAGAGTTTAATAGGTGATTTTTATAAGGATCTTTGTGTAAGATTTCCTGTTGATCCAAAAGATTTATTTTTGGATTCTGAGAGGTATATAGTCTTTGATGAGTATGTTGCCAAAGAGATTGATAAGCTAGGAGGTCAATTTTCTTTGTGTCTAAGTTCAATTAATTATGTAAATCACATAAATAAAGACTTTTGTGATGCCCTGAAGGAGAAGACAACAGATATATTAGATCCAGTTGTGGAGGCTGGTTTGATGTATTTTGTAAATAGATGTAAATGCGATGATAGTAAGGACATTGGAGTTGTGCTGTCCTTTTTTGCACACAGCCTTCATAGTCCAACTCAGGTGACGAAGTATCTTCTCCATACAATCTTGGAGACCAAAGTCTTTATTATTCCATACTGCCAAAAGTAAGTGATTACATAGAATATATTCAAGTAATATTTTTTACAGGTATTGTAATTCCTTCAGTTTAACTAATTATCTCTTGTTTGCAGTAAGCATTGGAGTATGCATATAATCTCCATTAGGGAACATTCAGATGGGATCGTTAATCCCATCTGTTTAAAGATGAATTCCTTGAGCTCTACCCATGCCGAAATGGACGTGATGTATAGCAAAATGTTGCCATTTTTGCCAAGGCCGGATGGGGCCACTGTAAATAGCCACCTGGAGATTGTTGATGCAAAAGTAAGTATTTCTCATCAAGTATTTGATAGGTAATATAATTTGTGTTTTTCAGAGTGCACAACTAGCTTAATATACATTTTGTGATTGAAGTCAGCTCAGCAAGATGATGGACATAGCTGTAAATGGTTCTCCATCCGCAATATACAGGACTTCTTAGAGTGGTACATCATGCAATTTGGGGATCCAAATATACAAAAGGTAAATAGACTAGTTAATGGCCTAACTAAGTTATTTTTTATTTGATTTCTGATAAGTCAATTGACTCGGCTATTTTGGATTTGCAGTATAAACGTCGAGCATTTACAATGAATGAGATATATGAGTTCTTCGACAACTTATTATCTCATGCAACACCCAGTCCAGTTGCGGAAACAAGTTGCCAATCAAGTCCACAACTGACACTAGTGCAGGGTGGAGATAATCCATATTACTTTGAGCTGTAAATAATAGATTAAATAGAGAAATACATTTTTGATGTAATGCCCTGTGAATAATTATGGGCATATAGAAAGATAGAAACAATGGGGTAAAAGCATCCATTGTTAAATACAGGACGCACATGTACATTCTTAAAAAATGAGAAATATATTGATATTTATGAGAGCTTTTACAAATCTTGTATCATGATTGCTCTATTATCTGAACAATTCCGCCCAAATCCTTGCATTTGATTTTCTCTTCATGTCTTTTACGTATCTGCACAAACATACATTAATCAAATTACAGTTAGTGATCCGAATATTGACAAAAAGGATAATGAATACAAATTCATAGATTTTACATACCAATTTTCCATCCAATATAAAGCTGAAATATTCGGGGATATCTTGTTGTAAAAGTATCAGTTCCGTTCTAATGTAGAGTAAGGTCCAGTCCTACTCAACCTCAATAGTAGTAAGTAGATCCCCATTTGCCATGATATCAATGCATATACAATCAGTGTGTCCAATACTGTCTAGATCTTGATCTAATGGGGCCCAAGTACCATTGTGTTCTTTCCATCTTTGATAATGAAACACCATACTAAGCCTTTGCTTTTCTATACTGTATCTAAATGATATGGATGAATGTTTGATTCTACAAGCAATATCTGCAGTGGACCTTATATCCCAACCTTTGTCCATGAATTTGAATAAAAAATCATTTGATAGATTTTTGCAAACAAACAATGTGGGAGTTCGATGCACCTTTGTCTGAAAAAGAGCTGACAAACAATGACATTGGAACAAACCAACTTAAATGCACATTTCTTGATCCAGTACTAGTTTTGAGTGACTTTTGTACATCATTATATAGCTTGGAACGAAAACATCTTACTATATTGTCGTTGACTACAATCCACCACACGTTATCTTGAAAATTAGGTAGAGGTATACACTCTAGTTTTCTCATTCCTCCATTTGTGTCTAGAATATACATAGCATCATAAAAAAATATTCCAAAATCTGCAAGTTCTTTTGTCGTTTGTCCTCTGTATTACAATTTGCCAATTTCTAAATGGATGACATCTATAATATCTGAAAGAGACGCCACAGGTTCCCATTCATGTATATTTGAAGGATATAGATCTGCAATACAAAATCATAATAAGCTCCGATTCATAAATACGAATACGTTTTAAAAGTGACAAACAACCCAAAAAATTAAGATACTTAAAATTACACTTTCAAAAATCATGTGGATTTACAGCCTCCACATTAAGTTCTGAATGCATATAAACATGTTGAATAAGCACCTCTGAAATGGTTTGTCCTCCTGGAGAAACTTTGAAATCAATAATCCGCCCTTTCCAATAAGATCTGTATGTATACTTGGCCTTTTTCTTTTGGCGAAAAGCCCCTCTCGCCTATGGATGCATCATTATCCAAGAAGCCTTATAATATTCATGAGCAATCCATGTGCCATTGTCTTCCCTCTCATTATAAAAAATTGCAGAGCATATCAAGGATCTCGGTCTCCTTCTCATTGCCATAGCTTGAAGAGTTCACGTTTGAACTTGTCAATATGAGAGTCCAGAGTATAATAGGCGCCAAACCTATTTGTGAGTCCCAAGATAATTTTAACTTGAGGTAAACCCAAGCAGTTTAGTCAACCAGTCGTCGTGCATGCCAGCCAATAGTATGCTTCCAATCTATCGGACCGGAAATTCAAATTTGCCCAAACATGAACTGTGTTTTTCGGGTCAGGCGAGTTATGCTACATAGAAGCCACTATGTCAACTTACCGATTGGGCCACATGGACATAAACAACGAGGGAAAAAAAAAACTCGTAACAAACGGTCCTTTTAAGTTTGAGAAAACTTGTAATGGAGGAACTGTGGGCTTAATTTCCGACAACAATAACCATGATTAGTATTTAAAATATTTTAGCATTCACAATATTCACGATGAATAATCATAATATTCACAATCAATATTCAAGATATTAACAATAATCACAATTAGTATTTAGAATATTCGATCAATATTCATAGTATTAACGATCGATATTCAAGATTAGTACTTGCGATCAATATTCACAATACTCCTTATCAATAGTCACTATATGTCACGATGAGTATCTCAAAATACTTGATTCTCAATATTCGCAATTTTAGATCAGTATTCACAATATTCACGATCTGTATTTACAATAATCCTAATCATTATTCACAATAATTACAATCAACCACACAAAGTTTACCTAGAAAAGACTCTTGCTTGCATCTGCTTTCCAATCTAACACCAATTAGATGAAAGTGAAAACTATCGCAAGTCTTTGAGGTCAACAATCGCAATAGGGTAAGTATTTAGCTTAGTAACACCATAGTCGTCATAAAAATAAAAAGAAGATGAGCACGTGGATGATACTTTTGCATGTCGTAGCATCAATCTATTGCTATGTAAGTTAAGTAACATGACAGCATGATAAGATAAACAAGATTCATGCACTTTTCATGTGATTCTATGTTCTTGATAAATTTTTATTTTATAATAACAAATTTAAAATTAGTTTGTTTTCATATTTCAAGTTGCACAAAGCAACAATTTGCCTATAGATTTGTGGTATTTTCTTTGAAATTTAGATTGTGATCGTCATTTAGTGATAGTTTCTTACAATGGGCTTAATATTCACATTAGTAATGGTCAATATTCTCTTTCAGTATTCACAATAATCACAATCAGTATTCATGAGTGTTCACTATTCACAATCAGTATTCACAATAATCACGATCAATATTCAAGATATTCACTTTTTAGTATTCATGATTTTTTATACTCCTTTGTCGAAAATCAATGGGTGTGTACGGAAGTTGGGAGCAAGCTAGATGTGTGGACCGAAAATGCTACAGTTAGCAGCAAGATAGTCCAAATGATGGATTCAGACAAATGCGCAATAGAACAATTGTTGGGAAAGAGGGGTGTGAGAAACAAAAATAACTCGAAAAGAAACGAACACAAAAAGAAGCGAACTCGAATAAAAAGTGTTCGTGCGCAACGGAATAAGTTATCTCACTGTTTCCGCAAGCATGACTACGCCTATCAGACTTGAACAAAACATTAGTGATAGAAATCACGTTCGATCTGATTACGTAGCCAAACATTAAGCGTCAAAACATCAGACAAATAATTTGTCACAAACAATTCGCGAATAGCTAGACAAATAATTAGTCATGAACAGCTAGACAAATAATTAGTCACGATGAATAAATTTGCAGAAGCGATGAACAGACAATTAGACAAAACAAATAGATAGCTAGACAGAACATAGAAAAGCATTGTAGTTTTGACACGAATCTGAACGCAGAAACAGACAGAGTTATAATCAGATTATGTATAACAAAATATACAAGTCAATTAAGCATGTGAGCACAAGACAATAGCAGGTGTAACCGCGTGCTTCACAAAGCTAATCACTATCTGTGAAGGTTCATGAGCCTATTACTGACAATCTATCTGAAAGGAAAAG